>OX451737.1:358067879-358462427 GCA_948472305.1 Vicia faba
TTACCCAAGCAGTGGAGGCCTATGGTTACTGCTCTGAAGCTGGCGAAAGATCTCAACAAAATCACTCTGGAGGAACTTATAAGCTCCCTCAGAAGTCATGAGATAGAGCTGGAAGCTGACGAGCCTCAGAAGCAAGGTAAGCCTATAGCTTTAAAATCTAACAGAAAATCTGAATCTAAAGTTTTGCAGGCAGTTGAAGAAACATCTGATGGATCCTCATCAGAAGAAGACGAGCTTTCTCTTCTCTCCAGAAGAGTAAATCAACTGTGGAAGCAAAGACAAAAGAAGTTCAGGAATCCCAGAAGATCTGATCAGAACGAGTCTTCTTCCAGATACAGAAGAACAGATTCTTCCTCTGGATACAGAAGATCTGAAGGCTCCTCAGGTAGCAAGAAGCCAAATACAAAAGACATCATCTGCTACGAGTGCAATGAGCAAGGTCACTACAAGAGTGACTGTCCAAAGCTTCAGAGGGAAAAGCCAAAAAGGAAGTTTGGAAGAGAGAAGAAGAAAAGTCTCATGGCCACATGGGATGACTCTGACTCGTCTGAAGCTGACTCAGAATCAGATGATGAAAGGGCGAACATAGCGCTTATGGCTAACATTCCAGATGACAGTGAGGCTTCTGACTCAGACTCAGAATCAGACACAGAAGAGGTATTCCCTAACTTTGCTGTTAATTTTACAAAGGCTGAACTTGCTGAAAGCCTAAATGAAATTCTGGAACGTTATCAGCAGATTAGAGCTAAATTCAGAGACCTGAAAAGGACTCTTGAATCTGACTCTAATAAGTCTGAGAGTCTCAAATTGGAAAACTCTGAGCTGAGAGATAAAATTTTAAAATTAGAAAACTCTTTACAAAACTCTCAGAAGGTACCAATTTCTGAAACTCCCAGCAACGCTGATGAGATCATCAAGGAGTATGATCATAGTTTCCAGAAGTTCCTTGCTAAAAGCATAGATAGAAGCAGAATGGCTTCAATGATCTATGGAGTTAGCGGAAACGGCAGGAAAGGAATAGGATACCTAGGTAAGGTTCCTACACCTAAAAATGTCATGGATTTAGTTATTAAACACACTCCTCTAAATTCACACTTTGTGTATGGTCACACACATGACATCAAATATACTAGTAGTAATCACTTTGTGAAACCAAAATTCAACCAGAGTTTTGGTAAAACTAACAAATCAGGACCCAAGAAGATCTGGGTACCTAAGGATAAAATAATACATGTTGCAGATATCTTTAGCAGCAAGTCAGAAACACCAGTCATGGTACCTGGACTCTGGCTGCTCACGTCACATGACGGGAAGAAGGCATATGTTCCAAAGCCTGGAACTTAAGCCTGGAGGCCACGTTGGCTTTGGAGGCAATCAGAGGGGAAAGATAATTGGCTCTGGAACTGTAGGTAACGGAAATCTTCCCTCTATTAATAATGTTCTGCTTGTTGATGGATTGATGCATAACCTGTTATCCATAAGTCAATTAAGTGATAACGGTTATGATATAATCTTTAATCAAAAATCATGTAAAGCTGTTAGTCAGAAAGATGGGACTATCCTATTTAATGGTAAGAGGAAAAACAACATTTACAAAATCAAACTTTCTGAACTTAAGAGTCAGAACGTAAAATGTCTTCTGTCTGTTAACAACGAGCAATGGATCTGGCACAGAAGATTGGGACATGTTAGTATGAGAAGAATATCTCAGATTAACAAACTCAATCTGGTCAGAGGACTTCCAAATTTGAAGTTCAATTCAGATGCTCTGTGTGAAGCATGTCAGAAAGGCAAATTTGCAAAACCCTCTTTTAAATCCAAAAATGTTGTTTCTACCTCTAAGCCATTAGAACTTCTGCACATTGACTTATTTGGACCAGTTAAGACTGCTTCTGTCAGTGGCAAGAAGTATGGGTTAGTAATCGTAGATGACTATAGCAGATGGACATGGGTAAAGTTCTTAAGACACAAGGACGAGTCACACTCTGTGTTTGTTACCTTCTGTAACCAAGTTCAGAATGAAAAAGATCTTAGAATCGTTAAAGTCAGAAGTGATCATGGTGGAGAGTTTGAAAATAAAGATTTTGAGTCATTCTTTAATGACAAAGGCATTCTGCATGATTTCTCTTGTCCTAGAACTCCCCAACAAAATGGAGTTGTAGAACGAAAGAACAGAACATTGCAAGAAATGGCCAGAACCATGATCAACGAGACAAACGTTGCTAAGACTTTCTGGGCAGAGGCAATAAACACAGCGTGCTACATTCAGAATAGAATCTCAATAAGACCTATTCTGGAAAAGACTCCATATGAATTGTGGAAGAACAGAAAGCCCAACATTTCGTATTTTCATCCATTTGGATGTACTTGCTATATGTTAAACACTAAGAATTATTTGAACAAGTTTGATTCTAAGGCACAGAAGTGTATTATGTTAGGATACTCTGAACGCTCAAGAGGGTACAGAGTATACAATACAGAAACACAGATTGTGGAAGAATCAATCAGTGTTCGTTTTGATGACAAGCTTGACTCTGAAAAGTCAAAGCAGAATGAAAATCTTGCAGGTATAGAAATTGAATTTGCAGGTTCTGAAGACAAGTCATCAGAAGCTCTCAACACAGACATTCCTTCAACGTCTGAAAGAAGCAATGCTAGAAATCCTACAACTGCTGCTGATCAACCTCAGAAGAGATTACCCAGAAGCAGTTTGGATCACCCAGAAGAAACTATTCTAGGAAGAAAGGAAGATCCAATCAGAACAAGAGCAAGCTTCAGAAACTCTGAAGAAACTCTGATGGGACTTGTGTCTCTGATTGAACCTTCTTCTATTGATGAAGCACTTCTGGACAATGACTGGATTCTGGCAATGCAAGAAGAGCTGAATCAATTCACCAGAAACGACGTATGGGATCTCGTTCCAAGACCAAAAGGATTCAACGTCATTGGAACAAGATGGGTGTTCAGAAACAAGCTTAATGAACAAGGTGAAGTCGTCAGAAACAAGGCACGACTGGTTGCACAAGGTTATAGTCAGCAAGAGGGGATAGACTATACAGAAACCTTTGCCCCAGTCGCCAGGTTAGAATCTATCAGACTTTTAATCTCATTTGCTGTTAATAGAGGCATCACTCTGTATCAGATGGATGTCAAAAGTGCATTCTTAAATGGTTATATAGAAGAAGAAGTGTATGTTCACCAACCCCCAGGTTTTGAAAATACAAAACATCCAGAACATGTTTTCAAACTGAAAAAGTCACTGTATGGTCTGAAACAAGCTCCCAGAGCTTGGTATGAAAGGCTAAGTAACTTTCTGCTTGAAAATGAGTTCACCAGAGGGAAAGTGGACACCACTCTATTCTGTAAAACAGTTAAGAGTGACATTTTAGTCTGTCAAATTTATGTTGATGATATAATCTTTGGATCTACTAATCCTTCTCTTGGAAGAAAATTTGCTAAGTGTATGCAGGCAGAATTTGAGATGAGCCTCATGGGGGAACTGAAGTTCTTTCTAGGAATTCAGATCAATCAAACTCCAGAGGGAACTTACATTCATCAGAGCAAATACATCAGAGATCTTCTGAAGAAATTTGACCTCTCAGAATGTAAGCCATCAAAGATTCCAATGCATCCCACGTGCATTCTGGAAAGAGAAGAGGTAAGCAAAAGCGTAGAACAGAAAGTCTACAGAGGTATGATTGGTTCTCTCCTTTATCTGACTGCTTCAAGACCTGATATTTTATTCAGCGTATGTATTTGTGCTAGATTCCAATCAGATCCTAGAGAATCTCACTTAACAGCTGTTAAGCGAATTTTCAAGTATCTGAAAGGTACTACTAATCTGGGTTTGTTTTATAGAAAATCTAGTGATTACAGTTTAGTAGGCTACTGCGACGCTGATTTTGCTGGAGACAGAGTGGAACGAAAAAGTACTTCTGGAAGCTGCCAGTTTCTGGGAGAAAATCTGATCTCGTGGTCCAGCAAAAGGCAATCAACTATTGCTCTGTCAACAGCAGAAGCTGAGTACATAGCAGCAGCTGGATGTAGCACACAGATGCTCTGGATGAAAAGTCAGCTTGAAGACTTCCAGATTTTTGAGAGTAACATTCCTATTCTTTGTGATAATACTTCTGCTATTTGCTTAAGTAAGAATCCTATTTTACATTCTAGAGCTAAGCATATAGAAATAAAACATCATTTCATTAGGGACTATATTCAGAAAGGTATTTTAAACTTGAAATTTATAGATACAGACCATCAATGGGCTGATATCTTTACTAAACCCCTTTCAGAAGATAGGTTTAATTTCATTCTGAAACATCTCAGCATGAAAGTATGCCCAGAATGAAAATATTTTAATTCCATATGTTTATCTTTCAGAATGTATTTATATTACTGTGAACTTCTGATCAATCTTCTTTCAGAAAGTTAGGACATGCAGATTGTATCAGAGGCTAGTCTAAAGATCTGAGAGTCTAATCTCAAATACAGACGTGCTGATCACTACATCAAACAAGTGTCATCCAATCATCAGCAAATCCCTGAAGCAGAACGCGTGCACGTTTCTGAGAAGGCAAAGCGCTGATTGGGTGCATTGAGACACATGTCTGGTAACCGTTTTTAAGTATCTTTCTCAAATCCCCCAAAATCAGCAAGCATTAAATGCAAAAGTAATCACGCTTGTTAATGGCAATCATTATTTTTTTTCTCTCTCTTAAAAACGTTTTATTTTTCAAAATAATTTTTGAAAAACCTATTTAAGCACATTACTCTTCATTCTTAATCTTTACGCTTTCTCATAATCTCTTAAGAATTTTTCTGCATATCTCCTTCAAAACCCTAGCTGTTCTCAAATCACTCTCAAGCTTTTTGTGTGAGAACAATGGCATCCTCCAGCATTCCTGCAGGAAATCAGAAGAAAGAAACCTCTGAGCAATATCAAGCGCCTACCAGAACTCTTCTCACAGCGGTCAAGAATCTTGAGGTTCTCTCTGAATTAATCATCGATTTCGAAAGTTTGAAGGATAATGGATTTGACCTAACTGCGGAAGTCAAAGCTCAAAAGTGGGAGAGGTACTTTGATAGACTGGTTGGACCAACCTTCCCAGAGCTTGTCAAAGAATTTTGGATTCATGCCAAGATTGATAAGCATCTAGTCATCTCTTCTGTTATGGGAAAGAAGATAATAATTTCTGAAGACCTCATTGCCAGGTTAATAGGTCAAAGTGGTGGTGGAGTCCGTTGTGTGGACATGGCCGATAGATGCCCTGATATTGGTGTGGTAGCCAACTGCATTTTCACTCTTGGTTTTCCCAGCAGCAAAATCAAGGATCTGAAGGATCACTGTAGAGTGTGGGCCAAGATTGTTCTAGGCTGTTTCAATCACAGGAAGCCAACAAGCTCTCCTGACTATATAAACGTGGATCAGCAATTTCTGATCTACTTTATTGATCAGAGGGTGAAGATCAATTTGGCACACTTCCTGTTCAATCATCTGAAGACTAGTGTGAAAGAGACTAGAGAAGAAGAAAGGACCAAAAGGGACTGGATACCGTTTGGGAGGCTCATATCAGATATTCTGACAGAGAATAAGCTGATAGATTATCTGAGCGAAGCTAAAGTACTGGGCAATTTTGAACCAACTGTTGGAAAACCGCTGAATGCTAAAAACCTGAAAAAGATGAAGCTGATAGACAATATCAGGAAGGAACCCAGAGCTTCTTCAACTGCTGACATCTCCAGAAGAAGAGTGCCTCTGAGTGATTTCCCAAGATTTTCTGAAACTGAACCTGATATGTTTATCAAGTACCCAGATTCTTGCAAGGAAGAAGATGCAGGTTCCAAGCTGAAGATCAAAGATCTGAGTCAAGTTCAACCTGAAGTGACTCAGAAGAAGTCAAAGAAGAGGAAAGCAGAAGGATCATCTCACCAGACTCCAAAGAAACGAGGTAATTCATCTGCTGCTCCTATTTCAATTTCCTCTACCATTCCAACATCTGTTGCTCCGCCTCAAACCTCTCACAGAATTTCCATTCCAATCCCCACTATTGATGAAACCATACCAGAAGACCCTTCTGAGGCCTTACAACTCAGAAGAACCAGAATTAAAATTCCCATTAAAATTTCCAAACAACAACCAACTGTTTCCACAACACCAGCACTTGATAGAGTGCTAGCTGACATTGAGCGTGAACATGCTTCTGTTCAACCTCACTCTGAACCATCAAAAATTCCTCCTCCACAACCTGAACCAGAAATTCAACCACAACCAGAACCACAACCAGAACCAGAACAAGAATCAGAACCACAATCACAACAACCTATCACAGAAGAACCTCTGATCCCTGAGCAATCAGAAGTTCCACCTCCTCAACCAGAAAATAATCCTCCCTCACCTCAAACAGAGTTTCATCGCTATGAAACCCCATCTCCTCATCATTCTGATCCCCACTCACCTCAACCTTCACCGCTGGCAATACAGTTGCCATGTGGAACCACCATTGTCAGACCCCAGTTACCATCATCAGAGGAATCAACACCTCCAAAAACTCCAACCACTCCAATAGACATATCCTCTGACTCTGATAACCATCCACCTCCAAAACAAACAGCACCTCAGCACACCTCTGAAAACCAATCATCTGAAAACCCCAACAGAACATTCATTGACTTAACAAGTCTTGAACGTCTTGCTGATTTAAGACACAAATTGGCCATTCCCAAACCAAAGCAACTAGATGTTGGCTCTGGTATTTTGGACTTTGAAACAGGTATGCTGCAGTGGATTGCTTCTCTGAAGCAAGTCTGTCCCGGGATGATCGACCCAGCTGCTTCTGATCAGCTCTGGTCACAGTTCAGAGTATGGGTTCGTTCTGAAGCACTCAAGCTGCAGGACGTCAACTATGAGCAGGCTCAACAGAACTTTAGCAAGCTGCTGAAGGAAGTTGAGAGTCAGCTGCCTCAAGAAGTTGTGCTCCCTCTGGACTCTGAATCGTGGTCTGAGAAAGAGCAAGCTGCACAGGTGCAACCTTCAGAAGAAGACAAGACTCTTCAAGAAGAAAATCCAGCAGAAGATGTAGCTGAAAGTTCTGAGAAGCCTCCTCCTGCTGAAAGTTCTCAAGCTGCCTTGGACAGGCAGGCTCTGGAAGAATTAAGGCTGAATGACTTGCGTCTACAGCAGCGGATGGAAGAGAATGATCAGAAGATGGAAGCAAGAATGAATGTCCAGGACAGCAAAATTGATACTGTTGTCACCATGGTTCAGAAGCAGAATGCAACTTCTGAAAAGATTCAGGCAATGCTGGAAAGCCTGTTCTCACGCATGCCCCCACAACCTTGAAATTTTTTATGCATGACATTCTCTATATTTTTCTTCATTTTCTGATGTACTTTTGACTATGTTTTGACCGTGCTTGTGTAATGTTCTTTGCTATGAACTATTTTTAATATAATTTGTTTTTCTGATCTAAATTGTTTTAGCACATCACTAACACTTTTTGATTGCTGACAAAAAGGGGGAGAACAAGAATGATATTTAAAATCAATAACGGCTAACTAGACAGAAATTCTCAAACATTCTAACTCTATTACTTGAAATGTTTTTCTGTTTTGTTGTTAAGTCTACAGGCACAAGGAAGCTCTGAACACTATGAAGACTAAGAACTAGAAGCTCTGATCAAAATATAAAAGCTCATGTTGCTCTGATCAAATATGAAGTTCTGATATATGAAGATCTGATCGACCTAACACTCTGATCCGAAGCAAAGCTCTGACAGGAAAAGCTCTGAAGCTCTGCTTTCTGATAAGTCAAAGACTTATAATCTGATGCTCAAAGATAGAAAAAGATCTGACTCTGAAGAACACACATATCAAAGGGAAGTAACAAACTCAGGGGGAGTATCTCTTAACTCTGACTTCTCCGTACTTCTTATTCTGATACATAGATCTGATAACTTTTCACGTTATTTTTCATTTAAAATATCTAGTTTTTGTCATCATCAAAAAGGGGGAGATTGTTAGAACAATGTTTGAATCTAGTACCCTATATTTAAGTTTTGATGATAACAAAGTGAAAAGATATAGTAGTTAAATATTTTATGATTGAATTATATGCTGCCTAAAATTACTATGCTCTGACTTGCAGATATGCTGATTAAAATAAGCAAGATCACGTTTTCAGCATCAGAATATGAGTTTGCACATCAGCATCAGAAGTTGCTGAATCAGAACGTCAAGATCAGATGATCAACGCTTGCACATGCTGAAGCTTGATGAACAGAACTGCGCGTAAAACACTCTGATACAGAAACAAATTAGTTCATCAGCAGCGAAGCAGAATCAGAATGAGCCAAGCCAGATCGTGCATTGAAGAAGCAACGGTACTGTGCATTGAAAGCTAATCAATACCAACGGCATCATTCTAGACAAGATCTGCTCAAAAAGGAAAGCTTGTTAATAGCATTGAATCAAGAATATTTGCTTCAACGTTCATCTTCTCAAAGTGCTATATAAACCAAGCTTTGAAGATTATCACGGCTAATGCTTCCAAACTCTCTACACGCACAAAGCTGAACAATAATCTTCACTCTACAAGTCTTGCTAAACCAACAAACTCTGATACTTTATTAGCGTTTAGCATCCTAGTATTCTAAGCTTCATTTTGTGTAAACATCACAGTTGTGATATAGTTTTGTAGAAACATTCATACACATTTGCTTATACCTTTGTAAGAAAGTGTTGCCTTGACAAACCGGATTGTGGTTTGAATCAAGAAGGTTTTAGCAGTTGCTAAAGCAGATTTGTATTCAGTTGAATATAGTGAATTAAGACCTCGTTGGAGAGAGGCGAAATCACCTTGAACGGGTGGACTGGAGTAGTTTGAGATCAAACGAACCAGGATAAAAATACCTTGTCATTTGCTTTAAGATTCCAGTTTTACAATTCAACCCCCCCTTCTTGTGTTTTTCACCCCTTCATTCCCCTCCCCGATGTTACATATCAGAGCAAGACCTTCTAGAATCAACGGAAATAAATCACACTCCAAAGCTATTCTTCCAAGCCTTTAGGGACTACTCTGGATTACCTGCACGTTACCCATGTAGAGGCAACATTCAAGCAGAAAAGGGTGAGTTTATCACAATCATTATGTAAGATGTAAGCAATAGACATAAAATAATAGGCCTAAAGTATCGTAACATGGCCTCAACATTATTATATTCCAAGTACATCAATAATCATACAGATTCAACAATGCAATTCAATATCATCAATTCAAGAACCATGCAATGCCACATAAGATGTAGTGCAAGGACATAAACTCATGCATGTGGTACCAGTTCTTCTTGATGAACACTGGGCCATCACCCTCCAAAGACCCCAATCATAGGATCTATCCCCACTTGTAACCAGATAAAATCATAGACATCCTAAATCTACACAATGGGATTGAGACCATATCACTGGACCATCGTCCTAAATCATCAAATGGACCAAAGTTGTCCCAATGAATGCATGATGCACAACAACAAATATAAACAACCATAACCAGTCATAGCATCATCATTCATGTATTAATCAACATCATACATAAACATAATTATGTATACTCATATAATCATCGTGTATACTCATGAAATCAAGACATCATCAGAACATCATCACATAATCATTATAACAACATATCACCATAGTTAAAAAAATCGTCATTGCAATTCAAAGCGGGGAGTCTATTCTTACTCTAACTTAGTTATCATAAAAATACTCCTAAGTCTTTGTTTTATTTCACCTAATTATATTATACTATGTTAACTACACACGTCTTCGAATGACACTTCATTTTGAGCTCTAGAACTAAAGTTATGCTCGTTTCTAGATTTCAATCCAACATTCTAGATCTGCCTCCCATCGCCCGGAGAAACCCATCCATCGCCCAGTGACACATCACAGAAACCAACACCCCTTTCCTTTCCTGGCTCTCCCCACCCCCGCCTGCCGAAACACTGTTGAACAAAGACACGGAACCCGTCGACCAGCGATCCTCTACGAATAGGGTTTTCCTGTTTTGCCATTCTGCACTATTTCAGACCACTTTTCCTGCGATTTTAGTATGCTATAGGCCCTAAAACACTATCTAATCATGGGTAACCATCATCTAACAACAATTTGATAAAATACCTCAATTATACAACCATTACGGGTCATCCATCATCACAATTCCATCAAATCTTGATCCAACAACATCAAATCACCATTGTCAATACTAAGGGAAAAATCTTACAACTATTTACCACTTAGATCAAACAAAACAATCTGATAAAGACCCCTTACCTTATTTTTTTGAGTGATTGATACTGTTCTTCGTGCCTCTTATAGTGATTCTCCAACCCTCTATGCTCTAGCCTCTTCTCTTGCTCTTCTCCCAGTAATTCTATCGCACAGAATGAACCGTATCACTCTCTATATTTCTCTGTTATCACAAGGACCCTTAACTTCTTCCTTAATTGCCCTCACTTAGTCACCCTCTATTTACCATCACGTCCTCACTCTTCCTACTAATTACCAACATACCACTCTAACTAAAATAACTCTATTTAAATAATTATTCATATTCTTCAATTCTAGATAATAACTCAAATAGTCACCAAATAACCCTCTAATTATTCCAATGCATCTAATCCCTTCATTCATATCACATGTTCCACATCATAAGCAATCATATGCAAACACATCACACATATAATCCTATAAAACATCAATTATTTGTAAACACTCATAATAATTTATTAAATAAATAACTTCTAAAAGTTAGGGTGTTATAACTCTCCCCCACTTAAAGAATTTTCGCCCTTGAAAATTACTTGAAGAAAACAGGGTCGGATACGACTCCCTTATCTCATCCTCATGCTCCCAAGTCAAACTTTAACCGGCTGGTCCACCCCATAACACCTTCACTAAGGTAATATCCTTATCTCGCAATTTCTTGACTTCACGACCTTCTATACTCAATGGTAATGCTTCAACAGTCAGATTATCTCTCACTTTTACATCATCCATTTCAATCACATGTGAGTGATCTGAAATGTACCTCTTCAGTTGAGATACATGAAACACATCATGAAGATTCGCAAGTGACGGTGATAAAGTAATCCGGTAGGCTACCTCACCTATCTTCTAAGATATCTGATATGGACCAATGAAATACAGCGTAAGCTTCCTCGATTTCAGGGCTCTACCAACACCAGTTATCATAGTAACTATCAAGAATACATGATCATATTTATAAAATTCCAATTCCTTTCTTCTCTTATCATGATAGCTTTTCTGCGGACTCTGAGAAGCTTTCATCCTCTCTTGGATCATCTTAATCTTCTTAGTTGTCTGTCGCACAATCTCAGGTCCAAGTACAACACTCTCGCCCGACTCATACCAACAGAGTGGAGTTCTACACCTCTTACCATACAATGCTTCGTGCGGTACCATCCCAATAATTGAATGGAAACTATTATTATATGTAAATTCAATTAATGGAAAGTGATTATCCCAAGATCCTCCTTGTTCTAGCACACAAGCCCTCAGAAAATCCTCCAAATATTGGATAGTCCTCTATGTTTGACTGTCCGTCTACGGATGATACGCGGAACTCAACTTCAACTTGGTACCGAAAGCATTCTATAAACCTGTCCAGAATTTTGATGTAAACCTCAGGTCTCTATCTGACACGATACTCGAAGGTATCTCATACAACTTTACAATCTCTTCAATGTACATCTTATCCAACTTTTCTATAGGATGATTAATCTTCATCGGCAAGAAATAAGCCGACTTAGTCAACCTATCCACTATTACCCAAATTGAATAATCACCTTTAGCAGTCCTTGGTAACCTCGACACGAAATCCATAGAAACATTATCCCATTTCCACTCTGGAATACTCAAAGGTTGCATAATACCTGTAGGCTTCTGATGTTAAATCTTCGCCTTCTAACAAGTCAAGCAAGCATACAAAAACTTAGCAATTTATTCCGTCATACATGGCCACCAAAACATTTTCTTCAAATCCTGATACATTTCCGTAGCACATGGATGAATAATCAAATTGCTCTGATGCCCTTCTTCAAGAATGATCTTCTTAAGTTCTAGAATATCAGGAACACATACCCTATTACCAAGTCTCATCACACCACTTTCGTCCACTCAGAATTCACCTCCTTTGCCTTGGTTAATCAACATTAGTCGATCCACCAAACTCAAATCAGACTTATGACCTTCTCAGATCTCTTAAGAATCCAACTCGTCAGTCTTAACATTCCCATCTTCACATTGTTGGATGTCTCCTCGCATACCAAGCTCATGTCTCTAAACTGTTTGATCATCTCTAACTCTCGAACCATAAGCATTTACATATGCAAAGATTTCCTACTCAAAGCATCATCTACTACATTTTCTTTACTAGGATGGTAACTAAAATCAAAATTGTAATCCTTTAGCAACTCGATCCATCTTCTCTGCCTCATGTTCAACTCCTTCTGATCAAACAAGTATTTTAAACTCTTATGATCACTGAACACTTCAAATTTAGAGCCAAAAAGATAATGTCTCCAAATTTTCAACACAAACACCATAACCTCCAATTCTAAGTCATGCGTAGGATAATTCCTCTCATGAACTTTTAATTGTCTGGAAGCATAAGCAACAACTTGTCCGTTTTGCATTAGCACACCACCAAGACCCATCTTAGAAGCATAATAATAAACTACAAAGGATTCATTCGGATTTGGAAAAATCAATACCGAAGTAGTTGTCAATCTCTTTTTTAGCTCCACAAAAGATTCTTCACATGCAACATCCCACACATAAGCTTGCCCCTTTCGAGTCAACTGAGTCAATGGTAATGCCAACTTAGAAAATCCCTCTATGAATCTTCGGTAGTAACCCGCTAATCCAATAAAACATCGAATCTCAGTTGCAGACTTCAGAGTTTCCCACTTTAACACTACATCAACTTTAGAAGGATCTACCGCAATTCCATCACTACAAATCACATGGACAAGGAAACTCACTTCCTTCAACCAAAATTCACACTTTGATAGTTTCGCATATAATTCCTTCTCTTTCAATATTTGCAACACAGATCGCAAATGCTCAGCATGTTTTTCTTCTGAATTTGAATAAATCAAAATGTCGTCGATGAAGACCACTACAACCTTGTCCAAGTACTTCTGAAATATATGGTTCATGTATTCCATGAAAACACCTGGCGCATTTGACACACCAAACGACATCACAATATATTTATAGTGGCCATACCTGGTTCTAAAAGATATCTTCAGGGTATCATCTAGCTTGACTCGAATATGATGATAACCCAACTTCAAATTCGATTTTGCTAAAGACACTCGCGCCCACTAACTGATCCATCAAATCATCGATCCTCATAAGTGGATACTTATTCTCAATAGTTACTTTATTCAACTGTATGTAGTCCACGCATAACCTCATACTACCTTCTTTATTTTTAACCGACAACACCGGAGCACCCCATGGAGAGACGCTCGGGCGAACAAAATTCTTCTCTAACAATTCTTATAATTGTTTCTTCAATTCATTCAACTCTGAAGCTGACATCCTATAAGGAGCCATCAACATTGGACTTCTACCTGGTATTATGTCCTCAACAAATTTAACTTATCACTCTGGAGGAAGTTCACTAACTTCGTTTGGAAATACTTCTGGAAATTCACAAACAACAAGTAACTCCACACTGGCAGTTTCACGATCAACTTCTAACGATGAGAACAATGCTAATAACAAAGCTTCATTCGCCAAAAGCTCATCTACTTGTTTAGCAGACAAAAACATCAGCTCTCCACTATCACCAAACTTGGGGAATCTTACCGTCTTATTATAACAGTTAATATGAACAAAATTGAATTCCAACTAGTTCATTCCCAAAATAACATCAATTTGGTGTAAGGGTAGACACACCAAATCCATCACAAAATTCTTGCCATAGATGGATAAAGGACACTCCAACCAAACAATAGTCGTAGTAACGAAACCTTTATCTGGAAGCCCCACTACCATTCCTCCATTCATATCAGACAATTTTAATCCCAACATCGTAGCACGGTCAAGCGAAAAAAACGAATGAGTATCACCTGTATCTATAATAGCAATTAACCCAGTATTGTTAATAAAACAAGTACCTCTGATTAGATTGTCTTTCTTGTCAATCTCAGCACCATTTAAAGCAAACACTCTGTCACTAGTCAGAGCAGCTACATCTTTCTTGGGTTTCTGACACTCGGTATCACTTCATAGAAACAGGAGCTCCTCCCCCACTTGGCTTCCTCTCCTCATAAGCTTTAAACACATCCCAAGTAATATCCGTGCCTAGAATCTCCATCCTCTGGCGTGCATTATTCCACTAGTCTTCAACTTCCCCCTCCAGCATGTGAGAACTGAACTAAACCTTTTGGTCTTCTATACAGATCACCACTCGAAAAATCTTTTCAATACTCTTCAGCCATGCCTGTGCATCATCAGCATCGTGCCTGCCCTAAAGATCAGTGGGTTGTTCCTCTGGAATCTTCCCAAAGCACGGGCCTCATCATCATTCCCTCCATTCTGGTTCTGCTATCCATGCTGGTTCTGCATTTCCTGAGCTATGGCTTCAAAAACATTAGCAATCGCGTTATCATTTCTTCCTCTAGCCATAACTCACCGCATAGAAAACCAACATTAGAAACAACAACAAATCGACAGTATTTAGATACTAATCAATTAACAGATAATAGACATCATATAAATCATGGCCGGATGAACCGACCTGCTCTGGTACCACTAATGTAACACCTTTCTAAACCCAACAAAATATTCATAATTATTTAAAATAATATCAGAGTACTACAACAAAAGATCGTCAAATTCCATTCGTGAAATAATCATACGTGTTAGTCTCACTCTGTAACATGGGTTTTCAAAATTATTCATGACATATGCATTATCAATGTTTTATATACTTGCAGGGGAATCATAGTTCAGACAAGTTTCAATAAAATACTTCATAGTTCCCCATGATTCATTGTTCACAATTCCACACAATTTAAACTCCATGGAAATAATTTAAACGTCATAACAAAACAAGAACGAAATAGTTTTCAAAACAAAAATCGTTCCCATCCCTGATGTTACATATCATAGCAAGACTTTCTAGACTCAACTAAAATAAATCACACTCCAAAGCTATTCTTCCAAGCCTTTAGGGACTACTCTGGATTACCTGTATGTTACCCACGTAGAGGCATCATTCAAGCAGAAAAGGGTGAGTTTATCACAATCATTATGTAAGATGTAAGTAACAGAACTAGCAGAATAAGCCTAAAGTATCACAACATGACCTCAACATTATTATATTCCAAGTGCATCAACAATCGTACAGATTCAACAATGCAATACAATATCATCAATTCAAGAACCATGCAATGTCACATAAGATGTAGTGCAAGGACATAAACTCATGCATGTGGTACCAATTCTTCTTGATGGACACTGGGCCATCACCTTCCAAAGACCCCAATCATAGGATCGATCCCCACTTGGAACCAGATAAAATCATAGACATTCAATATCTACACAATGGGATTGAGACCAAATCACGAGACCAACGTCCTAAATCATCAAATGGACCAAAGTTGTCCCATGAATGCATGATGCGCAACAACAAATATAAATGACCATAACCAGTCATATGCATCATCATTCATGTATTAATCAACATCATGCATAAACATAATTATGTATACTCATATAATCATCGTGTATACTCTTTAAATCAAGACATCATCAGAACATCATCACATAATCATTATAACAACATATCACCATAGTTAAAAAATCGTCATTGCAATTCAACGCGGGGAGTCTATTCTTACTCTAACTTAGTTATCATAAAAATACTCCTAGCTCTTAGTTTTATTTCACCTAATTATATTATACTATGTTAACTACACACGTCTTCAAATGACACTTCATTTTGAGCTCTAGATTTAAAGTTATGCTCGTTTCTAGATTTCAATCCAACATTCCAGATCTGCCTCCCATCGCCCGGCGAAACCCATCCATCGCCCAGTGACACATCACAGAAACCAACACCCCTTTCCTTTCCTGGCTCTCCCCACCCCCGCCTGGAGAAACACTATTTAACAAAGACACGGAACCCGTCGTCCAGCGATCCTCTACGAATAGGGTTTTCCTGTTTTGCCATTTTGCACTATTTCAGACCACTTTTCCTGCGATTTTAGTATGCTATAGGCCCTAAAACACTATCTAATCATGGGTAACCATCATCTAACAACAATTTGATAAAATACCTCAATTATACAACCATTACGGGTCATCCATCATCACAATTCCATCAAATCTTGATCCAACAACATCAAATCACCATTGTCAATACTAAGCGAAAAATCTTACAACAATTTACCACTTAGATCAAACAAAATAATCAGATAAAGACCCCTTACCTAATTTTTTTGAGTGATTGATACTGTTCTTCGTGCCTCTTATAGTGATTCTCCAACCCTCTGTGCTCTAGCCTCTTCTCTTGCTCTTCTCCCAGTAAATCGATCGCATAGAATGAACCGTATCACTCTCTATATTTCTCTGTTATCACGAGGACCCCTAACTTCTTCCTTAATTGCCCTCACTTAGTCACCCTCTATTTACCATCACGTCCTCACTCTTCCTACTAATTACCAACATACCGCTCTAACTAAAATAACTCTATTTAAATAATTATTCATATTCTTCAATTCTAGATAATAACTCAAATAGTCACCAAATAACCCTCTAATTATTCCAATGCATCTAATCCCTTCATTCATATCACATGTTCCACATCATAGGCAATCATATGCAAACACATCACACATATAATCCTATAAAACATAAATTATTTGTAAACACTCCTAATAATTCATTAAATAAATAACTTCTAAAAGTTAGGGTGTTACAACTCTCCCCCACTTAAAGAATTTTCGCCCTTGAAAATTACTTGAAGAAAACAGGGTCGGATACGACTCCCTCATCTCATCCTCACGCTCCTAAGTCAAACTTTAACCGGCTGGTCCACCCCATAACACCTTCACTAAGGTAATATCCTTATCTCGCAATTGCTTGACTTCACGACCTTCTATTCTCAATTGTAATGCTTCAACAGTCAGATTATCTCTCACTTTTACATCATCCATCTGAATCACATGTGAGTGATCCGAAATGTACCTTCTCAGTTGAGATACATGAAACACATCATGAAGATTCGCAAGTGACGGTGATAAAGTAATCCGGTAGGCTACCTTAACTATCTTCTCAGATATCTGATATGGACCAATGAAATACAGCGTAAGCTTCCTCGATTTCAGGGCTCTACCAATGCCAGTTATCAGAGTAACTATCAAGAATACATGATCATATTTATAAAATTCCAATTCCTTTCTTCTCTTATCATGATAGCTTTTCTGCGGACTCTGAGAAGCTTTCATCCTCTCTTGGATCATCTTAATATTCTCAGTTTTATGTCGCACAATCTCAGGTCCAAGTACAACACTCTCACCCGACTCATACCAACACAATGGAGTTCTACACCTCTTACCATACAATGCTTCGTGCGGTACCATCCCAATAATTGAATGGAAACTATTATTATATGTAAATTCAATCAATGGCAAGTGATTATCCCAAGATCCTCCTTGTTCTAGCATACAAGCCCTCAGCAAATCCTCCAAATATTGGATAGTCCTCTCTGTTTAACTGTCCGTCTACGGATGATACACGGAACTCAACTTCAACTTGGTACCGAAAGCATTCTGTAATCCTGTCCAGAATTTTGATGTAAACCTCAGGTCTCTATCTGACACGATACTCGAAGGTATCCCATGCAACTTTGCAATCTCTTCAATGTACATCTTATCCAACTTTTCTATAGGATGATTAATCTTCATCGGTAAGAAATAAGCCGACTTAGTCAACCTATCCACTATTACCCAAATTGAATAATCACCTTTAGCAGTCCTTGGTAACCTCAGCACGAAATCCATAGAAACATTATCCCATTTCCACTTTGGAATACTCAAAGGTTGCATAAGACCTGTAGGCTTCTGATGTTAAATCTTCGCCTTCTAACAAGTCAAGCAAGCATACAAAAACTTAGCAATTTATTCACTCATACCTGGCCACCAAAACATTTTCTTCAAATCCTGATACATATCCGTAGCACATGGATGAATACTCAAATCGCTCTGATGCCCTTCTTCAAGAATGATCTTCTTAAGTTCTAGAATATCAGGAACACATACCCTATTACCAAGTCTCATCACACCACTTCCGTCCACTCAGAATTCACCTCCTTTGCCTTGGTTAATCAACATTAGTCGATCCACCAAACTCAAATCAGACTTATGACCTTCTCAGATCTCTTAAGAATCCCACTCGTCAGTCTTAACATTCCCATCTTCACATTGTTGGATGTCTCTTCGCATACCAAGCTCATGTCTCTAAACTGTTTGATCATCTCTAAATCTCGAACCATAAGCATTTACATATGCAAAGATTTCCTACTCAAAGCATCATCTACTACATTTTCTTTACTAGGATGGTAACTCAAATCAAAATTGTAATCCTTTAGCAACTCGAGCCATCTTCTCTGCCTCATGTTCAACACCTTCTAATCAAACAAGTATTTTAAACTCTTATGATCACTGAACACTTCAAATTTAGAGCCAAAAAGATAATGTCTCCAAAATTTCAACACAAACACCATAACCTCCAATTCTAAGTCATGCGTAGGATAATTCCTCTCATGAACTTTTAATTGTCTGGAAGCATAAGCAACAACTTGTCCATTTTTCATTAGCACACCACCAAGACCCATCTTAGAAGCATCATAATAAACTACAAAGGATTCATTTGGATTTGGAAAAATCAATACCGAAGCAGTCGTCAATCTCTTTTTTAGCTCCACAAAAGATTCTTCACATGTAACATCCCACACATAAGCTTGCCCCTTTCGAGTCAACTGAGTCAATGGTAATGCCAACTTAGAAAATCCCTCTATGAATCTTCAGTAGTAACCCGCTAATCCAATAAAACATCGAATCTTAGTTGCAGACTTCAGAGTTTCCCACTGTAACACTACATCAACTTTAGAAGGATCTACCGCAATTCCATCACTACAAATCACATGGCCAAGGAAACTCACTTCCTTCAACCAAAATTCACACTTTGCTAGTTTCACATATAATTCCTTCTCTTTCAATATTTGCAACACAGATCGCAAATGCTCAGCATGTTTTTCTTCTGAATTTGAATAAATGAAAATGTCGTCGATTAAGACCACTACAAACTTGTCAAAGTACTTCTGAAAGATACGGTTCATGTATTCCATGAAAACACCTGGCGCATTTGACACACCAAACGACATCACAATATATTTATAGTGGCCATACCTGGTTCTAAAAGATATCTTCAGGGTATCATCTGGCTTGACTCGAATATGATGATAACCCAACCTCAAATTCTATTTTGCTAAAGACACTCACGCCCACCAACTGATCCATCAAATCATCGATCCTCATAAGTGGATACTTATTCTCAATAGTTACTTTATTCAACTGTATGTAGTCCACGCATAACCTCATACTACCTTCTTTCTTTTTAACCAACAACACCGGAGCACCCCATGGAGAGACGCTCGGACGAACAAACTTCTTCTCTAACAATTCTTATAATTGTTTCTTCAATTCATTCAACTCTGAAGCTGACATCCTATAAGGAGCCATCGATACTGGACTTCTACCTGGTATTAAGTCCTCAACAAACTTAACTTATCGCTCTGGAGGCAGTTCACTAATGTCATTTGGAAATACTTCTGGAAATTCACAAACAACAAGTAACTCCACACTGGCAGTTTCACGATCAACTTCTAACGATGAGAACAATGCTAACATCAAAGCTTCATTCACCAAAAGCTCATCTACTTGTTTAGCAGACAAAAACATCAGCTCTCGACTATCACCAAACTTGGGGAATCTTACCGTCTTATTATAACAGTTAATATGAACATAATTGAATTCCAACCAGTTCATTCCCAAAATAACATCAATTTGGTGTAAGGGTAGACACACCAAATCCATCAAAAAATTCTTGCCATAGATGGATAAAGGACACTCCAACCAAACAATAGTCGTAGTAACGAAACCTTTATCCGGAAGCCCCACCACCATTCCTCCATTCATATCAGACAATTTTAATCCTAACATCGTAGCACGGTCAAGAGAAATAAATGAATGAGTATCACATGTATCTATAATAGCAATTAACCCAAAATTGTTAATATAACAAGTACCTCTGATTAGATTGTATTTCTTGTCAATCTCAGCACCATTTAAAGCAAACACTCTGCCACTATCGGAGCAGCTACATCTTTCTTGGGTTTCTGACACTCGGTATCACTTCATAGAAACAGGAGCTCCTCCCCCACTTTGCTTCCTCTCCTCATAAGCTTTGAACACATCCCAAGTAATCTTCGTGCCTAGAATCTCCATCCTCTAGCGTGCATTATTCCACCAGTCTTCAAATTCTCCCTCCAGCATGTGAGTACTGAACTGCACCTTTTGGTCTTCTATACAAATCACCACTCGAAAAATCTTTTCAATACTCTTCAGCCATGCCTGTGCATCATCAGCATCGTGCCTTCCCTAAAGATCAGTGGGTTGTTCCTCTTGAATTTTCCCAAAGCACGAGCCTCATCATCATTCCCTCCATTATGGTTCTGCTATCTATGCTGGTTCTGCATTTCCTGAGCTATGGCTTCAAAAACATTAGCAATCGCGTTATCATTTCTTCCTCTAGCCATAACTCACCGCATAGAAAACCAACATTAGAAATATTAACAAATCGACAGTATTCAGATACTAATCAATTAACAGGGAATAAACATCATATAAATCATGGCTGTATGAACTGACCTACTCTGGTACCACTAATGTAACACCTTTCTAAACCCAACAAAATATTCATAATTATTTAAAATAATATCAGAGTACTACAACAAAAGAGCGTCAAATTCCATTCGTGAAATAATCATACGTGCTAGTGTCAATCTGTAACATGGGTTTTCAAAATTATTCATGACATATGCATTATCAATGTTTTATATACTTGCAGGGGAACCATAGTTTAGACAAGTTTCATTAAAAATACTTCATAGTTCCCCATGATTCATTGTTCACAATTCCACACAATTTAAACTCCATGGAAATATTTTAAATGTCATAACAAAACAAGAACGAAATAGTTTTCAAAACAAAGCGTTCCCATCCCTGATGTTACATATCATATCAAGACTTTCTAGACTCAACGGAAATAAATCACACTCCAAAGCTATTCTTCCAAGCCTTTAGGGACTACTCTGGATTACCTGTACGTTACCCACGTAGAGGCATCATTCAATCAGAAAAGGGTGAGTTTATCACAATCATTATGTAAGATGTAAGTAACAGAACTAGCAGAATAAGCCTAAAGTATCACAACATGACCTCAACATTATTATATTCCAAGTGCATCAACAATCGTATAGATTCAACAATGCAATACGATATCATCAATTCAAGAACCATGCAATGCAACATAAGATGTAATGCAAGGACATAAACTCATACATGTGGTACTAATTCTTCTTGATGGACACTGGGACATCACCCTCCAAAGACACCAATCATAGGATCGACCCCCACTTGGAACTGGAGAAAATCATAGACATCCCAAATCCACATAATGGGATTGAGACCAAATCACTGGACTAACGTCCTAAATCATCAAATGGACCAAAGTTGTCCCATCAATGCATGATACGCAACAACAAATATAAACGACCACAACCAGTCATACGCATCATCATTCATGTATTATTCAACATCATACATAAACATAATCATGTATACTCATATAATCATCGTGTATACTCATGAAATCAAGACATCGTCAGAACATCATCACATAATCATAATAACAACATATCACCATAGTTAAACAAATTGTCATTGCAATTCAACGCGGGGAGTCTATTCTTAATCTAACTTAGTTATGTTAAAAATACTCCTAAGTTTTCGTTTTATTTCACCTAATTATAGCATACTAAGTTAGCTACACACAACTTCGAACGACACTTCATTTTGTGCTCTAGAACTAAAGTTATGCTCGTTTCAAGATTTTAATCTAATATTCCAGATCTGCCTCCCACCGCCCGGCGAAACCCATCCATCGCCCGGCGACACATCATAGAAACCAAAACCCCATTTTCCTTACTTGTCTCGCCCCATATTCGCCAGGGAAAACACCGTTGCACGGCGACACCGAACCCGTCACCCGACGATCCTCTGCGAACAAGGTTTTCCTGTTTTGCGATTTTGCACTGTTTCAGACCACTTTTTCATGTGATTTCAGTATGCTATAGGCCCTAAAACCCTATCCAATCATGGAGAACCATCATCTAACAACAATTTGATAAAATACCTCAATTATACAACCATTCCAGGTCATCCATCATCATAATTCCATCAAATCTTGAACCAACAACATCAAATCACCATTGTCAATAATAAGGGAAAATCCTACAACTATCTACCACTTAGATAAAACATAATAATCAGATAAAAACTCTTTACCTTATTGTTTCGAGTGATTGGTTATGTTCTTCGTGCCTCTTACAGTGATTCTTCAACCCTTTATGCTCTATCCTCTTCTCTTGATCTTCTCCCAATATTTCGATCACACAGAATGAACCATATCACTCTCTATATTTCTCTATTATCACAAGGACCCCTAACTTCTTCCTCAATTGCCCTCACTTAGTCACCATCTATTTACCATCACGTCCTCACTCTTCCTACTAAATACCAACATACCACTCTAACTAAAATAACTCTATTTAAACAATTATTCCTATTATTCTATTCTAGATAATAACCCAAATAGTTACCAAATAACCATCTAATTATTCCAATACATCTAATCCCTTCATTCATATCACATGTTCCACATCACAAGCAATCATATGCCAACACATCACACATATAATCCTATAAAACATCAATTATTTGTAAACACTCCTAATAATTCATTAAACAAATAACTTCTAAAAGTTGGGGTGTTACAAGTCGAAATACCCTTCTTCCACTAGAATAGCTAAATCACAAATCGAGTAATAACTCGAAGCATCAACATTAAAAAACGTGAGTTAAGTATCACTGAGACAATGACAAGGTGTGGGGGATGATTATGATCCCTTTCCACTTTATTGAATCAAAGGACAAGAGGAGAACGATTCAAAGCACCAACGTACATCGCAAGCTAAGAATGACCAATGGACTTGAAATGTAGGGGCCAATTGGGAGCCTTTTCCACTTTTATTGGCTCGATTGCAAGCATAAAATACAAGGGAATGAGAATTTCCTTCTTTGAGGACTTTAAACAAACACACAAAATTGCCCCTTTTTGAGGCCTTTTGCACACAAGAAATTGCCCCTTTTTGAGGTCTTTTGCATTAAACAAACAAGTTCGTAATGCCCACGGGGGTAGGTCTCCAGCTCATACATATCTATTCCTACTTCTCATGGAAAGGAATTTAAAAGACAATGTGAAATTAAAACATAATAGGAAAAAAATACCAAACGAGCAAATGTCTGTCACAAAGTGTAACAAAGCACAAGAAACCCGAAGATCATCGCACAAGCTTCACCAATCAATGAAAAGAGTCAGAAATCAAATGCTTGGAATAAGCGTCGAAGCATCATCAATATTAAAATAAATCAAAATCGATAACTCAAACATATATGCATATCAAACAATAATCCTGCATAGGATATAAGTCTCGACAAAACAAAAGCGAATCACAAACCTCATGTACCGAGACACCTTTGGAACAAATCGACACGAAGAATTGAATTGATCAGAGAACGGAAGGTGCACAATCAGAATAGTGGCTGGAAGGAGTACCGAAAGCACACACGGAAGAGCTCGGTGTGGATCGGCAATCAGACGAAGGGAGAAACCGGATGAATCTCAATCGGAGTAGGCCGTATGCGGCGGATGAGGTTAGGCGGTGCGCGGATGGCTGGGGTGGTGCTCGGTCAGTCGAAAGGAGCAGAGAGAGAGAGGGAGGCTTGAGAGAAAACTTGAGAGCTTTTGTTCTTGAGTTTGATTTTGTTAAATAATGAGAAAAATTCCTTTTCAGATTGAATTGAAATCAATATATACAAAAGTCTTAAGGCCTTATTTGGAAAATGGAATTGAAATAATCAATTTTGGAGTAATAACTTCCTTGATTTCGGGTTGTGCAGATTTTTTGTCATAAATCCATGAACAATTTGAGATGAGAACCATAAACAGAAACTTTGAGCATAATTTGAACCCCACTCCTGAGTCAAAAACGTAGATGATGAAATTTGTGACGTCGTGCTGTGATAATCGTCTCGATACGATAAAAATCGAGAGAGTTGTGATTTTTACAATACCGAGAAATTTGGAGACAAAAAACTCTCTATTTCAGGTTGCGCGACTTTTGTCATATTTCAGTGTTCAACTTTAGAAACAAGCTATAAAACGAAGTCTTCTGATCATAATCCGAACTGGGACCCCGAAGCAAATTTGTAGCTAGAAAAATTTGTATCATCATGCCAAAAGAATTGTCCCAAAATGATAAAAATCGATAAAGTTATGATTTTTGCAATATTCCACAATAGTTGACCAGAAATCCACTTCAACATGTGACTTTCAATGTATTTTTGCATTTTCGGAGATCTTCTTCACAGAATTGGCTTCCGACCCAAACATATGAAGTGGAGAGGATATCAAGATGGTTTCAATGCCCAAAGACCCCCTCAAAAAAATGATTTTCATGACGAAAATTATGAATTTTTGAACACAAACTGCGAAATGCCGATTTTCTGTCCAAACGATCCCGAATCGACTGAAACGCTCGGTTTTCTTTGCAATTCAAAGCATGATGCAAAAAATGAGAGCTTGGCATGATGAGAAATTGATTACTCGTTGGTTAAGTAGATCGGAGAAATATGTGGAGCGCATTTGAATCCCGAAAACCCTGAATTTCTATTTCATTGTATTGTCTGACACACAGTCGTCTTCTGTAGCTTGACGAAGATAAAGGCTTTGATCCCGTAACCATGGAATTGGGGATATGTATGCATGAGTATGTTAAATAAAAATGAGCCAATTAGGGTTACTCTAAAGAGGGCGATTTTTGGGATGCAACAGTTTCCCCTATTAAATCAACTTAAACTTGAGGGTGAGATATGTGCCACCCTTTCAAAAAATCAAGGTAGAAGAGGATCAAATACTCAATAGAACCATAAAATTCATACTCTGAAGAACAGAAAAAATAAAGTATTTTGGTTTTTCTGTGTTTTCTATTTTTCGGTTACCCGGAAGTAGAGTTTTATAGATGTACGTCAGGTCAGGGTTAGACACACAAAAGAAAAGAGATCAAATATACATGTCTGGTAAAGATATTGGACACATACAAGAAAGAGACCGACCAAAGCAGACTCTAACAAAGATATCAAAAATACATGTTCGATAAGGATGTTGGACACATATAAGAAAGAGATTAATCAAAGAAGACTCTAACAAGGAAGAACACACATGCTCAACCATAGAGGTGCTAGTGGACCAACTAGACTATGAAAAGACACCAAATACTATAGAGATCTAACAAGGAAGGGCGCACCTGTCTAACAGAAGGCTGCCAGTAGACAACCTGGAATTTGAAGAGACACTAAATACTATGAAGATCTAACAAGGAATGATGCACGTGCCCAATCAAAAGTTGACAGTGGAATAACTAGACTTTGAAGCGACACTAAATACTATGGGACTCTAACAAGGAAGGACACACCAGCCCAACTGAAGGATGCCTGTAGACCAACTGAACTTTGAAGAGACACCAAATATTATGGGGCTCTAAGAAGAAAGTACCCACATGCCCAACCAAAAGCTACTAGTAGACCAACTGGACTTTGAAGAGACACCAAATATTATGGAGCTCTAACAATGAAGGTCGCCCTGCCCAACCAAAAGTTATCAGTAGATCAACTGGACATTGAAGAGACACTAAATACTATGGAGCTCTAATAAGGAAGGATGCACATGCCCAATAAAAGGCTACCAATAGACCAAATGGAATTTGAAGAGACACTAAATACTATAAAGCTCTAACAAGGAAGGACACACCTGCCCAACCAAAAGCTTCCAGTAAACCAACTAGAGTTTAAAGAGACATGTAATAATATGGGGCTCTAAGAAGGAAGGACGCACCTACCTAACAAAAAGTTGCCATTAGACCAATGGGATTTCGAAGAGACACAAAATACTATGAGGCTCTAACAAGGAAGGATGCCCATACCCAACCAAAGGTGGCCAGTAGACCAACTGGACTTTGAAGAGATACCAAATACTATAGAGCTCTAACAAGGAAGGATGCACCTGCACAACTAAAAGATGCCATTGGACCAACTAGACTTTGAAGAGACACCAAATATTATATGACTCTAACAAGGAAGGACACACATGTCCAACCAAAAGCTGCTAGTAGACCAACTGGACTTTAAAGAGACACCAAATACTATGGAGCTCTAACAAGAAAGGACGCACCTGCCCAACCAAAAGATGCCAGTAGACCAACTGAACTTTGAAGAGACACCAAATATTACATGGCTCTAAGAAGGAAGGACGCACCTGCCCAACCAAAAGCTTCCAGTAGACCAATTGGACTTTGAAGAGACACCAAATACTATGAAGCTCTAATAAGGAAGGACTCAGCTTCCCAAACAAAGTTTTCCAGTAGAGCAACTGGACTTTGAAGAGATACTAAATACTATAGAGCTCTAATAAGGAACGTCGATCAAAGGAGAACTCAATAATGAAAAGAAGATTAGCCAAATATGGACTCCTGGGGAAATAACAGTTATTAAAGGAGAACTTACTGGGGGTACAAATATACATTGACTTCGATTAGAACGCTAAGTGAAAATGAACTTACAATGAAGGAAAAGACCAACAAATGAGGGTACTCTAACACGGGTTGTCAATGATTCTTTGGGGAAAGAGAAAATACCATAAGACGTGATTGGGGATAGAAATCATTACAGACTCCATCAGTGAAGAAATATGGGATAACCATAGTAGTAGACTGTGAGAGTTGTTTATCTCTGAATATAACAAACCAGTTACTTCGAGTAAGCAATGAAAATTGGCTTATGCTTCAATGTATGTTTGAATTTTTCAATGGCGTAATGCTCCACATAATAGAAATGCTACGCATTTGGATAAATGCATGTTTAAATGATTCACTAGAGAATGGCAACATAAAAAATGAACTACTGAGAAAACCAGGAACATCTGAGAAGTCATCCTTGGAAAACTGATCTTCAACAAGGAATAACATTGACACTGACGACCACTGGGTATAAATCGCAATGTGAGATTGCAATTCAAACATGCCAACTCTAAGGAGGGATGCCACTGTAAAGTGGACTTTGGAGAGGATATTGAAAAATAAATTTCATTCCAACAAAAGAAATCATTTGGGATTTAACCAGCTCTAACTTCCTGGGGAAACCATTCATTATCTTCTTGCTAAAAATAAGGAACGCTTCACTGGGTGAAAAATATCGTCTTGAGTAGATATTTTAATGAAAGCAACTTCTACTAGGGATAATGTGAATTATTTGAACAAAATAAACTCGAAAACAAACTCTGCTGGTGAACAAAAACACCTTTGCTTGAGGAGAGGAGAGTTTCTCGAGAAAGAACTCCTTTAAGTTGACTTTCTGCTGGGATGTCACAACACCTTCCATCACTGAGGAATAAGATATTTTTTAAGAGAAACCTCACACGGGAAAGCTATACTGGGGAAGTGAACCTCAAAAGGCCTTCAACCAATCACAACTTTACTAGGAAGAAAAAGATGATTTCCTAAACAACATCATTGGGAAGAAAGCATCAAGTGCAGACTCCACTGGAGAAAAACAAACCCATACATATTTCATTGGGGTACAAATCCTTACTTGGGAAGAAGAGGAAACAAAACCTGAAACTCTCGAAGTTCAACTTCCACTGGAGATAACACAGAATCTTTTGTCACTAGGGATAAAAGAGTTCTCAATACTCACATCGGTATACACAACACTGGGGACACTAAACATGTAAGATATCCATTGTCATATAATATTAATTGAGAGAAAATCGTTCCATTGGGGAAGAAAAAATAGCTTCATGGGGATAAGACCATAATCTTCTGCTGGTAAAGAATTCTTACAAGAATCTTCAAATGTTCAGACCACACTGGGGAGAGGGACGCCAACAACACTGGGGAGATGGGTGCAAACTTCATTGGGGAGGTGGAGAACCAGTCTCGGGGATAAACAGTTGTGACAAACCCAAAAGATATATTCCCCTGGGGGGAAGATATCTAAAGTGAAGTTTCTTAATGAGCAAGCTTTTATTGAGAGAAAGTGCAGACTACACTGGGGAAAAAGATTATGTCTGAAGAAACATCATTTCCATCAAGAACTTTATATGGGTAATAAATTCAAACAACATGTTCTTTATGCTCGTACCTTGATGGTCAACGACTAGACACAAAGTACCTGCAAAACAAAATCACAACAACATGCCCCAAGTATGAAATGGAAACTTTTGGCGATCACTCAGACACCTAAAATCTCAAGTAATTTTAATTGTTTATATCATGATTTGCATAGACTCAATGTTTTTAGATACAGAGATGGAAATGTGAAGTTGAATTTCGATTGGGTTTCGACTCTGCTATGACTTTTATAACCTCAAATCTACTTAATATCTTGATTTTTTGAAAAAGCTTATGAGACTGATTCCTTATCCTTCTAAGTTAACAACTGTAATGATAATGGTATTATAGATGCAACGCAAACCGTAGTCATTCGCTTTAAATCTCTAACTTTTTCCTGGATCGCCCTTTAGGGTTCTCAATCCACTGAGATATCTGTTGTACCCCAAAATTTACCCTCGCATTTTTCCCCAAGAAATCTCAGCTTCAAGCCTCTCCTGATTTTTCAAACTGACTCAAGAATCGGACAAACCGACTTTTCTTGCCAGTCAAGCGAAATTAGGGTTTTTACTGATTTTCAGGATTCTGGATTGTTTCACAGTTGGCTTAGGGTTTTGGATGATTTTTGGTTCAATTTTGATCAGGCGAGCGTTATTTGGCATTTAATCAAGAATTAAGGGTTTTATGGGCACATTCTCAGAAAGGTTAAAATTCCACAGCACTTTGCCGTTTATTCCGAGATTGGGGTTAAATTCGCATTATCTTGATTTAATCAGTAAAGGAGGCAGTTGGTTTGAATTCACCAAGTCAAAGAACATGCAGTTTGGAATTACAGTGCTTGGCAAAGAATCAGTGAAAAAGAGGATTGCGTCTGATCAGTTTTTGTGTTCGACTGTGCGTTGCTTTGAATGATGGAGACGTCGAATTCATTTATTTTGATCAACAAGGTTTAGTTGATTATTTATGGTTCTAAGAATTAAATATGTGAAATTTAAACTTTCATTTTATTTAATTTAAGGAATTATAAATAACAAGTAAACAATTAAAGAAAAGGAATTGAAAAGGTTTAATTGAATCAATAGAATTTTTATTTCATATTTAATGTTTGTTACAATTATTATTTGATACAAGTATTTATTACGAAGTATTTAAAATAATAATGGTTTACAAATAATTAAATTGAAAATAAAAACTATCCTATTTTTTCTAAACATTTTCTAATTTCTTCATTCTTCACTCCGTTCCGGTGCTCCATTATTCATCTGCAAAAAGAAAAGAGAAAGTCAGAAAGCAGTTGAATTAAAAAAGACTGATAAAATTTGCTCATCATTAGAGGCCACTGACTGGGGTCAGTTGACCCTCTCTGCAAATCACGGGATTTCTCCCGGTTCACAAAGAGGGAAGAATTTCATTTTTATTCATGAATGCAAAATGCATAAAATCCAAAGTTCAAACTGCATAGCTCAAGTTCAACCAAACTGAAAATCCAAGTTACCACTTTCTATCAAAAGCCAAAAGTATCAAACTTACTGTCAAAATGCCAAAATCTACTCAAAGATATCAAAGAAAAATCAAAGAAGTACAAATTGCTGTCAAAAGTGCCAAGGCTGTCATAAAAGATTTTGGAAGATATCAAAAGAGTACAAAAGTTGGATAAAGATGCAGAGAAAAGTAATGTGTTATGCAAGCTAATTCTAAATCATCATTTCCCATCAGGGCCCCTTCAGAAAAGTACAGTAAAAAACATTAAAAATTCTTTTAACTGCACAGAGAGAGAAAAAGAGAGAAATAGAAGCAGGTTTTCAGGGTCAGGCTTTAGGCTTAGGCAGGAGAGATACAAAGACAAGAAAAGATATACAAGAAATATAGAGGACAGTTCACAAGGAAGAGGGCAGATTTTCTCACCAAAGCAAAGACAGGAAATGTACAAACTGTCAAGCAAAAACCTGCTGAACTGAAGCCTCTAAGCTTCAAACTGTGAACCTGCACCAACATAGGAACCAGAACCAAGTCCTAAGCCAAAGGCGATATCAACACATAACCCATCCTAAAACCAACCACATAAACCTGTCAAAAAGCCAAGCAAACATACAAACAAAAAGAGCCTGAAGCCTCAACATACAAATCTGCATCAGATATCATCCAAAACAAAAACAGATACCACATACTGGAGCAGAACCTGCATCAAGCTTCACCCTCAAAGCCATCAAACACATTTCAAAACTCAAAAACTGCTAAGCATTTCACATACCAGAAACTAATCACATAAACCTGAGCCATACCAATCCCTGTCAAACAACCATTAACCCCTCAAGCATAACCAACATAACCCCTCAAGCATGTCCAAGCATTCAAACCAACTCCTAAGCCTCAGAATCCCTTCATCATAGGCAATAAATATTCAGGGCATCCAACTCAACAAAAGCATCAAGGGCATACTCAGAAGCAAATGTTCAAGGCAACCTAGGCCCTCAGTATAAACATCACAGGGCAACATAAACAAGTATACAGTGTTCAAGAAGAAGAGAGAAAGTTCATCCAAAGGCAACATATAGTAGAAGAGAAAAGATAAAGAAGTGAATCTATTTCAAGATAGGGCTTTTCAGAACATCATCATCAAAACCATAGGCAAAAAAATAGCGACCAGATAAAAGATACCAGGGACATTAAGTTCATCAGCATCACGCTTTTTTTTCCTCTTCGCCATCAAAGCCTCCTAGGCACCTTCATCTCCTTCCTTCCCCTCTCCAGTAAAGGTAAGACGTTTCTTTTCCCTCCTCACGTACCTCCAATAAAAATCAATAACGGACGACATGAGAAAGCAACCAAACAGTTAATCAAGAATACGCAGAAAATCACAAACATGCAAGAACTAAAACAAACCCTAACGAATCAAATTGATTACCGAGTTCTGGCGCCTCAACACTATCGCTGGAGGAAAGGGGAAACGGAGATCGCCGGTGGCTGAGGCAAGAGGCTCATGCTGGACGCTCGAGAACGAATAAAGGAGATGAAACTCAAGTGAACGGCGCGCCGCTGCTAACCCTAAGCCTTTGTTCCAAGTGAACAACAAAACGCCTAACCCTAAAAACGCTGCTTCAGCAGTCAGTGGGCCTGACCCGTTTCTAATTTCCTTTGAAGCCCAACAAAGTTACTAACATTTTTTATACAAACCATTTGATTAATTACTAACTTCTCCATTTTTCATACATAATGTCTTAAAGCCATATGTTTTATTTCCTAAATACATTTCATAATTAAAATACATTTTTGTCATATACTAAAAAATTGAAAATACTTTCTCTTTTTTTATTTATTTGCTCTTTTATTTAAAACATATTTTGTACATACTAAGTAAATATACATTGTTTTTTTTTGCATAATTTAATTTCTAAATACTTGATTAAAATATATTTGTACATATCACATTTTTATCATATAGTTAAAATAAAAAGCTTTTTCCATTCTTTTAATCAAAGTGTATACTTGTACATAATAATAGAAATACATTTTTTCTCTAATATTAAAATTCACAAACATTTGACTAAAATACTTTTTGTATATAATAAACAATGATACATCTTATACATAATCTAATTAAAACTCGAACACACGATTTAAGTTAAAACATTTTTCTTTTATACATAATTAAATATACAAATCAAAGATTCATTAAAATACATATTTAGGTCAAATACCCTAATACGCTTCAATTTCACGTGTCGCACCTGTAAATAATTACACACAACGCATATACTTGTACACTTACACAAATACATTCATATTGCTCCTATACATTTGTTTATCTTATATTTGTATATTCGATATTTACATTTGCACGCAAATTCGATTTGGTTGTAACTTATTGGATACTATAAGTCTCATCCCCATTCATACACATGTACCCCCACTCCCGGATACTATTTTGTAATAGCGTAGATTTTACATTTCCGCAATTTACAGTTTTCTAATTATACCATGGTTAGACCTAGGGTTTGTATGTACATAAAATCAAATGCTAGATAACCTAATACAAGACAAATACATGTAATCAATACACAATCACACTTGCACCCTCTAGGGTAATCCCACATGTTGCCTTCCAAAATGGGTCATGCTTGCACGCCGAGTATCTTTGGCAAAACAAAATCAAATGATCATAAGTCTCAAAGTGTTGCCTAAACGGAATGATCATAGTCCCTTCAAAGCAAATTGCCAAAGACACTTGGCACCATTGCATTCATGGTCCATACGATGACCCGCGCCCGTCCCGAATAAACTTCCTAAACGCAAGATTGTCCACCAATTTCAATGGTGGAACAAAATTGTTAAAAGGGGTTAAAACATAACAAAAACCTTTGAGTACAATAGGGTAGACAAAACTCTTAGTTACTTGAGATCAATTTGCAAAAACACTTTCCTTCTTTTCAAAAACCACAATCCACAACACTTTCAAACAAACTCTCAAAAACATTTGAAACATCTTTTCGAAAAGATCCACACTTTTGTAAAACACTCAATCACGAGTCAAATACATTAGTTGCCTAAGACAAGGCATCTTTTTCCAAAACATTTTCAAAAAGCACCCACACACACACCATTTTCAAGCAATCGAAGAAACAAGAAAAGTGATCTAAAAAAACCAAGTAACTAAGAGCCCATGGATAACCATGGATGAAAAGGATGCTAATACCTTCCCTTTTCATAATCTACCCCCCGAACCCACGAAATATCTCAAAAGGTTTTTTGCTGTGCTTTTTTAACCTTTCCTTTAGGATAAAATAAAAAGTCGGTGGCGACTCTTGCTCAACCGCACAAGTGCGAATACGAACGCAAAACACTAGTCAGTTCTCCCACCGTATCACAGAACTGGCGACTCTGCTGGGGATTTATTTAAAAGTGGGGTTACCTTAGGGTTTAGATCACTTTTGTTTTCAATTGATTGTTTTGTTTGCTTTTACATTTGTGGGCTTTGTATCGGAGTTTTATAGATCCTAACTCGGATCTGGGGATACCTTCTTAGAAAGTAGCAACAAGGCTGTGAGGGAACTGTGCGGGGTATACCGACATGGTTGAAACAGTCTGCTACGTTGATGTGGCACTTTGGTGTGTACCGGTAACCCTTGAGTTCAGTCAAGGAGAGTACGGGGCAGCCGCGTGGTGTCGTGAAGCATCAACTGACCTTAGGAACCTTAATTGAACCATCTTGGCCTTTTTAGGGTAGTGAGATAACTGACTTTGGTGCAGTCCGAGGTTGGTTGATACTCGATGCTACACTCAATTGAGGGTTGCTTTCCTGGAATATTTCGGTCGCCAGTTCAGTGGCTAAATCGAAACGATGAACAATGAAAGCAATCCAGTGATATTGGGACCCTTAGAACCCGGTTACTTTTGATAGGACAGGTTTTAACCAACAAACTGAAAGAGGGTAGTACCTGAACCTCGCGCAAGCCTAAACCTAAGGACTTGTGTGCTTTGTGTGAATATGTTTTCCTGTATATACACTCACTTGTTTGTGCCTACATGTACATAACATCATAACATCATACCATAGCATTTTAGCATTTTCAATAACCATTTCAAGGATCTCGAGGGTTCTGTTGATGCAGGATTACGTTGAACCAGACGTCTATCAAGGGGCAAGAGGTCTCTCCTCTAACCAATCCAGTCAAAGATCAAGTACAACAACTTGAATCAGTGGCTATGACCCCCTTGACATGGTGAGCTTGATTCTAGTGGAAAGACATCCACCGATACAAAGTTCTCCAACCAAAAGATCAAGTACAACAACTTGAATCAGTGGCTATGACCCACTTGACATGGTGAGCTTGATTCTAGTGGAAAGACATCCACCGATACAAAGTTCTCCAACCAAAAGATCAAGTACAACAACTTGAATCAGTGGCTATGACCCACTTGACATGGTGAGCTTGATTCTAGTGGAAAGACATCCACCGATACAAAGTTCTCCAACCAAAAGATCAAGTACAACAACTTGAATCAGTGGCTATGACCCACTTGACATGGTGAGCTTGATTCTAGTGGAAAGACATCCACCGATACAAAGTTCTCCAACCAAAAGATCAAGTACAACAACTTGAATCAGTGGCTATGACCCACTCGACATGGTGAGCTTGATTATCGTGGAAGGACATCCACCGACACAAAGCTCTCCAATCAAAAGTTCAAGAACAACAACTTGAATCAGTGGCTATGACCCATTTGACAGGGTGAGCTTGATTCTCGTGGAAGGACGTCCGCCGGTGCAGGGATCTCTAATCCAAGAGCAGAATTCAACCTCTAACATTTTCTTGTGTTTACCCCAAGAGACCCTTGAAAGCATGCATCCACATATCATGCATTGCATTTTGACAATCTTTCCTTTTTCAGGTTTCCTTACTCTCCTGCTGTTTATTTCAGCAAGAGATGGCTCTAGAAAGGTCTGTCAAATACATTCAAGACCAGACTGCTCAGCTGCAGGAGATGTTCCTGAACTTGTCTCTGGGGCAAGAAGAGATGAAAGCTCTCCTCACCAAGGGCTTGGGGAGTTCCAACAATGCCAGGAGTGATCAGATTGCGGAGCTGCAGTTTGATCTGACAACACTGAGGACTCAAGTGATGGGACAGTTGGTGGGCCAGATGGCTCTCATCCAAGACCTATCTCAAAGACAAGAGGAACTCAGAGTTCTTGTCCGCCAACTGCTTCCAAACAACCAACTGGGGCAAACATCTGAGGTAGAAGAGCAAGTCACCGCTCAGCCTCCATCAACTCAAGAAGACAAAGGGAAAGCTCCTTTGCTTGCTTCAGGGTCACAATCCCATCAACAAACTCGCCAGCGTCAACGGGGCAATCGGCGTAAGCAAGAAAAGTCGGGAAGACAGTTTACGGAGACTGAAATACCATCATTCTTCATACTGAAGCGCCTGTTGGAGGTTAACTTGCTTACCGTAAAGGATCCTCCTCAGAAGCCCAATATCTCCTCTCCACACTATAATCCCGATGCATTTTGTGTTTACCACTCCTACAGCCCGGGACACGACACCAACGACTGTTGGGCCTTGAAGAACAAGATTCAAGATCTGATCGACATTGGGGTGCTGGAATTCATGCCAGACGGCGAGATGAAAATCTTCCGTTGAAGGGTTCTCCACTTGAAGTGACGAAGCTCGAGCTGAAAGACCTTTGCTTCTTTTTGAATTTTCGAAGTTATAATTTCTTTTGCTGTCGAACAATTATCTGTTGATGTTAAACTCTGTTTTCATTAATGCATTGCATATGTTTGTCTTGAATTCATCCATTTGTTTCACTACTCTTATGCTTTTCTTTATGATATTTGACTCTTGATAAAAAGCTGTAAGCCTTTAGAGGGAGGATGACGAAACAATACCATGATCTTATACAGTATGCTTTTGAACAGACCGTGCTGATGATGTACATGCATTTCTTTCAATTCCCAAACACTGGAGTTATAAGGAAGTTAATCCCTAGTCAACCCCTTCGAGCCAAAGAAGTAGGAGTTTCCTGTTCTAAAACGATCAAAACCTTTGATATAAACCCGGGGCAGGGTAGTATCTCAGTTAATTCAAAAGAAAATGCGCATTGAAGTCGCAAACTCTCAGTTCGTAATACAACGAACGACGTCAAAAAAGAAAGCATTCCTTTGGAATCAAAAGACAAGGGTGGTTCCCTATCACATAGACAGTCAATCTCTCAAAAGAGAAAAGCCCGCCGAGCCAAAACCTATAAAGGAGGCTTAAGAAAGCTGGGGCATCCCGCTGACAATAATCCCGGAAAACGGTAACAGTCAGGCAGAAGTTAGGGATAACAAATCAAAATCAAAATAGTGAGGTCATTACCAAATCCTCAACAACATGAAAAATGTTGAAAAAAGAAAAAGGAGATGATGACTGTCTCCCCAAAATTCAACTGGTGAACCATCACCCGAAAGTCGTTCGAAACTCAAAACAGGGTGTGACGCACAATTAACTGAGCTTAGGTTGAAGAACATCACGAAGAGCGGGTGGGTACAAATATACTTTGAGCCTTTATCCTTTGTTTCTTAAACCGTGAACCAGGCCACATTACAACCCTTCAAAAGTCCTAATTGAAGCATGGGTTAGTTCGAAAGAATACTGTTACAAAAGGTATCCTGACTCCTGTAGGGCTTACTCTAAATCTTGTGTTAACTTGTCTTATGAAAAGTTTTCTGCTAAAAAACGCATTTTTCAAAACTTCGAGACAAACATAAACTTTGCATTATTCGAATATCACTGTCTGCATTTGACCCTTTTGTTTGACAGCGAAGAAATTCATACAGCGAATGTTCGGAGGAACGAAAACTCTCTCAGTAAGTCAAAATCTCTTCAAGAGGATAAACACTTCCATCAAATCTCCTATCAGCAAGGGGCATGACCTGTCACAATTCAATTAACCTGGGGCAGTCCAGTCAAGGTCCAACAGATCTTTCAAAATTCAATTAAGCTGGGGCAGTCCAGTCAAGGTCCAACAGATCTTTCAAAGTACAGTTAACCTGGGGCAGTCCAGTCAAGATTTCAAGAAATCTCTCAATATGCAGAGTAATCTGATTCAAGACTCCTTCTTCACCACTTGGGGCATTCGAATGTCAAAAGTGTTCAACAAATCAATCATTACATTTCCAGACTCGATTCCTGTATCTAGCCAGGGCACGTCTGAAGAGTTGAAGATTCGATTCCTGTATCCAGCCAGGGCACATCTATCAACTACAACATTTCCAGATTCGACTCCTGTATCCAGCCAGGGCATATCTGTTGATTACATTTCCAGACTCGATTCCTATATCTAGCCAGGGCACGTCTGAAGAGTTTGAGGATTCGATTCCTGTATCCAGCCAGGGCATATCTGTTGACGACTATTTCCAGACTCGATTCCTGTATCCAGCCAGGGCATGTCTGAAGAATTCAAGATCAACGCCTGTAATAACCCAGGAGACATCTGTGAACAACCGATTATAGACCGACACCTGTAATAAGCCAGGAATTTATCTACATCACCACTTGGGGCATTCGAATGTCAAAAGTGTTCAAAAACCGATGCAGTTTTACACAAGCTCATCATCAGGAAGCCCTACACCGGTTCCTCTTCAAGACTTCTGAAAACAGTTTACGGATTCTTCCCTACAACGGATGTCAATCTACCGACTTGTTCAGACTCTTCTCAACCTTTGAAATTAGTTTACGGACGCTTCCCAACAACGGATGCGGCTCTATTGCTAATTCAACTTCAAGATTTCTGAAAACAGTTCACGGGTTCTCCAAGTAAACGGATGTTAACCTATCGCTTGTTCAGATTCTTCTTCAAGACTTCTGAAAACAGTTCATGGATTCGTCCCAGGTAACGGATGTTAATCTATCAGCTTATTCAGATGCAACCTCTGAAATTAGTTTACGGACGCTTCCCAAACAACGGATGCGGCTCTATTGCTGATTCAACTTCAAGATTTATGAAAATAGTTCACGGGTTCTCCAAGTAACGGATGTTAACCTATCGCTTGTTCAGATTCTTCTCAAGCTAACCACCACGGAAGATCGCGCTCGCCAAAATTCTCCCTATCCCCAGCGGAGTTCATCAAAATTCCCCAGCAGTAACTTATCTTTGCAAATCCCCAGCCAGAGAATCCTCCGGAATTCAATTCCCCTCAGAGTTTAAGCTTCAGTATCCCCAGCGGAGCCAGACCATTGAACCTTCTCCCCACAGAGTTTTGGGAGGACAAATCTTGGGTTCCCCAGTGAAGTCGCCAGAGTCACTTCCCATCAAGCTGAAGATTCTCAATCTGGCCTCCCCAGCATGAGTCTACTAGTTTGGAACTCCCCAGTAGAGGTCATCAGGAATTATCCTCCCCAGCAGCAGCCAAGGATTTATTTTCCCCGGCAGCAGTCAAGATGCTTTTATCTTCAGCCATCTCGGATTCATGTATCCTCGGCAAGATTAGCTCATCAGCTTACATGCGCATTCATCACATTCATATCATAAACATTAATGTCACGTACATTACATCATGCATCATAACATTGCATACAACTAACCCTTTGCCTTTTCAGGTAAGATCAGTCGACAGACACAGATCAACTCCCAAGATTCATCCAGAAATAGTTCAGATGTGACCCGGACACGGCGACATTCTGATACTTATTCCAGATTCATTCAGACGCATCATCAAGAAACCCTACACCGGTTCCTCTTCAACTTCAAGACTTCTGAAAATAGTTTACGGATTCTTCCCTACAACGGATGCCAATCTACCGACTTGGTCAGACTCTTCTCAACTTCTGAAAATAGTTTACGAATTCTTCCCAACAACGGATGTCAATCTACCAACTTGTTCAGACTCTTCACAATTTCTGAAAATAGTTTACGGATTCTTCCCAACAACGGATGTCAATCTACCAACTTGTTCAGACTCTTCACAATTTTTGAAAATAGTTTACGGACATGTCCCAACAACGGATACTGCTCTATTGCTTATTCAATCTCAGATAGTTTACAGATTCTCCAGACATGGACGTCAATCTGTTGCTTGTTCAGACCCCTAATTCAGAGATGTTCCAAAACATGGATGCCCTTCTGATACTTGTCCACTCACCATTGACATACAGTTCAACATGTCCATATGGCATCTATAAGCCCATCCTCCTACCAGCAGTCGCCGAATGGCATCTGTAAGCCCATTCTCAGATGGCATCTCTAAGCCCATTCACCTCCACCATCATATCGCCGAGTGCAAATTTTCTGGGCACTTTAGTGTCCAATCTTCTTCTACCTTCAAGTCGCGAAAGGCAAACTTGCCAATCTAACTCTTCAGGTCCAAGAAGATTGAACAGGGGCAACTGTTGTACCCCAAAATTTGCCCTCGCATTTTTCCCCAAGAAATCTCAGCTTCAAGCCTCTCCTTATTTTTCAAACTGACTCAAGAATCGGACAAACCGACTTTTCTTGTCAGTCAAGCGAAATTAGGGTTTTTACTGATTTTCAGGATTCTGGATTGTTTCACAGTTGGCTTAGGGTTTTGGATGATTTTTGGTTCAATTTTGATCAGGCGAGCGTTATTTGGCATTTAATCAAGAATTAAGGGTTTTATGGGCACATTCTCAGAAAGGTTAAAATTCCACAGCACTTTGCCGTTTATTCCGAGATTGGGGTTAAATTCGCATTATCTTGATTTAATCAGTAAAGGAGGCAGTTGGTTTGAATTCACCAAGTCAAAGAACATGCAGTTTGGAATTACAGTGCTTGGCAAAGAATCAGTGAAAAAGAGGATTGCGTCTGATCAGTTTTTGTGTTCGACTGTGCGTTGCTTTGAATGATGGAGACGTCGAATTCATTTATTTTGATCAACAAGGTTTAGTTGATTATTTATGGTTCTAAGAATTAAATATGTGAAATTTAAACTTTCATTTTATTTAATTTAAGGAATTATAAATAACAAGTAAACAATTAAAGAAAAGGAATTGAAAAGGTTTAATTGAATCAATAGAATTTTTATTTCATATTTAATGTTTGTTACAATTATTATTTGATACAAGTATTTATTACGAAGTATTTAAAATAATAATGGTTTACAAATAATTAAATTGAAAATAAAAACTATCCTATTTTTTCTAAACATTTTCTAATTTCTTCATTCTTCACTCCGTTCCGGTGCTCCATTATTCATCTGCAAAAAGAAAAGAGAAAGTCAGAAAGCAGTTGAATTAAAAAAGACTGATAAAATTTGCTCATCATTAGAGGCCACTGACTGGGATCAGTTGACCCTCTCTGCAAATCACGGGATTTCTCCCGGTTCACAAAGAGGGAAGAATTTCATTTTTATTCATGAATGCAAAATGCATAAAATCCAAAGTTCAAACTGCATAGCTCAAGTTCAACCAAACTGAAAATCCAAGTTACCACTTTCTATCAAAAGCCAAAAGTATCAAACTTACTGTCAAAATGCCAAAATCTACTCAAAGATATCAAAGAAAAATCAAAGAAGTACAAATTGCTGTCAAAAGTGCCAAGGCTGTCATAAAAGATTTTGGAAGATATCAAAAGAGTACAAAAGTTGGATAAAGATGCAGAGAAAAGTAATGTGTTATGCAAGCTAATTCTAAATCATCATTTCCCATCAGGGCCCCTTCAGAAAAGTACAGTAAAAAACATTAAAAATTCTTTTAACTGCACAGAGAGAGAAAAAGAGAGAAATAGAAGCAGGTTTTCAGGGTCAGGCTTTAGGCTTAGGCAGGAGAGATACAAAGACAAGAAAAGATATACAAGAAATATAGAGGACAGTTCACAAGGAAGAGGGCAGATTTTCTCACCAAAGCAAAGACATGAAATGTACAAACTGTCAAGCAAAAACCTGCTGAACTGAAGCCTCTAAGCTTCAAACTGTGAACCTGCACCAGCATAGGAACCAGAACCAAGTCCTAAGCCAAAGGCGATATCAACACATAACCCATCCTAAAACCAACCACATAAACCTGTCAAAAAGCCAAGCAAACATACAAACAAAAAGAGCCTGAAGCCTCAACATACAAATCTGCATCAGATATCATCCAAAACAAAAACAGATACCACATACTGGAGCAGAACCTGCATCAAGCTTCACCCTCAAAGCCATCAAACACATTTCAAAACTCAAAAACTGCTAAGCATTTCACATACCAGAAACTAATCACATAAACCTGAGCCATACCAATCCCTGTCAAACAACCATTAACCCCTCAAGCATAACCAACATAACCCCTCAAGCATGTCCAAGCATTCAAACCAACTCCTAAGCCTCAGAATCCCTTCATCATAGGCAATAAATATTCAGGGCATCCAACTCAACAAAAGCATCAAGGGCATACTCAGAAGCAAATGTTCAAGGCAACCTAGGCCCTCAGTATAAACATCACAGGGCAACATAAACAAGTATACAGTGTTCAAGAAGAAGAGAGAAAGTTCATCCAAAGGCAACATATAGTAGAAGAGAAAAGATAAAGAAGTGAATCTATTTCAAGATAGGGCTTTTCAGAACATCATCATCAAAACCATAGGCAAAAAAATAGCGACCAGATAAAAGATACCAGGGACATCAAGTTCATCAGCATCACGCTTTTTTTTCCTCTTCGCCATCAAAGCCTCCTAGGCACCTTCATCTCCTTCCTTCCCCTCTCCAGTAAAGGTAAGACGTTTCTTTTCCCTCCTCACGTACCTCCAATAAAAATCAATAACGGACGACATGAGAAAGCAACCAAACAGTTAATCAAGAATACGCAGAAAATCACAAACATGCAAGAACTAAAACAAACCCTAACGAATCAAATTGATTACCGAGTTCTGGCGCCTCAACACTATCGCTGGAGGAAAGGGGAAACGGAGATCGCCGGTGGCTGAGGCAAGAGGCTCATGCTGGACGCTCGAGAACGAATAAAGGAGATGAAACTCAAGTGAACGGCGCGCCGCTGCTAACCCTAAGCCTTTGTTCCAAGTGAACAACAAAACGCCTAACCCTAAAAACGCTGCTTCAGCAGTCAGTGGGCCTGACCCGTTTCTAATTTCCTTTGAAGCCCAACAAAGTTACTAACATTTTTTATACAAACCATTTGATTAATTACTAACTTCTCCATTTTTCATACATAATGTCTTAAAGCCATATGTTTTATTTCCTAAATACATTTCATAATTAAAATACATTTTTGTCATATACTAAAAAATTGAAAATACTTTCTCTTTTTTTATTTATTTGCTCTTTTATTTAAAACATATTTTGTACATACTAAGTAAATATACATTGTTTTTTTTTGCATAATTTAATTTCTAAATACTTGATTAAAATATATTTGTACATATCACATTTTTATCATATAGTTAAAATAAAAAGCTTTTTCCATTCTTTTAATCAAAGTGTATACTTGTACATAATAATAGAAATACATTTTTTCTCTAATATTAAAATTCACAAACATTTGACTAAAATACTTTTTGTATATAATAAACAATGATACATCTTATACATAATCTAATTAAAACTCGAACACACGATTTAAGTTAAAACATTTTTCTTTTATACATAATTAAATATACAAATCAAAGATTCATTAAAATACATATTTAGGTCAAATACCCTAATACGCTTCAATTTCACGTGTCGCACCTGTAAATAATTACACACAACGCATATACTTGTACACTTACACAAATACATTCATATTGCTCCTATACATTTGTTTATCTTATATTTGTATATTCGATATTTACATTTGCACGCAAATTCGATTTGGTTGTAACTTATTGGATACTATAAGTCTCATCCCCATTCATACACATGTACCCCCACTCCCGGATACTATTTTGTAATAGCGTAGATTTTACATTTCCGCAATTTACAGTTTTCTAATTATACCATGGTTAGACCTAGGGTTTGTATGTACATAAAATCAAACGCTAGATAACCTAATACAAGACAAATACATGTAATCAATACACAATCACACTTGCACCCTCTAGGGTAATCCCACATGTTGCCTTCCAAAATGGGCCATGCTTGCACGCCGAGTATCTTTGGCAAAACAAAATCAAATGATCATAAGTCTCAAAGTGTTGCCTAAACGGAATGATCATAGTCCCTTCAAAGCAAATTGCCAAAGACACTTGGCACCATTGCATTCATGGTCCATACGATGACCCGCGCCCGTCCCGAATAAACTTCCTAAACGCAAGATTGTCCACCAATTTCAATGGTGGAACAAAATTGTTAAAAGGGGTTAAAACATAACAAAAACCTTTGAGTACAATAGGGTAGACAAAACTCTTAGTTACTTGAGATCAATTTGCAAAAACACTTGCCTTCTTTTCAAAAACCACAATCCACAACACTTTCAAACAAACTCTCAAAAACATTTGAAACATCTTTTCGAAAAGATCCACACTTTTGTAAAACACTCAATCACGAGTCAAATACATTAGTTGCCTAAGACAAGGCATCTTTTTCCAAAACATTTTCAAAAAGCACCCACACACACACCATTTTCAAGCAATCGAAGAAACAAGGCAAGTGATCTAAAAAAACCAAGTAACTAAGAGCCCATGGATAACCATGGATGAAAAGGATGCTAATACCTTCCCTTTTCATAATCTACCCCCCGAACCCACGAAATATCTCAAAAGGTTTTTTGCTGTGCTTTTTTAACCTTTCCTTTAGGATAAAATAAAAAGTCAGTGGCGACTCTTGCTCAACCGCACAAGTGCGAATACGAACGCAAAACACTAGTCAGTTCTCCCACCGTATCACAATATCAATTTTTTCCTAAGTCGCTTTTTTCAGGTTTTCAACTTAATGGGTGTACACAATTCTTTTTATTTTTTTCTTCTTTTTTGTCCCTAACTTTTGCCTGAACCTTTTTCCTTTTATGGTTCGTCGGGACGCCCTTTTTTTCCTAAGAACGTCGGCTTAACGGGTCTTTTCATGAGAAGTAATTTTTAACTACGTTTACGTTAATGGGGTGAGATAAATCCTCTTCGTACATGCTACAAGTATCATAGATCCTCCTTAGAAGACTTTCTATATAACATATGGTCCTTCATAGTTCGTAGCCCATTTTCCCCGAGCATTTATGATATTGGGAGGCAAGATCCTTTTCAGCATAGGATCACTAACTTCAAAATTATGAGGATTCACCTTCTTGTCAAAAGCTTTCTCAATATTCCTATGGTACAATTGCCCATGAAAAATAGTTGTCAATCTCTACTCGTCAATGATATTCAACTGATCAAATCTATTCTAAACCCACTCAGCTTAATCAAGTTATATATCTGTCATACCTTAAAGAAGGAATCTCCACTTCCACAGGTAGGACTGCTTCCATACCGTATACGAGAGAGAATGGGGTAGCCCTAGTCAAAGTACACACTAAAATAAGATAACCATGTAACATAAAAGGCAACATCTCATGCCAGTCCTTATAGGTTACAACCATTTTCTGCATAATCTTTTGAATGTTCTTATTTTTTTCCTCAACTGCACCATTCATCTTTGGATGATATGAAGAAGAATTATGATGCTTTATCTTTAAACTTTCATATAGCTCCTTCATCATCTTATTGTTTAGATTCGATCCATTATCAGTAATGATCTATTCAGGAATCCCATAGTGACAAATTATATTTTTCTTGATAAAGTGAGTAACCAATTGCTTGGTGACATTGGCATACGATGCAACTTCGACCCATTTGGTGAAGTAATCAATGGAAACTAGAATAAAATGATGTCTGTTGGAAGCAGTCGGTTCAATCCATATGATCATATCAATGCCCCACATTGCGAAGGTCTAAGGAGAAGTCAAAACATTTAGTGTAACGGGAGACACGTGCATTTTATCGGTATAAACCTGACACTTGTAACAGATTTTGGATGATTGTAACAATCATTTTCCATGGTAGGCCAATAATAACCCGCTTTCAAGATTTTCTTAGCCATAGTGTGCCCACTGGCATGCATTTCGAAGGAATCTTCATGTATGTCTTCTATGATATCATTTACTTTGTGTCTATCCACGCATATGAGCAAAACAGAGTCATAGTTCCTTTTATACAAAACCCCTCCATTGAGGAAAAACATAGCTGAGTACTTCTGCACAGTCTTCTTGTCTGTAATAGATGCATCCTCGGGGTATTCTTGCATTTCAAGATATATTTTGACATCATAAAACCAAGATTTTTCATTAACTTCTTCTTCTATCATATAACAGAACGCTGGTTCATCTAACTTCAAGATTGTCATAGAGGGGTCCTTATTTTCTCATCTAACTTTAAACATGGATGACAGAGTAACCAAAACATCCGCCAATTTGTTCTCTTCTCTTGGGTTGTGCTTGAAAGTGATTTCATCGAAGTATGAGATTAACTTCATAACATGCTCTCGATACAGAGTCGAATTAGGGTGAAAAATCTTCCAATCTAAGTTTATCTAATTGATTACTAGAGAAGAATCGCCATACACTTCTAAGATCTTAACTCTCAAATCAATAACAGCCTCAATCCTGAAAATATAAGCTTTATACTTAGCCATATTATTGGTATAATCAAAGAAGATTTTGGTAGTAAAAGGAAAACCTTCAGGAGAGGTAATAACAACACCAACACCATTACCCAATACATTTGAGGCACCATCAAACACCATCGTCCATTGTGATCCTAGTTCCGGTCCTTCCTCTGGGCCAGGAATATTATAATCCCATATGTACATGATGTCTTCATCTGGAAACCTAAACTTCATTGGTTTATATTCATCCTCCATAGGCCAATGAGCAAGATAATCTGCCAATACACTACCCTTGATAGCTTTCTGGGTAGTATACTGGATGTCATATTCAGTTAAAATCATCTGCCACGAGCTACTTTTCTTGTGAGAGATGGTGTGATATGGTGGGAGAACTGACTTGGGTGTTTTGCGTTTGATTGCAAATATTGCAGTTATCAAGAGTCGCCACTGAATTTTCTTTAACCCAAAAGGAAAGGCTGAAAATAATAGGAAAGACCTTTGAGATCATTTCTTAAGTTCGGGGGGTAGATTATGAAAAGGGAAGGTGTTAGAACCCTTTTCATCCATAGTTATCTACTGGCTCTTAGTTGCTCGCTAGATCACTTGCTTTTGTTTGAAAATGTGCTTTGTGTGGTTTTTGATAGTATTTTGAAAAGGCACAATCGTTTAGGCAAACTTTGTAATAGTTCTCGTTCATAAGAACGTATACAAAGTGTTGAGCTTTTGAAAATGTTTCAAGTTTGGAAGATGTTTTGAAAGTGTTTTTGAAAGTGTTGGTGTTTGTTTTGAAAATAAACAAGAGTGTTTGATTTGAAATTGAGCAAGCAACTAGGAAAAATCTACCTACTCAAAAGTCTTAGTTCATTTCTTTCTTTCCTTTGATATTTCTATCTTACCATTGATTTGGTAAGAAGCCCTATCTTTGGATGTAAAGGGACGGACGTGGGTCATCGTATAGCCATGATAGCAATATTGTGAAATATCTTAGCAATTCTTTTTGAGGGACTAAGATCATTTTGAAAGGCAACATTGATAGCGTCACTGAGGGACTATGATCTTGTATTTTTGACTTGTTTTTGCTAAGATACCCCACATGCATAACATGACCATTTTTATAAGTCAACAAAGTGGAATTACCCTAAGGGTGAAAGTGTGCGAGTGTGTTGATTTACATGCATTGTTTTGTCTTGAATTATGGTTTGCTAACTGGTTGATTTTATCTTTCCATACAAACCCTAATTTACTAGCATTTATATAAAATGATAAATTGCGGAAAGTAAAAATACTAAGCTATTACATCATTAGGGGAGAGGGTATACAAATTTACAAATGGGGAATTTTCAAGAAAATTAAATCTAATTAACTATTACAACCATATTGAATAAATGTGCAAGAATTGAATAAATAAAAATGCAAAAATGCAAATGGGTAAGGAAAAAAATTTTTGTTTGGATTTTTATGAAAGGGTTTTAACCTAAACCTAAGTAAGAAAATAATTAATGAAAATAAACAAAATTAACTTGAACTAGTTAAGAAAGGAAACTAATTAAAAAAGGATTTTTAGTTTTTTTTATGAAAAGGTTTTAAATTAATAAAGATAAAAATGAAGATTAATCAATTAAAATAAACCTAAATTCTGGATTAATTAATTAAGAGAAGAAGATAATATAATAATTAATCCCAAGTCTAAATATTAATTATTGTTAAAAAATGGAATTAATTTGTTAAAATAAAATATTTTGGTCTTTCATTTTATGAAGAAAAATAAAATATTAATGAACATTTTAAATATGTAAATAAATAAATAAAATATATTTTTGGATTTTTATTAATAAATATGATAATAATAATAATAATAATAATAATAATAATAATAATAATAATAATAATAATAATAATAAAAAAAATAAAAGTAATATGAAAAATGAAAATAAAATAAAGAAAAAGAAAAAGAAATAATAGAAATAAAAGGCCAGGGGTGCAAAAATGAGACTGGGGTATGAAGAAGTAAAAAAAATAGCCAGACCCAATGTTGGAGGCCCAGCGCTGCAAACAAAATAAAAAAGGAAGTGAAAAATGTGAAAAATAGGCAAAAGGGTACCACTGGGGCTCGAACCCAGGTCCCTCAGGTTACTAGCGTGCGCTTTAACCACTGGGGTAGTGATACATCCGTTAACTTAGACAAAACAACAAATATATGATACAAGTCTTGCCCTGATTATACTTCATCTTCAACCTCCAGCCAAAGGATCTGTAACTTATTCATTTCTCATCCATTCACAAAACTTCCAGCATCAAACTTGTTAGAAATTTCCTCACGATTCTGAATATCTAAATAACTTAATCTAATTCTCAAAGATGAGCATGAATTTCTAATAGTACCAAATTCTGACCTAAATATTTTCATAGGTTCAAACTCAAAATTCTCCCTACTCAAGAAACATAAATGAAATCTATGGACATGTGTAGTTTCAGGGTAATGATGTCTACATTTTATCTTCATAAATGCAAGCCTAACAATGCCTAAATAAAGAGATAGAAGTTCAAGAAAAATACCTCAAAACTAGAAATCGTGAAATGAGTTTGAGCTTGTTTCAAGTGATGGTGATGATCATGTTAGCTTCCTTGAACCTCTAGGAAGCTAATGCAATAGCTGGCTTGAACTGAGAGTGGCTCGAATGGTCTGGAGAAGTCCAACTTCAATGCTCTATTTTTGAACTTGGAAGTTGATGAAGATGATGTTACAGTCTGCAAAAAGGGACATGGATGGTTTGTATTTAATGTGAGGAAGCTTTTGAAACTAAAAGGCCAAGAAACGCACAAGTGAAATTAATGTTTGAAGTTCTTGGTCAGAATGTGTAACAATGGTGGTTTGTAATGCAGTTCTGAGTTTGGGGGAGTTTGAGAGCTTGTGTATTTGTGTGTTAGCTTGAAAATAACTTGTATGGTTATATGAAAAAGGTTAGAGCACTTGAGGTGGTCAGAAGCACAAGATATAGTGTTATGGCTATGTTACTTGATTTTGAAGAAAAGTGAAAACATGGTTTCAAGGCATAATACAAGCATGGCCTGAGTTTATGAGAGGCTCTAGACATGTTTATTTTTCCTTTGACATTGCTTGTGATCAGAAAGAACAAGTGCAAAGCTCTATGCATTGACTTTATGATTAAAGTCACTTTTCCAAAATGGAAGTGTGAACTTTGTTCCATTAATGGAATAATCACTTGGACAATGGCTCAAACACTTGGATAATAGCTCAAATAGTTGTGTAATCTTCTGATTATGGATAGATTTAGAGGTTAGAAGCCTGCAAAGTAAGATTTATGCAACATGGTCTTGGATTTGAATTCTTGTTCATCATGGAAATGACCTATAATTCAAGAATGAATGTCCAACCTCTTGTCTTCGATTATCTTTGCTAAAAAATGATCTCAATGAGTTCTTGGACATTTTGGAAAGCTTGTAACATCCTCTACAATCTCTATGTTGGTCAGTTTTGAAAATTCCTCTTTGAACTATGTGAAAAATTACCATGAAGTTAGGTCAAAATCCTGCCTAAACTAGGGCAAAATTTCACTAAGTTTCCAAGTTTTATGAACATGTATTCACAAAACCATAACTTGAAATCCATGAATTTCTAGGAGAAGTTATGTTCTACAATGTTTTAGATCTCATTGATATATACAAATTTCATGTTGAAAGTTTCCTTTGAATCATCTTGCATCCTTGTGAAAAATTGGCTCAAAGTTGTAAAAAAAATATGAAGTTTCCAACACTTAGAAAAATTTCTAAGTTTAGAAATTTTGACTTTTCAAAATAAAATCTTGACTTTTTGATTTCTTGATGAACAAGTTTCATATTTTGATATGTTTTGATGAATTTTGATCTTTGACACTTGATTTTGACCAAAAAGTCAAAGTTTGACTTTTAAGTGTATAGTTGACTTTTGATCATTTGACTGAAAATCAACTATCAATCAATTGATATTGAGGGTAGTTTTGAGTCATGCCATTATGTCAAAATGATGCAATTGAATCCTTGATATCATGTCTCCAACCAATCAACCATTTTCTAGGTCAAAAATCAGAAATTGCACTTCCTCAATCAAAACCATAATTTTGACCATTTTGCCCTTTTGATGATCTGATCGAATTTCTTGAGGAATTGTAGTACAAACTTGATCAAATGACATATATGAGTTCATAATGTTGATATGGATCAAAAGCTATGAAGTTTGACTGTAATTTGACCACAATTGACTTTTTCCCCAATATAGCTAATTTTTAGGTCAACTAATCAATTGACTAAGCAAAAATGTGATCCAAGACTTGAAACTTGTCATGAGCAATCTTGAGAGTCCAAAATGATCCATGAAAGTCATATGGGGCATTAAAAGTCCATTTATCCTTGTGCAATCTCAAACCCTAATTTTCATTCATCAGTGCTTGAGGAGGTGTCTTGAGATGATCAACCCTAGTGCAGGCTTGAACCAAAGAAGATCTTGTGAGAGATTAATTGATAAATGACAGGGAAATTTTTGGGGTACAACAGCTGCCCCTGTTCAATCTTCTTAAACCTGAAGAATTAGATTGGCGGATCCTCCATTCGTGACTTGAAGGTGGAAGATGATTGAACACTAGAGTGCCCAGAAATTTGCACTCGAAGATGTATTGTGAATGGGCTTATGGATTCCATTTGGAGGAATGATGGTGAACATTGGAAGAAGTATCAGCACAAATCTTTGGTTGATTTAGACTAAAACTTAATGTTTTACCTGTGGGAAAAAAAGGTTAGTTAAACGCAGATGTATGCATGATGTTCACAAGATGAATGAGATCATGCTAGATGCATTTTGTATGTATATGTAATGATGTATGAATGTGGATGTATGCTTGTCTAGGAAAATAAATCCCTTACTGCTGCTGAGGAGTTTTAGGAAGATGAATCCCGGATTGCTATTGGGGATGAAAAGTATACATATCTTCCAACTTTGTTGAAAAGATGCTTCCACTGGGGAATATCTCTTGAATGTCAGCTGTTAGCTGGTCGGATCCAGGCTTCACAAATTGCTGAGGATAAGGAAGTCAACTGCTATTTGGTCGGATCCAGGCTTCACGGTAACTTACTGGGGAAGAATGAATTATCTGTTATTTGGTCAGATTCCAGGCTTCACAGAAGATTTCTTTGAAATTAAATAGTTATCTGGTCGGATCCAGGCTTCACAACAACTTGCTGGGGATAAGGAAGTTAACTGTTATCTGGTTGGATCCAGGCTTTGCAGTAAATTTAAGTGGTAACTACTATCTGGTCGTTCCAGGTTTCATGGTTTTTGGAAATTTGTACTATTATCTGGCCGGGTCCAGGCTTCACAATGTCTCTCTGGGGATCATAGTTAATTGTTATCTAGTCAGGCTCCAGGTTTCATAATAACTTGATTGAAAACTGACATCTGGTCGGGTCCAGGCTTTGCATATTTTTGAGGTTGATGAGGTTAATTGTTATTTGGTCGGGTCCAGGTTTCACAATAAACTGTTTGGGGATTTAGTTGTTATCTGGACGGGTTCCAGGTTTCACAATGAATTTCTGAGGGTAATTGCTATCTGGTCGGATCCAGGTTTCACAATAACTTGTTGGGGTAAAGGAAAAATCTATTGGGGAAAAGCAGTTAAACCTTGGTCTGGTTGAGTCCAGGTTCTTCTATATTTTAAAGAGTTAAACTATTATCAGTACAGGTCCAGGCTTCATAATATTTGAAATATTACACTATTATCTGGTCGGATCTAGGCTCTACAGTGACTTGAGAAGTTGACTATTATCTGGTCCAGACTTTATAGTAACTTGAAAATTGTGCTAATATCTGGTCGGGTCCAGGCTTCATAGTATCTTTTAGAGATAATAAAAGTTTTATTGATGACTTTACTGGGGATTAGGGGTTATGGCCCTATGATTTGCAATAGTCTGAATGTCAAACTTAAGTTGGGGAATGTAGACTCAGTCGGGGAGGACAAACTCAGCTTGTGGAGGTGTATTCAGCTGGAGATAACAGGCTCAACTAGAGAAGATAGACCAAGCTGGAGAATTTTTTACTCGGTTGGGGAGTTATGCCACTCATTGTTTGTTGGGGAAATAAACCCTGTTGGGGAAATAAACCCTGTTGATAAACTACTGAAGAGGTGAGTTCTTTGAGGATGATATCCACGAGACTTCTACTTGTAGGATCAACTTAGCTCAAGAGAGAACCACCAAGAGATTGTGACTCTGGCTGGAGATTGGCCTATGCAAAGAAACTTTGTGGGTAACTTTGCTGGAGATTATGTTAATGAAATAATTCTGTGGGGATATTCCATATATATTAAAGAGATGCTTGTTACTGCTTAGCAGGACACGTGTGCCAAATAGTTTTAATTATGTTCATATGCATAATGTGATCGGTGGATTTAGAACTGACTGTTTAACGCTGGTTCGCGAAATGTCACGGAAGTAAGAGTCGCCACCGTATTTTATTTTCTCCAACATGGACAGGACAAAAGCACAACAAAATTCCTTATGAGATAGTTTCTCGGTTCGGGAGGTAGATTTATAGAAAGGGAAGGGGTTAGCACCCTTTCTATCCATGGTTATCCATGGGCTCTTAGATACTTGCTCACTATGTTTTCAAAAGATTGTTTGCTTTTCTTGTGAGTGGGTTTTGAAAAAGTTTCTTTGAAAGATTTCTGAATAACTCTTGTATCTGTCCTCAAGAGTGTTTGAAAAATTGTTTTGAAAGCTTTTTTTTTAAAGTGTCTGTGTGAAAAGAGTTTTTGATTTGTTTTTTTGAATAGAGCAAGTATCTACGAGTCATCTATCTACCCTAAGGAATTAAGCTGTGTAAATGTCCTTAAGGTAGTGCCATCCCACCATTGAGAGATAGGTAGCACCACCGTTGGAGGTGTTCGGGTCAATTCGAGTGTAGGGACAGTATGGTCACCGAAGCAACAGTTAGGACACCTTAGAAGTTACCCTTATGTCCTTGATCCTTTTTTAATCCGAGGCAACCGTTTCGAGGCGACTGTTCCGAGGCAACTGTTTCGAGGCAACTTGTTTCGAGGCAACTGGATCATGGACATAAGGACTTACTAAAACGTCCTATACTTGACGACCACGTTTCGAAGGCAACAGGTGAGGTGTACCCTAGAAGTGGTGTGTGTATTTGTGTGTTGTTTTCAGTTCAATATTTATCTTTGATCATGGCATTGTGAGCTACGATTGTTTTTAATTAGCCATACATTCTTTCATGCAATTTAGAATTTAAGAGTGCGGAAATTTAAAGGCGGAAAGATAAATCCTACGCTATTACAAGGCGCGGGTCTATACATCGCCAAAGTACAAAGACCCGTTTGATAAAAATGTGGAAAGTAAATAAACGCGGTAAACCTAATTACTATTATAATCCTTGAGCAGTTACATAATATTCAAAAGAAAATAAATGCGCGAAAAGAATAAAAATAGAACGTCCGAGGGTTTTGACCCTTTTGAAATTAAATTAAATTAAAGTCCATTTAATTATTTAATTAAGAAAGAAAATGTTTTTATGTTTTTTTTGTATTTATGAAAATAAAGAAAATTAAAATTAAGAAGAAACCCTAATTCTAAGTTATTTTTAATTATTAATGAAAATATTAAAGTTAACCTAATTTACTAGTTAATTAAATTATTTACATATTTATTTACAAAAATAATAATTAATAATAATAATAAATAATGAGGAAAAATTTAATTAAGAAAAAGATGAAAATGTCAAAAACCCTATTCTAGATATTTTTTATTTGTTAAGAAAAAGATTAAAGTAAAACCTAAATTAACTAAATTAATTATTAACATTTATTTACAAAAATATGTTAGTGATGAATTAATAATAATTAAAAAAACATTTTTTAGTTTCTAATTTTTTTATTATGAAAATTAATTATTTGTGAATTGATAAAACAATTAAAAAGAATTAAAAAGGATTATAATTAAAAGAGAAAAATAAAATTAAAATATGCAAACCAGGGGGGTATCAGGCTCAAAAGGAGGTTTGTTTGAAGCAAATTTGGCCCATGAACACAAAGCCTGTTTGACCTTTCCAGCTTGAGTGCACGTTCATTGACCGGTGTGCATCATGGAGTTCCTTCTGAGGCCCTTGGATTAATCACCATGCCATATGGCAAGCCAATGCATGTGGACGTACGGTGGGACGTTGAGAATATGCTGCACGTGAATATGTTGAAACAAAAATTAAGAATTAAGTGGGGGGACCTGGGAATCGAACCCAGGTCCCAATGCCTGCAGTACACGTCCCTTGCCATCTGATCCATTGCATTCGTTTGTTAATATAATAGATGGAAAATATAATATACAAAAAAACATTAGTTAGTGGTATAAACAAAGAATTACGCGCCAGATTTGAATCTCCCTATCACATGAAGACACACATGCTTCTTCTTCATCTTTGTACCTGTAACATAAACAAGTAGCGGGGGTTTTAAACCCCCACAAATTGAAACTCATGAAAATAGCGATTACGCCTATGGATTAAATAAATTGAGTGCGAGTAGTTCAATCAATTCGTCTTGTTGCCACGATTTGGTCTATACCGGTTTGAAGGTCCAATTTTACCGTATGAGGAAAGCCCTAATTTTCAAGTCCTGGAACCCTAGATATCCTTCAATGGTAGATTTGGCTACAACCATTGTTAGTCCAATTAAATGTCACCAATCGCTTCAGAAAGTTAATATTAGTATAAATCACTCAAGAAAAATGATTAAAAGTGCATGAATCATGATGTGGAATTCAAGAAAATGTGGCAAACCGTATAGCCTGTGTTCTTCAATTCTTTGCACGTTTTGATTCGTTCTTGATTGCAAACGCTTCCTGGATGTTTAGGCAACGTATTGGAATCCTTCAGAAGCTTTGAATTGTGCTCTAACTATGAAATCAATTTCAAGCTTTTTTGTGAAAATTTGCAAATTGGTTCTATCTTCCTGAGCAGTTTTTCGTGTATGCTTGCATTAGGTTAGGTCTTGCATATGTATGTGAAGCATTCTAGGTCAAAAACAAGCCCAAAGATCCATGAATTTATGTTTTGAATATTTGATTTTTATCACATCTTTTTCAATCTTTTTTCCATGCAAATCTTGCCAAATATGGATGATCTTGTCTTGTTGATTGGTGCACGGAATCTTTAGCCTATAATGAGAATATTTGCTGCACAAAAAGATTTGAAAAGCATTATTTGATATTTTTCTCATATTTAAATCTAATTAAATGAATTAATATGAATAAAAATTCAATTAATTAATTAAAAATAAGAAAATAAATCCTTTTAAGCTCAATGGGTCGTGCATAGGCTTTGGGTAATGATTCAAGGAAGAATTTGAGGCCCATTAGCAATTTTGAAGTGTTTTAGGCAAAGTTGATTTTTCAAAATTCCCAAAACTTGCCCAACTTCTCCAAGGCATATCTTGCTCAATTTTTAAGCTATGATCATGTTCTTGGACATTTTGGAAAGCTATTGAAGTCCTCTAACCAATGCCTTTGGTCCCATGTCATGTTGATTTACCAATCTCAAGTTATGGTCTTTGACTTAAAGTGCCTTTTGTTGACTTTTGAAAATGACCTATAATGTTGAAATTGATAACTTTTTGTGAGAGCATTTCTTGGACTTGAAGTGTGAAGATGAGTTGTAGGAAATGTCATCCCCTTAAAAATGAGCTTTGGATGGGATTTTTCTGATAAACCATGAAGATGTTATGCCCTGGTCAATTTGCAGTTGACTTTTCCAACTGTCCAAAGATAGAAACTTTTGCATCTTGAGACTTTTTGAGCCATGTTTTGAGGAATCATGATCAAGAATTGATCAAATGATGATTGTGGCTTCAAAATAAGATGTTGACCAAAATTTTTGACTTTTGACTGTCAAATGACCATTTGCCCCTGCAGTTGACTGTGAAGCAATTAGGGTTTTTGACTGTGCAATTTGATGCTGTGAGTCTTGAAACTTGACATATGGATGCTTGACAATGTATATGGGCATGTGGGACTTGATTGGACCCTTGGAAACCTTAATTTCTTTGCAAGAGCCAAAACCCTAATTTTGACTGTGTTAGGAGGCATTTGGACTGTGCAACCCTGGAGAGATTTTGAACCATGATCTTGGCAAATCTTGAAGAATATGGGAGGGTAAATTTTGGGGTACAACAGTTGCCCCTGTTCAATCTTCTTAGACCCGAGGATGTAGATTGGCTGGCGTGCCTTTCGTAATCTGAAGGTGGAAGATGATTGAACACTAGAGTGCCCAGAAATTCGCACTCACATAGTAGAGTGTTAGCAGTGTGATATAGGTAATGGGCTTACATATGCCATTTGGAGAGATGATGGATAGGAGGATGGGCTTATAGATGCCATCTGGAGCTGTTGGTATGTGGATGGGCTTATAGATGCCATCTAGGTGTCGATCGCGTAAGAGATTCCTTAGCGAGAATTTGCATACCTGAGAAAGAAAGATAATTACCTGGCCTATTACAGGAGTTGATCTTCAAACTCTTTATGTAGATGTGCCCTGGCTGGATACAGGAATCGAATCTTTACACTCTTCAGACGTGCCCTGGCAAGATACAGGAATCGAGTCCGGAGAATAGTCGTCAACAGATACACCCTGGCAAGATACAGGAATCGGATCTTCAAACTCTTCAGACGTGCCCTGGCAAGATACAGGAATCGAGTCTGGAATTAGTCGTCAACAGATACACCCTGGCGAGATACAGGAATCGGATCTTCAAACTCTTCAGACGTTCCCTGGCAGGATACAGGAATCGAGTCTGGAATATAGTCGTCAACAGATACACCCTGGCAAGATACAGGAATCGGATCTTCGAACTCTTCAGACGTGCCCTGGTAGGATACAGGAATCGAGTCTGGAATATAGTCGTCAACAGATACACCCTGGCAAGATACAGGAATCAGATCTTCAAACTCTTCAGACGTGCCCTGGCAGGATATAGGAATCGAGTCTGGAATATAGTCATCAACAGATACACCCTGGCAAGATACAGGAATCGGATCTTCGAACTCTTCAGACGTGCCCTGGCAGGATACAGGAATCGAGTCTACAATCAATCACTCACAGATATGCTCTGGCTAGATACAGGTATCGAATCTGGAACTGCGAAAGTTGATGGTAATCGTCTTTTGATTGACCTTTTCCTGAAAAGGCAAACATTAGTTGTATGCAATGTCATGATGTATGAAATGCATGATGTCATGATGTTCTCAAAAATAAATGAGATCGTGTCGTATGCACTTTATCATGTATGTAAGTAGGATGTATGAAATGTGAAATGTCTATGAATGTATTTTCGTCTAGGAAAATAAATCCTTGACGAATGCCAGGAGCTTGTTGAATCCTGGGCTGACGGTGAAGAATAGTGTTCTCGTTTCCGCTGGGGATGATGGTTGCAAGAATACCGGTAGGAGAAGATGACTCCGTTGGGGAATAAACTTGGCGAATAGATTACTCTGCGGGGAGTGAACTCTGTGGGGACAGAGAGGTACTTTGCTGAAGTTGATGATAACTCCGCTGGGGATACCGTTGAGCTATGTTGGAAGACTTAATGAACTCCGCTGGGGAAAGGAAGACTTCGCCGAGGACGATCTTTCCGTGGCAATTGGATGAGGATAACCCAGTTATATCCTTGTGGGGAAATAACCTTCTAAATAAAGTCGGGAGACGCGTTCGTGCTCTGCAGGGGATAAGCTTTCCAGAATCTACTGGGGATAAGCTTTAAGACCTGCTAGGGATATGGATTCTACTCTCCTGGGGAGACTTTTTGAGACTGTACTGGGGAATGGCTCCACTGGACGTCCGATATTCTGCCGGGGAACAATCTGAGATCAAGATTGCCGGGGATGCTTGCTAGGAATGTTTGTATACTCCGCTGGGGAATATTGAGATCTGCTGGGAATACCCAACTTCCATAAGGCAGACAGTAGGCTAACTCTGCTTGGGGAGAGTGTCGTTGACTTGCTGGAGATACGGTGCCTTTTAGGGCTGATTGGAGACCAACTGCTTGGGGGAGAATTGTTGAATCTTGGCTCACTCTCTGGGGAATTAAGATATCTTGGTTACATTCTTCAGCCGAACTTACCTTGGTACCTTGGTGGACAGAGCAATTAGATCGCTTTAGACAACTCATTATTTCCCCTGTTTCTGATGTTACCTGTAATTAATCCTTTGTTTCGCATGCAAATATTCATTAGTTAGCAATTATTGTCAAATGCGTATATCACAATTGAACATTGGACGTTCTTTGCAAAACAAAACAGAAAAAGGAAAAGCAATTGGTAATTTAGTCTGAAGAGTGAATTTGTATTGATTTTTGAATTTGCCTGAAAATAGGCGTTTATGTACAAGAGGCTGACGTCCTAGTAAGAGGACACCGCCGAACAACAAAGTTTATACAATTTTGTGAAAAAGGAAAACAAAACAGCTATGTAAAAAAAGATGATCCCACTGGGTTCCAACTCTGCTATCGCCTTTATATCTTCGAGCGTCTCATCACTTTGCTGCTCAGTTGAAGATGAAGCTGACTGATCGATGCCGTCTGAACTTGATGTTGATACCGGATTCTGGATGCAAGGTGATCCAATGAGACATAGTATTACGCTTTATCCCTAACTTTTGCCTGGACCGCCCTTTCGGGTTTTCAGTCCACCGGGATGCCCATTTTTGCCCAAGCCGCCTTTTCAGGTTTTCGACTTGCCGGGTGTACAGATTTTTTCATTTCATCCCTTATTTTTTCCCGAACCCTTTTAGTTCGTCGGGAAGCCCTAATTTTTGCCTAGGTATGTCAACCTAGAGGGTCTTTTATCATGCGTAGTATCTTTTTACTATGTCTGCATTGGCGGGGTGAGGAAGGTCGTCACCATCCATGGTGGTTAGGATCATGGCTCCTCCTGAGAACACATGTTTAACCACAAATGGCCCTTCGTACGTAGGGGTCCATTTGCCCCTGGGATCACTTTGAGGAAGGATGATGCGCTTGATTACCAGGTCCCCAACTTGATACTTTTGTGGTCTGACTTTCTTGTTAAATGCCCTGATCATCCGTTTTTGATACGTTTGACCATGACAGATAGCAGTGAGTCTCTTTTCGTCAATTAGGTTTAACTGATCAAGTCGGGTCTGGATCCAGTCATCTTCGCTCAAATCTGCATCCTTCATTATCCGGAGAGAGGGTATCTGGACTTCAATAGGCAAGACTGCCTCTATGCCATAGACCAAGGAAAAGGGGGTTGCCCCGGTTGACGTTCTTGCTGAGGTACGGTACCCGTGAAGAGCAAACGGTAACATCTCGTGCCAATCTTTATAGGTCACTGTCATCTTCTGCACAATCTTTTTGATATTCTTATTAGCTGCTTCTACAACCCCATTCATCTTCGGTCGGTAGGGAGAAGAGTTATGGTGATGTATCTTGAATTGCTTGTAGAGCTCAGTGATCATCTTGTTATTGAGATTGGTACCGTTGTCCGTAATGATCCTTTCTGGGACGCCGTATCGACAGATCAGTTTGTGCCGAATGAACCGTGCCACGACATTCTTGGTTACAGTGGCATAGGAAGCTGCTTCAACCCACTTTGTGAAGTAATCAATCGCTACCAGGATGAAACGATGCTCGTTGGATGCCGTAGGTTTAATCTCGCCGATCATATCAATGCCCCACATTGCAAAAGGCCAAGGCGCGGTCAAGACATTCAGAGGGACTGGAGGAACGTGCACCTTATCTGCGTAGATTTGACACTTATGACATGTCCGAGAATGTTGGTAATAGTCGGCTTCTATTGTGGACCAGAAATATCCTGCCCGAAGGATTTTCTTTGCCATGGTGTGTCCACTGGAGTGCGTTCCGAAGGTACCCTCATGCAATTCTGCCATGATCCTTTCTGCTTCAGTCTTATCCACACAACGCAGTAAGGTTGAATCATGGTTTCTCTTGTACAGAATGTCGTTGCTAAGGAAGAACTTTGCCGCGAACCTTCTCAGAAACTTTTTGTCGTTGACAGATGCACCTTCAGGATACTCTTGAGATTCCAAATACCTCTTCACCTTATGATACCAGGGTTTCTCAGTTACCTCTTCAGCCTCAAGATCACAATAATATGCAGGTTCGTCCAGTTTCCAGATAATGATCCGGGGAGCCTCATTGTCCCACTTGACTTTGAACATAGAAGACATCGTAGCTAACACGTCCGCCAACTGATTCTCCTCTCTTGGGAAGTGTTCAAAAGTTATCTCTGTGAAATGGGGGATCAATGTCAACACACATTCTTTATAAGGGATAAGATTTGGGTGTTTCGTATCCCACTCGCCTTTGATCTGATTGATCACGAGAGCGGAATCTCCGAAGACACTCAGAAACTTGATCCTTAAGTCAATTGCAGCTTGAAGACCCATGATACACGCCTCATACTCTGCCATGTTGTTGGTGCAGTTGAAACATAGCCGGGCAGTAAGTGGAGTATGAGTGCCTTGAAGGGATATGATCACAGCGCCGATACTGTTACCCAACGCGTTTGAGGCTCCATCAAAGTGCATAGACCATCGGGATCCTTCCTCAGGTCCTTCATCCGGTCCAGGTACTTCACAATCAGTCACTATCATGATGTTCTCGTCAGGAAATTCAAAGTTCATTGACTGGTAGTCGTCTACTGCCTGATGTGCCAAGTGGTCTGCCAATACACTTCCTTTGATAGCTTTCTGAGTCGTGTACTGGATGTCATATTCTGTCAAGATCATCTGCCATCTTGCTATTCTTCCAGACAGAGCAGGCTTTTCGAATATGTACTTTATTGGGTCCATCTTTGAAATCAACAGAGTAGTGTGAGTCAGCATATACTGTCTCAGCCGGCGAGCAGCCCATACCAAAGCGCAACAGGTTTTCTCGAGCAGTGAGTATCGGGTCTCATAGTCGGTAAACTTTTTGCTAAGGTAATAAATGGCATGCTCTTTTCGGCCAGACTCGTCATGCTGCCCCAGCACACACCCCATTGAGCTGTCAAGTACTGTCAGGTATAGTATTAGAGGTCTCCCTTCAACCGGTGGCATCAGAATGGGTGGTTCTTGGAGATACTCTTTGATTCTGTCGAAAACGGCCTGACATTCATCATTCCAACGTACTACCTGATCTTTCTTCAGCATCTTAAAGATTGGTTCACAGGTAGCAGTTAGATGCGAGATGAACCGGGCAATGTAATTCAGACGTCCTAGAAAGCCTCTGACTTCTTTCTCTGTCTTTGGAACTGGCATCTCTTGTATGGCTTTAACCTTGGTAGGGTTCACTTGAATACCTTTGTCGCTCACGACGAAGCCTAGCAATTTTCCAGATCTTACCCCAAATGTGCACTTGTTCGGATTCAACCTCAGCTTGTACAACTTCAGACGGTCAAACAGCTTCTGTAGATGGTCAAGGTGTTCTTCCTCAGTTTGGGACCTTGCAATCATGTCGTCGACGTATACTTCAATCTCATGGTGGATCATGTCATGAAATAAAGCAACCATGGCGTGCTGGTAGGTTGCCCCGGCATTTTTCAGTCCAAAAGGCATGACCTTGTAGCAGAAGGTGCCCCACTGAGTAACAAAGGTAGTCTTCTCCATGTCTTCAAGAGCCATTTTGATCTGATTATAACCTGAAAAGCCGTCCATGAAGGAGAACACCTTGTGCTGAGCAGTATTGTCAACCAGAACGTCGATGTGAGGCAGAGGGAAATCATCCTTGGGGCTGGCCCTGTTCAAATCCCTGTAGTCGACACACATTCGGACCTTACCATCTTTCTTTGGTACTGGAACCACGTTGGAAACCCATTTAGGGTAAGAAGTCACTGCAAGAAAACCGGCGTCAAACTGTTTCATAACCTCAGCTTTGATCTTCTCGGACATCTCTGGACGCATACGGCGGACCTTTTGCTTTACCAGAGGGCAGTCTTCCTTGGTAGGCAGGTGATGGACCACAATGTCGGTATCCAACCCAGGCATGTCTTCGTAAGACCAGGCGAAAATCTCCACATAATCATGCAACATCTGAATCAACCGTTGTTTTACGCTGAGCTCCAGATTGGCACCAATCTTAACTTCCTTTTTATCCGTCTCAGTACCCAGATTTATTGTTTCCACTGGCTCTTCATGTGGCTGAATGGCCCTCTCTTCCTGGAGTAACAATCTTGCAAGCTCACCAGGCACTTCGCAATCATCTTCACCTTCGTCTTCGGCTAAGTTGATCAGATTTTCGAAGTCATAACTGGAAGTAGCAGAGTCGTTACCAGTGAGATCCAGAGTGGATTGGAACCTGTATGAGTGAGTGTGTGTAAATATAGCTGTTTTGCAATATATAAAGAAAGAAAGAAAGGGAGCACAAGATTTGAAATGCGAAAAACGTCCAATGTCTGTATTCATGATATATCGAAATGACAAGTAATATGCCCTCACAAATGAAGCCAATGGTGTCCCGGGTAAGACACCGGACCATAAAGTTTCAATTTATTGTTCATTACAAATTAAAACAAAGGAATTCATTACTGCGTAACAAAAGTAACAGGTATGTGATCTTTTGCCGTCCAATTGGTCAGTCCACCGTCGGTCGTCGGGTAGATCCAACTATCAAACTCTGATTCCTCCACCCCTCCTTCAATAGCATTCACTCCCGGGTTGGTGATGAACACGGGAGGTCTTCCAACCCTTGCTTTGTGTACAGCCCTCTGAGCCTCTGCAGTGAAACCCAGCCCAAACTTGTCAGTTTTAGGAGTAAAATCAGGGAGCCTGCCCCAGTTAGCACATTCACCTTTCTCAATTACAACCTGGGTGTCCTTCAAGGAAGCCATCTTCAAAGGAAAGACTTCTTCAATTACCCTCTCAGCTGACGCCAATGTTGGAGGTACCTCTTCAAAATGTTGAAAGGGGGTTTCAATAAACTCCCCGTCCATCTCTATATACCAGAATGAGTTCAGATGACTAACCATGTATTCTTCCTCCCCCTGCACTGTAACAATCTTCCCTTTGACAGGGTATTTGAGCTTCTGGTGTAGAGTGGAGGTCACAGCCCCAGCCTTGTGGATCCAAGGACGACCCAGCAAACAGGAATAAGATGGACGAATGTCCATCACATAGAACGTTGAATCGAAAACTTGAGAACCAACACGAATCGGAATATCCACTTCACCATGTACCATCCTCTTCCACCCGTCAAAGGCTCGGACAATGATGTTACTAGGCTTCAACTCTAGGCCCTCACAATCCAACCTGTCCAAGGCCTTCTTGGGAAATACATTCAGCGAAGAACCGGTGTCCACCAACACGTGTGCCAGAGTAGTGCCCCTGCATTTAATGGAGACATGCAGGGCATCATTGTGGTTCTTTCCCTTGGCGGTAAGATCAGCATCTGAGAAACCCAAACCATTGTCAGCGGTCAAATTGGCCACACAATCAGTGAATTGATCCGCAGATGTCTCTTGTGGCACATGGGCTGTCTTCAGAAATGAAATCAGGGCCTTGGTATGGGCCTCTAAGCATAGCAGTAATGATAGCATGGAGATCTTAGAGGGGGTATGCCCCAGCTGTTCAACGACGTTGAAATCGCTCTTCTTGATGATCTTAAGAATTTCCTCCATCTCTTGCTGGGTGGCTTCAACAATGACAGTCTTCGGTGCCTCCATCCGGGCAGGCACATCAGCAATTCCTTTACCCCGAGTGTCAGACGACTCGGCGGCAGGGGTAGAAACTTGATCAGAAGGGGAAACAGGTGCACTTATAGGCGTAATAATAAGAGGTCTTCGGATAACTGGTGGCGCAATATCAGGCGAGAAGAGCCTGCCACTGCGAGTAACTTTAGCGGGACCAGTGATGTTACTAATACCGGTACTAGTGTTGAACTCCTGCTTTACTCCAAGTACATACACATCTGCCCCATAGTGCCATGGGACAGCCTTGTCAGATTCATAGGGGAGGGGCCCCGGAACAGTAATAATGATGGGTGCAACAGTCATAATTTTGACGGGCTTCCTCGGGGGAGCCTTGGTAGGATTATTGAAGATGGTGACAACAGATACTTCTTCAACAGGAACAATAGGAACATCGGTCTTCTTGAACAAGATTTCTTTGCTATCCATCAGGCTTTGGATGCCTGACTTCAGCAATGGACAACCAGTAGGGGAAACGGCACACAGAAGGCAACCCTTGCTACAACCCAGAAATAAACCGGCTAGCAATAGGTTCCTCTTAACGGTCAATAAAGGGGTAGCAACATCATCCACAGAAACTGCATACAAGTCTTCCTCAATAGCATTTACTCCATGCTGGGGCATAGGAGCAGTCACAACGTTGGGCCTCTCGGGTGCCTCGAACTGTATTTCCTTCGCATTGATAAGGTCCTAGACCTTATTTCTCAGGGCCCAACAATCATCAGTAGAATGCCCCGGGCTATCAGAGTGATAAGCACAGCGGGCATTAGGATTATACTTCGAAGAGGTTGTATTTACCACCTTCAGAGCTTCTCTGACGGTTACCAAGTTGGTCGATAGCAGTTGCGGCAAGATCTGTGACAAGGTTATACTAAGCCGAGTATATTCTCTTCTGGGCCTCTCATCCCTTGGCTGGTTGGGTTGCCGAGGAGCGGCAGCAGGCTTTGCAATTACCACCGCATTGACAGCTTGGCGGCGTTCCGGTTTATTTTGCCTTCTAGGCCCATATACAGCACTGGCTTCCTTCTTGAAAGGCTTTTTCTCAGAACTTGAGGACGCACCTTTCTGTATCTTTCCTGATTTCATACCAGCCTATATCCTTTCCCCAGTCATAATGAGATCTGTAAACCCTGCAGACGAATTGCCAATGAGATGATTAAAGAACGGCCCGAATAGGGTCCCTAAGAACATGTCCACAAGCTCACGGTTGGTTAATGGTGGCTGCAACCTGCCAGCCAGGTCCCTCCACTTCTGCGCATACTCTTTAAAACCTTCTCCCGATCCTAGCGACATACCCTGGAGTTGGGTACGTGTAGGGGCGAGGTCGGCATTGTACTGATACTGCTTGTAAAAAGCAGTAGCCAATTCCTCCCAGTTACGAACCTTGGTTCCATCCAGCTGATAGAACCATTCGAGATGAGTCCCTGAAAGACTCTCCTGGAAGAAATGGATCCATAAGTTCTTGTCCACAGTGTATGGCTAGATCTTCCGCACATAACATCTGAGATGTAGCTTAGGGCAGGACGCCCCGTCATACTTTGCGAAAGATGGTGCTTTGAACTTGTGTGGGATTACCACACCAGAAGATAGACCCAAGTCTCCAAAATCCAACCCAGACATTTGTTGAATTTCCATGGCATTCAGCCGATCCTCTAACTGCTTGTACTTGTCTTCAGCTGGAGGATACTGCTCCTCATTGAAATCAGTCTCGTTGTCAGAGACCACCAGACTGGGAACCCTTCCCCCTTGGGGACTGCCTTTCCCTACAGAAGAACCAGCTTGATCAACCTCATTCTGCAGTGTGTTACCAAACCTCCGGCCCGTGTTGAATAGTACAGTTCTCTTCTTCTTCTTCTTGACCAGCAGGGCCTTCAATTCCTCTTGACCTTGGGCCAAACTCATGATCAGCTCTTGGAACTTGGCGTTTTGAGCCTGGAGGGCCTTGATGGATTGCTCGGTAGATGATTCAGGGTTCATGATGCTGAAATAAACAGCGAAGAACATTAAGCAACCTGAAAGGAAGAGTACCTGTGATGCACATGATGCATGATATGTGTTTATACAATGCATTCAAGGGTTCGAAAGTTCAAATTTGTTGTAGACAAAATGGAACACACGTTATCATTAGGAAATAATTGTTCAGTACATCAAGGCCTCATGGGAAAACATTACAAAGCAAATAAATCCCAAAAGACAGTGCGCATCCTCTTCGGAGCTATGTAAGTGTTGAGAGTCTTTTCCTCGTGCAATTGGCGGGTGAGCTCCAAGACCTTCTTCTCGCTAGCATGTAGACTGGACTCAAGAGAATTCCGTTCTTCCTTAAGCTGGATCCAACTCTTCTGCATTTCTTCCCAGGATGTAGGCATGTCAGGATGCTGAATGGTGTAGGACACCTCTCCTTCCAGAACTGGCTCTTTGATCACAGGGAGAACATGAGGATATGGCATCACTAACTTCTGGGAGCGGGCTCGTACCCACTTGAGATAAGGCTCCAACGGGATGGAGTTCCTGTGCCCCAGTGTCTTTCTGTCTACCTTGCTGGGCATCCTCCAAGCTCTGATAAATCTCTGGCGAAGCCCTTGTGCATCGTTGTCGAAGTCAAAAACTATGTCAGGGATTAACATGTCATGAGGGCCGTCCCTCCGAGCATTACCAAACTGTCTCCAAGCCAGACACGGGTTGTAAGTAATACCTCCTCTGATTCCAAGTAAAGGAACATTAGGAAAGTCCCCGCAACGATCAATGATAGTGACATCTTCTCTGGATCGAGAACACCAATGTATATCAGCATGTGTAAGAGTCATCAATCATTGTGACCATCTCAAACCCCGCTCATTCTTCAAAACTGATTGTGGAAGGTGCGAAATAAACCACCTTCCAAGGAGAGGAGTGCAGAACATAAGAACACCTCTTTTTCTCATGGTTCGAGTGTAACATGAGTGAAGGATGTCCCCAAGCAACGTAGGTATAGGATTCCTGGTCATGAAGATCTTGACAGCATGGATATCTATAAGCTGATCGGGATTCGGGAACAAAACCAATCCATAGACGAGGAGGGCCACAACTTCTTCAAAGGCTTGTAGGTCGAGGGAGTTCCAACATTCTTGGGCCTTCTCAAACAGAAACCTGGCCAAGAACCCTTTGATACCACTTCTAGCTTCCCAATGTCCCTTGACGTCAGATGGTTGTAGGCGTAATGCTTTAGCAATCTCTTCAAGTTTGGGTTCCTTTTCCGTACCGTTGTAGGATAGTTGACTAAGGATAGGGATCTTCAGAAGCCGGGAGAACTCTTCCAATGTAGGCACCAGTTGATAATCCAGGAAAGTAAAACAGTGGTGCAGAGGGTCAAAGAATTGGAAGAGGACCTTTATCATATCTTCCTCAATGTTGGTGTTGACCAAGCTGATGAGTCTTCCATGTCTCTCACTGAAAGAAGAGCTCTCGGGGATCCTGGATATAAGTTCCTTAAGCTGAGGAGGGATCCTTACAAGGCTGATCTGAATTGTCTTTCTGCGGATAGTTTCCATGTCCTACAAAACAAGAACAAAGATGAAGATTCAAACCCCTGAAATGGTTAGTCAATGCATATGATGCTGTATGATGTCATGATGCTATGATAAAAACACACCACAAGTATTCACAAAAAGCAAACATGGTAAGGCACACAAGTCACACCACAGCCCTTAGAGTTTAGGCCAACATGGGGTCTGGGTATTACCCTCTTGAAGTTGGTGGGCTTAAACCTGTCCTATCAGAAGTAACCGGGTTCTAAGGGTCCCCATATCACTGGATTGTTTTCTGTGTTCATCGTTTCGATTTAGCCACTGAACTGGCGACCGAAATATTCCAAGAAAACAACCCTCAATTGAGTGTAGTATCGAGTATCAACCAACCTCGGACTGCACCAAAGTCAGTTATCTCACTACTCTAAAGAGGCCAAGATGGTTCAATTAAGGTTCCTAAGGTCAGTTGATGCTTCACGACACCACGCGGCGGCCCCGTACTCTCCTTGACTAGACTCAAGGGTTACCGGTACTCACCAAAGTGCCACATCCACGTAGCAGACTGCTTCAACCATGTCGGTATACCCTGCACAGTTCCCTCACAGTCTTGTTTCTACTTTCTAAGAAGGTATCCCCCAGATCCGGGTTAGGATCTATAGAACTCCCAAGACAGTACCCACAATAATAAAGCAAACAATTCAGACAATTGAAAACACAAGTGATCTTAGTCCTAAGGTACACCTCACTTTAAAGTAATTCCCCAGCAGAGTCTCCAGTTCTGTGATCGGTGGATTTAGAACTGACTGTTTAACGCTGGTTCGCGAAATGTCGTGGAAGCAATAGTCGCCACCGTCTTTTATTTTCTCCAACATGGACAGGACAAAAGCACAACAAAATTCCTTATGAGATAGTTTCTCGGTTCGGGAGATAGATTTATAGAAAGGGAAGGGGTTAGCACCCTTTCTATCCATGGTTATCCATGGGCTCTTAGATACTTGCTCACTATGTTTTCAAAAGATTGTTTGCTTTTCTTGTGAGTGGGTTTTGAAAAAGTTTCTTTGAAAGATTTCTGAATAACTCTTGTATCTGTCCTCAAGAGTGTTTGAAAAATTGTTTTGAAAGCTTTTTTTTGAAAGTGTCTGTGTGAAAAGAGTTTTTGATTTGTTTTTTTAAATAGAGCAAGTATCTACGAGTCATCTATCTACCCTAAGGAATTAAGCTGTGTAAATGTCCTTAAGGTAGTGCCATCCCACCATTGAGAGATAGGTAGCACCACCGTTGGAGGTGTTCGGGTCAATTTGAGTGTAGGGACAGTGTGGTCACCGAAGCAACAGTTAGGACACCTTAGAAGCTACCCTTATGTCCTTGATCCTTTTTTAATCCGAGGCAACCGTTTCGAGGCGACTGTTCCGAGGCAACTGTTTCGAGGCAACTTGTTTCGAGGCAACTGGATCATGGACATAAGGACTTACTAAAACGTCCTATACTTGACGACCACGTTTCGAAGGCAACAGGTGAGGCGTACCCTAGAAGTGGTGTGTGTATTTGTGTGTTGTTTTCAGTTCAATATTTATCTTTGATCATGGCATTGTGAGCTACGATTGTTTTTAATTAGCCATACATTCTTTCATGCAATTTAGAATTTAAGAGTGCGGAAATTTAAAGGCGGAAAGATAAATCCTACGCTATTACAAGGCGCGGGTCTATACATCGCCAAAGTACAAAGACCCGTTTGATAAAAATGCGGAAAGTAAATAAACGCGGTAAACCTAATTATTATTACAATCCTTGAGCAGTTACATAATATTCAAAAGAAAATAAATGCGCGAAAAGAATAAAAATAGAACGTCCGAGGGTTTTGACCCTTCTGAAATTAAATTAAATTAAAGTCCATTTAATTATTTAATTAAAGAAAGAAAATGTTTTTATGTTTTTTTGTATTTATGAAAATAAAGAAAATTAAAATTAAGAAGAAACCCTAATTCTAAGTTATTTTTAATTATTAATGAAAATATTAAAGTTAACCTAATTTACTAGTTAATTAAATTATTTACATATTTATTTACAAAAAGATGAAAATGTCAAAAACCCTATTCTAGATATTTTTTATTTGTTAAGAAAAAGATAAAAGTAAAACCTAAATTAACTAAATTAATTATTAACATTTATTTACAAAAATATGTTAGTGATGAATTAATAATAATTAAAAAAACATTTTTTAGTTTCTGATTTTTTTATTATGAAAATTAATTATTTGTGAATTGATAAAACAATTAAAAAGAATTAAAAAGGATTAAAATTAAAAGAGAAAAATAAAATTAAAAGATGCATCATGGAGTTCCTTCTGAGGCCCTTGGATTAATCACCATGCCATCTGGCAAGCCAATGCATGTGGACGTACGGTGGGACGTTGAGAATATGTTGCACGTGAATATGTTGAAACAAAAATTAAGAATTAAGTGGGGGGACCTGGGAATCGAACCCAAGTCCCAATGCCTGCAGTACACGTCCCTTGCCATCTGATCCATTGCGTTCGTTTGTTAATATAATAGATGGAAAATATAATATACAAAAAAACATTAGTTAGTGGTATAAACAAAGAATTACGCGCCAGATTTGAATCTCCCTATCACATGAAGACACGCATGCTTCTTCTTCATCTTTGTACCTGTAACATAAACAAGTAGCGGGGGTTTTAAACCCCCACAAATTGAAACTCATGAAAATAGCGATTACGCCTATGGATTAAATAAATTGAGCACGAGTAGTTCAATCAATTCGTCTTGTTGCCACGATTTGGTCTATACCGGTTTGAAGGTCCAATTTTACCGTATGAGGAAAGCCCTAATTTTCAAGTCCTGGAACCCTAGATATGCTTCAATGGTAGATTTGGCTACAGGCATTGTTAGTCCAATTAAATGTCACCAATCGCTTCAGAAGGTTAATATTAGTATAAATCACTCAAGAAAAATGATTAAAAGTGCATGAATCATGATGTGGAATTCAAGAAAATGTGGAAAACCGTATAGCCTGTGTTCTTCAATTCTTTGCACGTTTTGATTCGTTCTTGATTGTAAACGCTTCCTGGATGTTTAGGCAACGTATTGGAATCCTTCAGAAGCTTTGAATTGTGATCTAACTATGAAATCAGTTTCAAGCTTTTTTGTGAAAATTTGCAAATTGGTTCTATCTTCCTGAGCAGTTTTTCGTGTATGCTTGCATTAGGTTAGGTCTTGCATATGTATGTGAAGCATTCTAGGTCAAAAACAAGCCCAAAGATCCATGAATTTATGTTTTGAATATTTGATTTTTATCACATCTTTTTCAATCTTTTTTCCATGCAAATCTTGTCAAATATGGATGATCTTATCTTGTTGGTTGGTGCATGAAATCTTTAGCCTATAATGAGAATATTTGCTGCACAAAAAGATTTGAAAAGCATTATTTGATATTTTTCACATATTTAAATCTAATTAAATGAATTAATATGAATAAAAATTCAATTAATTAATTAAAAATAAGAAAATAAATCCTTTTAAGCTCAATGGGTCGTGCATAGGCTTTGGGTAATGATTCAAGGAAGAATTTGAGGCCCATTAGCAATTTTGAAGTGTTTTAGGCAAAGTTGATTTTTCAAAATTCCCAAAAATTTCCCAACTTCTCCAAGGCATATCTTGCTCAATTTTTAAGCTATGATCATGTTCTTGGACATTTTGGAAAGGTATTAAAGTCCTCTAACCAATGCCTTTGGTCCCATGTCATTTTGATTTACGAATCTCAAGTTATGGTCTTTGACTTAAAGTGCCTTTTGTTTACTTTTGAAAATGACCTATAATGTTGAAATTGATAACTTTTTGTGAGAGCATTTCTTGGACTTGAAGTGTGAAGATGAGTTGTAGGAAATGTCATCCCCTTCAAAATGAGCTTTGGATGGGATTTTTCTGATAAACCATGAGGATGTTATGCCCTGGTCAATTTGCAGTTGACTTTTCCAACTGTCCAAAAATAGAAACTTTTGCATCTTGAGACTTTTTGAGCCATGCTTTGAGGAATCATGATCAAGAATTGATCAAATGATGATTGTGGCTTCAAAATAAGATGTTGACCAAAATTTTTGACTTTTGACTGTCAAATGACCATTTTGCCCCTGCAGTTGACTGTGAAGCAATTAGGCTTTTTGACTGTGCAATTTGATGCTGTGAGTCTTGAAACTTGACATATGGATGCTTGACAATGTATATGGGCATGTGGGACTTGATTGGACCCTTGGAAACCTCAATTTCTTTGCAAGAGCCAAAACCCTAATTTTGACTGTGTTAGGAGGCATTTGGACTGTGCAACCCTGGAGAGATTTTGAACCATGATCTTGGCAAATCTTGAAGAATATGGGAGGGCAAATTTTTGGGTACAACACATAAGTTCTTTCAATTTTAATCGTTGGACAAATTTTCATTCAAAACAAAGACAAAAAGTTTGCACTTCAAAGTATATTTGTATTGATATTTTGCCCATGAATAGGAATTTTTTGTACAAAGAGACGGAGATCCTAGTAAGAGGAAGTTGTCGAAAGGAAAACAAAATTGAAAACAAAAACAAATTTCCATGTGAAATGATCTCATTTCCTTCCAACTCTTCTATTTCTCCAATGTCTTCGAATGCCCCTTGCCATTGACAAAAATTGATTGGATTGATCTTGGACCGTTTGAACTCGGACCTTGGTGATAAAGTTGAATGCGGTGAATCCACGGGACATAGTCATACGCTTTTAATCCTTAACTTTTTCCTGGACTGTCCTTTTGGGATTTCAGCCCACTAGGATACCCATTTTTTCCCAAGTCGCCCTTTCGGGTTTTCAACTTGCCGGGTGTACAATCTTTTGCATATATCCCTAAATTTTACCCAAACCTTTTGGGTTGCTAGGATTCCCTTATTTTTCCTAGGTGTGTCAACCTAGCGGGCTCTTATGCGTAGTATTTTTTAACTATGTCCGCGTTTATAGGATGTGGGAAGTCTTCACCATCCATGGTAGTCAGCATCATGGCACCGCCAGAGAACACTCTCTTGACAACAAATGGCCCTTTATAGGTGGGAGTACATTTGCCTTTGGGGTCGCCTTGTTGCATAATGATGCGCTTTATCACCAAGTCACCAACTTGATATACTTGAGGCTTAATCTTTTTGTTGAAAGCCTTGATCATACATTTTTGGTACGTTTTACCATGACAAACAGCAGCCAATCGTTTTTCATAGATCAAGGTCATTTGATCCAATCTCGTTTGAATGCACTCGTCTTCGCCTAAGCCTGCTTCATTCATGATCCTTAGTGAGGGAATCTGAACTTCCACTGGAAAAACAACTTCCATGCCATACACTAAGGAAAAAGGAGTTGCCCCAGTTGATGTTCTAGCTGAAGTGAGGTAGCCATGTAGACAAATGGTAACATCTCATGCTAGTCCTTATAGGTCACTACCATCTTCTACATAATTTTCTTGATGTTTTTATTGGCCGCTTCGACTACGCCATTCATTTTTGGTCTATATGGAGAAGAATTGTGATGCTTAATATTAAACTGAGTGCAAAGCTCAATAATCAGAGCATTGTTGAGGTTAGTCCCATTATCAATGATGATCCTTTCAGGGATACCATAGCGGCAGATGAGGTTGTGTTTGATGAATCTGGCTACCACATTCTTCGTGACTAAGGCAAACGAGGCGGCTTCGACCCATTTGGTGAAATAGTCAATAGCGACAAGAATAAAGCGATGTACGTTGGAAGCGGTGGGCTTGATTTCTCCAATCATATCAATGCTCCACATTGCAAACAGCCACAGAGCAGTCATGATGTTCATAGAGATAGTAGGCACATGGACCTTGTCAGCATAGATTTGGCATTTGTGACAAGTCCTAGAGTGTTGATGGAAATCAGTCTCCATTGTTGACCAATAGTAGCCAACCCCCAAGATCTTTTTGGCCATCGTATGTCCACTTGAGTAAGTACCAAAGAGTCCATCGTGCATGTCTTCTGATAACACCGAATCGCACTATGTTTCTGACTCGAATATCACATGTTTTCCTTAGTTTTATTATTGTTTTTCTAGTATTATTCCCTTGTTTCCTTTGTTTTCAGGTCACATGTCCTTTCAGAGCCTTCAGAGAAGAAACGAGCGAAAACGCCAAAAAAATAGGGTTTTTCTAAGAAAATACACACATGGCGTCCAGCTCCGCGCCGGCTACTGGGAACACGATGACATGGTTCACTTTCACCCAGGGGCCAACTGCCACGTTCCCACGATCTCTCCATTTTCACTCACCGCGCCCGCGGGGAGGATGGCCGCGCCCGCGGCCTTCACAAACCATTTCCCACTCAGAAGGAGTTGAGGGGCATGCTCGTTTACAGAGTTTCAGGATCTTCTATAAATAGCAAGTTCATTTCATTTTCGTTTTCATCCAAACTTAGATGCAAACTTAGATCCAATCAAGTTACTACTTAGGAATATATTACTACTTTGTAAAGTGATAATCTTCCCACATCGGGAAGTTATCACACTTTAGTGTGCGAGTTTGTATTCAAGTTTGGAGCACTTTGGTTGAAGTTTATCATACTATCTTTTACATTTCCACGACTTGTATCAGATTCAAGCCTCCGATTGGAGCAAGGTTCTAATTTAATTGCTTTCATTTATTAAATGCTCTTACCATAGTCTACACGTTTTATAGACTCTAAATGCTCTTACCATAGTCTACATGTTTTATAGACTCTAAATGCTCTTACCATAGTCTACATGTTTTATAGACTCTAAATACTCTTACCATAGTCTACACGTTTTATAGACTCTAAATGCTCTTACCATAGTCTATATGTTTTATAGACTCTAAATACTCTTACCATAGTCTACACGTTTTATAGACTCTAAACGCTCTTACCATAGTCTACACGTTTTATAGACTTTAAACGCTCTTATCATAGTCTACATGTTTTATAGACTTTAAAGGCTTACCATGTCTAGCTAAATTTATTAGAGTTAGAATGTAAGGATTGAATCATAGCTATGTTCTGCATTCCATGCTAATAGAAATACCTTTGGGATGTTTTAGTTTTTAATACTGGTTTAAATGTGTTTAAAAGTTTATGGGTAAGATCGAAAGCCGTCCATACTTGAGATTAAGCTAGATTAGTTCTTGACCAAACGAAAAGAGCGAAAGCAGTTCGTTTGGTTAAGTAGGATTACTTGATATAATTTTAGAAAACGATTTTGAAACTATTTGCGGACGCGTTTGTGGGATTTAAATCTGATTCTTGGTCAAAAGCCAAGGATCTCTTTAAGTTAAGTTTTCCAAATTAAAATACTTTTTCACTAAGTCAAAATAACTTGTTTCTTAAAAATAGGTTTACTTCTTTAACGCGTTAGACACCCTTTATAAGTGACAATAAAGGAATTTAATTTAAATAGTAAACTCGGTTCTTAGTATGCGAAAGCTACAAGTTCCTGTTAAATAGTTCTTTGCTATAAATGGAAAATATTGCCCAAAAGTAAATACTATACATGCATGCTAGGAAACTGTCTGATCTCGTGATTTACATTCGATCCCGTTTGTTTTATCTCTCTAATTTTATTCGCTTTTATTTCCCTGTACTGAACTCAATCCCTTACTGATCTGCCTTAGATAAACACCTTAACAATAGAGTCGATAGATTGACAATTGGTCTCTGTGGTTCGATAATCTTATATATTACTTCGATAGGCTGTGCACTTGCAGTTATAATTTAGACTATACATCAAAAGCCCATCAAGTTTTTGGCGCCGTTGCCGGGGACCAAATTTGCCAAATTTCGTACCCTTTTTGTTATCCCGTTTAGACTAAGGCTTCTTATTTAGCCGATAGATGCGTAGAAATTGTAGCACCGGTAACCTAATAGATCCCTTAGTAGAACCTGAACGTTTCGCTAGAGCCCATCTCTTTATTCGAAAGTTGAAGAAAGCTATGGCCGATGACCGTAATCAAAGACCGCTTAAGGAATTTGCCCAACCATCTAACGAGGAACCTAGTTCTAGTATAGTAAATCCAACTATAACAACTAACAACTTTGAACTAAAACCCTCGCCATTACAATTAGTTCAACAAAATGTATTCGCTGGTCTCGCTACCGAGAACCCGAATCAACACTTGAAGGCATTTATCCAATTAGCCGACACCCTCAAAGCAAATGGTGCCACATCTGAAGCAATTCTCCTAAGATTGTTTCCATTCTCTCTAAGAGGGAAAGCTCACGATTGGTTAGATTCCCTACCTTCCAATTAGATAACAACTTGGGAGGACCTTAGAAGAGTGTTCCTTGCCAGGTATTTCCCCCCTAGCAAAACCGCTATTCTTAGAAACCTGATCACTAGATTCACCCAAAACCAGGGAGAATCTCTATTTGAAGCTTGGGAAAGGTATAAAGACCTTTTAAGAGCTTGTCAACACCATGGCCTAGAGCAATGGTTGATCATTCACACCTTCTATAAGGGACTCCATTATAATACCAAAATGTCTATCAACGCCGCCGTAGGTGGTGCGCTGATGAACAAACCTTACCCTGAAGCTTGTGCCCTGATCGAAGATATGGCCCAAAACCATTACCAATGGGGGGCAGAACGAGCGACAATGGAGAAGAAGGAGACCCAAGGAGGGGTGCATGAGATAAGTAGCATGAACATGCTGCAAGCTAAAATGGACGCCCTAGCCTTAAGAGTAGATAACATATCCCAAAACCCTGCCACAGTAGCTGCACTCCACTCGGAATGCGAACTCTGTGGAACCCAAGGACATCCAACTTCAGATTGTTACCTGTTGACTGAGTCTAGCTCAGAACAAGTCAATTACACCCAAGGAAACCCATTCTCGAACACCTATAACCCTGGATGGAGGAATCACTCGAATTTTTCGTATAAAAACAACAATCCAATCCAACATCCTGGCACACCCAGACCGCAAGGTTTTCAACCTCAAAAATCAAACCAACCTATGCAAGCTGTGGCAACAAGACCAAATCTTAGGGAAACCCTATATACTTTTATCGCAACCCAGACTCAGCAAAACAAAGAATTTATGAACCAAAACACCCATACAAACGAACTAGTAACACAACTAGAAACTAAGTTTGACCAAAAGATGACCCATCATAAGATGCTCGAGAATCAGATCTCGCAAGTAGCTCAAACACAAGCCACGCAAACCACACCTGGAGGATAATTCCCTGGACAAACTCAACCTAATCCTAAAGGACAAGCGAATTCTATCACTCTAAGAAGTGGAACCGCTTACGATGGACCGAAACTTCCAACGATGTGTGTACTCGAAAAACCAAAAAAAGATAGCATACATGAGGACCAAGTAGAGAAACCAGAGGAACCAAGAACCCAACAGAAACAGGTGGAAGAATCGAAAGATAAAACTTATACACCACCTCCACCCTATAAACCTCCAATACCATACCCAGAAAGACTTAAACAAACCAAGATAGAAAGCCAATACCAAAATTCATCAAAGTAATAGAGAAACTCCATGTAGAGATTCCCTTTACCGAAGAGATTACCCAAATACCATCATATGCTAAATTCTTAAAAGACATCCTGTCAAAAAAACGCAGACTCGATGATCCTAAACCCCTAGAATGTCATTCCATCTCTTAAAATAAACTTGCAAAAAAGGACAAAGATCCTGGAAGTTTTTCTATTCCTTGCATCCTAGGAAATCATATGATCGACAAAGCTTTCTTAGACCTAGGATCAAGGGTAAGCTTAGTGCCTTTGGCAGTCTGCAAGAGGTTAATCTTAGGAGAACTACAACCAACCAAAATGTCTTTACAACTAGCTGATAGATCTGTCAAGTACCCCACAGGGATATTAAAGGATATACCAGTTAGAATATGTCAGTTGTATATCCCAACCGATTTCATGGTAATGGATATTAAATAAGATGACGAAATCTCGATTCTCTTAGGAAGACCATTCTTGTCAACCGCCAGAGCTATAATCGACGTTAAGAAAGGAAAACTTACCTTCGAAGTAGGAGATGAAAAGATATAATTTATCCTCTCTAAATTCCTTATGGCACCTGTGATAGGAGATTCATGTTATACAATCGACATCATTGATGAATGCGTAAACGAACTCGAGCAAGATGAATCCTTAATTAAACTACCACCAACACCCATTCTAGAGGATGATGGATATAAAGAACCTTACATTGATGACAACCTCTTTGAATGTTTAGCTCTTACACCCGATCATATGCCGTGTCTTAAAAAGCCATCTCTAGAACTCAAAGAACTACCCAAGAATCTAAGATATGATTTTTTGGACGAAGAGATGAATCGCCCAGTTATAATTAACGCCACTCTAGGCTAAAACGAAACAAATCAACTCTTAGATACCTTGCGAAGATACCCTTCAGCATTAGGATATAAAATCTCTGACTTGAAAGGGATATGCCCGTCCGTATGCATGCATCAGATCATGCTAGAAGAAAATTCGAAACCCTCTAGAGAGCATCAGAGAAGAATAAATCCCATTATAAGTGATGTAGTTAAGAAAGAAGTTCTTAAGTGACTGGAAGCTGGTATAATATATCAGATATTGGATAGTGAGTGGGTAAGTCCTGTACATGTGGTGCCGAAGAAAGGAGGCATCACGGTTGTTGAAAATGATAAGGGAGACAAAGTAGCAAAACAAACAGAAGGAGGATGGCGTATGTGCATCGATTACAGAAAGCTAAATAAGGCGACTAGGAAAGATCATTTACCACTTCCATTTATAGATCATATGCTCGAACGTCTAGCTAGGCATTAATATTTCTGTTATCTAGATGGATATTCCGAATTTTTCCAAATCCCTATTCACCCATTGGACAAAAAAAAACTACATTCACTTGTCCTTATGGAACGTTTGCCTATAGGCGGATGCCCTTTGGACTCAATAATGCACCTGCCACCTTCCAATGTTGTATGATGTCCATTTTCACGGACTATCTCGACGGAATTATGGAAGTATTCATGGATGATTTTTCTGTATGTGGATTCGATTTCAAAAATTGTTTCTCGAACCTTGAGAAAATCTTAGAAAGATGTGTGGAAGTGAACCTTGTGTTGAATTGAGAGAAGTGTCACTTTATGGTCAATGAAGGAATAGTTTTAGGGCATATCATCTCCGAGAGAGGGATAGAAGTTGACAAAGCTAAAATAGAAGTTATAGAGAACCTCAACCCACCTAAAACCGTTAGGGAAGTACAAAGTTTTCTAGGTCATGCTGGATTCTACCGACGCTTTATAAAAGACTTCTCCAAAATAACAAAACCCTTAACTAACCTTCTTATGAAAGATGCTAAATTTGACTTTAATGAGAAGTGTCTTGAAGCCTTCAACATTCTAAAACAAGCGTTGATTTCAGCTCCTATCATTCAACCCCCTGACTGGGAGCAACCATTTGAAATCATGTGCGATGCTAGTGACTATGCAGTTGGGGCTGTCTTAGGGCAAAGAAAAGACAAGAAATTACATGTCATTTACTATGCCAGTAGAACCCTAGATACCGCCCAACTTAACTACTCAACTACAGAGAAGGAATTTCTAGCTGTAGTATTTGCAATCGATAAGTTCCGATCTTATTTAGTAGGAGCTAAGATTGTAGTTTATACTAATCACGCAACAATCCAATATCTGTTAAATAAAAAAGACGCTAAGCCGAGATTGCTCAGGTGGATTCTCTTACTCCAAGAATTTGAGTTAGACATTAAGGATAAGAGAGGCACTGAGAATTTAGTAGCCGATCATCTATCTAGGCTAGAACATTTGAAACCAGATCTAATATCAATAGACGATCACTTCACTTACGACGGACTGATAGCTAGGATAAACACAATGAGCGAGGATGACTCTGAAACCTATAAAGAATTTAAACCGGAAAAAGTCTCAATGATAAGAAACGTACCTTGGTACGCAGACATTGTGAACTATCTAGCTGCTGACATCATACCCCCAGACTTAAGTTTTCAACAAAAGAAAAAGTTCTTCAATGACATCAAAAGCTTTTATTGGGACGAACCACTCTTGTTCAAAAGAGGAATAGACAACATCTTTAGACGATGTGTTCCAGAGGAGGAAGTGGAAAGCGTCATCAAACATTGTCATGCCGCGCCTTATGGTGGACACGCAAGCACATCAAAGACATGTGCCAAAATATTTCAAGCATGCCTTTACTTGCCAACTTTATGGAGAGATGTCCACACTTACATCACCAAGTGTGACCGGTGTCAACGCACTGGGAACATTTCAAGGCGTGATGAAATGCCATTAAGAAATATTCAAGAGGTAGAACTCTTTGACGTATGGGGTATATATTTCATGGGGCCTTTTCCATCATCAATGGGAAATAAATATATTCTTGTGGCAGTTGACTATGTGTCCAAGTGGATAGAAGCAATAGCGGCCCCCACAAACGACACGAGAGTAGTGATCAAATTTTTCAAGAATATCATATTCCCTAGATTTGGAACACCCCGTCTAGTCATAAGTGATGGAGGATCACACTTTATATCCAAGATATTCAATAAACTTTTAAACAAATACGGAGTCAAACATAGAGTAGCAACACCATATCACCCTCAAACCAGTGGGCAAGTGGAGGTATCGAATAGGAAAATCAAGCAAATCCTAGAAAAAACCGTGTCAATATCCAGAAAGGATTGGTCCGCAAAGCTGGAAGATGCACTTTGGGCCTATAGAACAGCTTACAAAACCCCTATTGGAACTACCCCATATCAATTGGTCTATGGAAAATCCTGCCACTTACCTTTAGAGTTAGAACACAAAGCCTATTGGGCTATAAAATCCTTGAATTTAGACTACCTAAGAGCTGGAGAGAAACAAATTCTGGACATACATAAGTTGGAAGAACTCCGCCTAAATGCTTATGAGAATGCCATCATCTATAAAGAAAGAAAAAGATATGGCACGGCAAGAAAATTACTAAGAAAGAATTCAATGTAGGCGATCATGTTCTTCTGTTTAATTCCAGATTACGACTTTTTCCTGGCAAGCTACGTTCAAGATGGACAGGTCCATTCGAGGTATCAAAAGTGTTAGTATCAGGAGCTATAGAAATCAAGAATAACTCAAGCGCTCCTTTCATGGTAAATGGACAACGACTGAAGTTGTATAGAGGAGGTGACCTGCCTATTGACTACTCTAGTCATACTTTGATAGACCCACCAATCCCAACGTGAAAAGTGAGATCTTATCGTCAAGCTAACGATGTTAAACAAAGCGCTGCGTGGGAGGCAACCCACAATCTTTTTTTCTTTATTTTAAATATTTAAATTTTAAATTTTCTTTTATTAAATTTGTAATTTTGGACTGACTCCTCTATCTTTTTCAGGACCAAGTGCTCTTATATCACCTTTTTCAGATGGATTTCGTTGATGCACTCGATGTCATCTTCAGCGACGACGCTCAGAGGGAGCGATTTGCTACACTATCTGCTCGACTGATGCTTCCGACTAGATACCCTGATTCTGCTTGCATGGATGCACTAGGCATTGAGGCCAGTATTCGTTATCTGTGCCATCAGGTCAGTTGGGATGCATATGCTGATGAGATCCACGTGACCTACAGGAACCTCACCTTAGAGTTCCTCAGCTCACTAGAGTATGAGCCCTATGTTGACACCAGAGAGGACCGTGGGCGGATTAGTTTTCGCATGTTCAGAGCAGAGTATGCTTTTACTTTGAAACAGTTTGGAGATCTGCTTGGATTCGAGACTGCACTTACTGCCATCCCTGAGCTTCCTCTAGGGTATTTTATGAGCAGTGATATAGACGGATTCTGGAGAGCTATTACCGACGGGGGTAACCTCGACCCATCTGAGCAACTGTCTAAGAGGATTCATAACCCAGCTTTCAGGTACTTTGAGATGATTCTTTGTCATACCTTCTTCGGGAGGAGCTATTATGATTATTTAGTGATTGCATAGGAGATACTATTTTATACTGCACTAGTCAATCGCGTCCCATTACGAGTGGAGATTTCTTGATAGAAAGTCTAGATATGGCTGCATCATCCTCTGAGGGATACTTGCACGCTGGTGGGAATGTGACGCTGATTGCATCTGCTCTGGGCTTGGATAGCCAGTTACTCCGCCTGACACCATACTGTGGTAGTACATGCATCGACATTGACTTCTGCTTAGACCATGGCCTTATGCGCCGAGCTTCTTTTCATCCATATCAGTACAGGCTCCTTATTGATGATCAAACTGTCTACTATTTCACCCTGCCTGATCCACAGATGACCTGCGTCTCCAACCGGGAAAACTGGAACTACACTTTAGAGGGTTGGGGCGAGACAGTTATAGATATCACTAACCTTCCAGAGCCAGAGTATTCACCAGAGTCAGACGACCCGATCACTAAGGATCCGGTTACAAAGAATCCTACTCAAGAGTACATGCCTGCACCTGAGGTTGAGCATACCGTTGTTTATACTAATAACTTGACCTTACAGGAGCCCAACATGAGAGCGCAAATGGCAGCCATGAGAGCTGAGATGGATACACTTCGCCAGGAGGTGGCTGATCTCACCCTACAGGTACAGCTAGATGGTGCCACATATGCTGGTGAGATCGACGATTTGACACACGAGATTGCTGAGCTCAGACGCCAGGTGGCTGAGCTGCGAGGATGTGACTTTGCTAATATCTGATCATGAGACGTCCACCATTGCTATTATTATTATACTATTTTTATTTTATTTCTCAGACTTACTTTTTCTGTTTTTCAGTTGAGTTGCACTTCATACTCACTTACATTTACATATATATTGTGTTTATTTTATTTTCTCTGAACTTGTTTTATTTTATTTTGCAAAAATTAGAAAATAAAATATATGTGTATGATATACACATATATTTTACAAAAAAAATATATTTTCACCTTAAAACGCTAGGTACACCCCAAGTGACAAGAGCAAGCCACCATTTTTGTAGCCCAATTGCCCAAAGAACAAAATCCGGCCCAGCTAGAAATTCAACAGGCCGCGCCCGCGGAGGGAGGGACCGCGCCCGCGGACCTCCAACGGTAATAAACGGCTAGTTTTTGGAAAACTCACCATTTACTCCATTTTTTCCTATTTAAACCCCATTTTCTTCCTCATTTTACCCATATTTTCATACCTTACCTTCCAAAATTTCTCCACTTCAACTAATTCTCTATTATATTTCTTTTCCCACTACAAAACTTCCAAATTTATAAAAATCACTATTTTCTTCCTCCACCATACTATTTTTCTTTCTCCAAACCGTTCAAAACAATCAAAATGGACTTCAATGGGTATGGTCTTCGAAGCGGCAAACCGGGATCCATACAAAGGAAGCTGCTCGAAAAGCTACAGTCTACAGAAATTTACTCAACCAGGTATATTGATGAAGACTGTCTCTACACTTTAGGTATTTATCATAGTGTTTTTCATTTATTAGATAAAATAGGCATGCATAATATTTTCTCTGCAAAAGAACCTACCTAACCAAGGTTGACATATGAGTTTTTAAGTTCACTTATTTATAATGTCACACCTAACACTGCTAGTACCGTTGGTGGGGTATAATTTAGAATGTTTAACCGTGAATATAGTTACTCCACCGATGGTTTAGCTGACTTGTTAGGGATGCCTTTTGGGGAAGGTGCTATTTGTGAAGCACCCTTGGATACAGAATGGACAACCGTTGGCTATGCTTTCTGGCAAAAACTTACAAACCAAGAAGCAAATTCTTTTGATGGCCTGCTAGCCTCGAGTGTCCATAATCCGGCCATCCGTGTCTTCCGATACCTTTTAGCATCCACCATCTTTTCTCGGGAAAAACCGAACAAGGTGAATGCTAAAGAGTTAATTATTATGCAAGCATGCCTCACCAACACCAAAATTAACCTGGTGCCCTTTATGATTGCTCACATGAGTTATGTCCGAAAAAAGGGGGCACCGATTTCTTTTGGTGGCCTGGTTACTACTATCGCTCGTTCCCTTGGCTTGACCACCGAGCTTGCTACTTTAGAGCCACTTCCTCCTCGTACTGCAGGCCTGGAATTTTTGAAAGATATGCGCCTCTACAAAGCGAGAAGGGAAGGTGGCTATTACCTTATGATTGGTAATGTTGCTGTACCAAGTGTTGTCCTCCCCTGTACCCGTCACACTGACTTTAGATTGGAGCATAACTAGACCTATGATTTAAGCGCTCCCGCTTTCACTGGTCCGTTACCTCCGAATGTTCCTTTAGAGGAGGAGAACAACAATGATGACGAGTATGACTTTCAAACAGAGTCACCTCCTCGATTTACACCATCACACACTACACCATCTTCTTCTAACCCTCATGTAGGTACCTTCCCGATCTTCCATGTCACTGAGGACATGTGGAGAGAGCATATGGCTAGAGAGGAGAGGCGTGATGCCCTCCTTTCTACGATCCAGCAATAGGTTGCCGACAATATGGCTTTCATGAAGGCGTCTCAAATTCAAAATGCCCGCTCTCTGACTACCATCATGGAAAGTCAATTGGCTTTCCAGAACCAGCAGCACCGTCAACAGACTAGCTTCGCTACTCTCTTCCAATTAATGGAGGCCACACAAACTACAAATGCTGCTCTCATTGAGCGCATGGCACAGTTTAGCCTCGATAGAGATCTCAGCCGCCGTAGTCGTAGCCACCGTTCCGGACGTTCACCTCAGAACGACGAGGGTACTAGTGGACCTCACTAGTTTTACCAGGTATCTCCTACCTAGACTTGTTTTGGAACATTGGGGACAATGTCCAATTCAAGTGTGGGAGGAGAATTTTATCACTTTTATTTCCTTTCCGTTATTTCTTTTTCCGTTATTTCCCTTTTCAATACTTTATTTTTCAGTATCTTTTAGTTATTTCCCTTTTAGTAGTTTAGCCGTTAAATAAAATACATGTGATTGACGAGTCATTTTGCGCAATGTATCCTTAAGTTCTCCACCACTTCCTAGCCTTGAGAAATTTTTTTTTGCTAAAAATGAATACAACATGTTTCTAGTTTTTTGAGCCATAAGTAAAGTTTTTAGGTTTAGGATAGAGTGTGATTAGTCTTAGGTACCCTTTTTGAAAAATCAACATCGTCTTTTACACCATAGAACTTGTAAATATTAGAGTTAATTCCGTCTTCTCCCCATGCTATGATTTTAATTTTACAAAGCGGGTCCTAAGTAGTTTATTCTCGTAGTCGGCTCCGGCCTAAGCATGCGCTACGTGTAGGATCGATTAAAATAAGTGAATGATCTTTTTGCCTTGATATATATATATATATATATATATATATATATATATATATATATATATATATATATATATATATATATATATATATATATATATATATATATATATATATATAAGCAAAAATGTATGGTTACGACCATGAATTGGGTGATCCTCACACGATCATTTAATTCCACTGGTCGCAAACATCCACAAAAAATAAAAAGTGAAAAATAATAATATAAGGCATTACCCATTATGGCTAGTTCAGAGGTATCTGGTGCTGAACTCGGTAGGGCAGATTACGATCTGATCCCCCACAACTATAATTAGGTAATAACGGGATTACACCAATTCTTGTACCAGAATCACTAACCGGTCACTACACTATGAGTATGTACGGATAACGGGCTTAATGTGATTACACCTGAATGAAAAGGACCTTACCTAGAAGAGAAGTCTTAGCATAGTGGGAGTAATAGGAGTTGACTTGTGTAGGAATAAGGTTTATGTCCGCATTTTGCGGTAAAGTGTCACTTCGATGTTCTTAGTTCAAATAGTTGGTACCTGTCGAACACACTCTCAATTGAACCTTACTGCTTTAGCTCGATAACTAGAAAAAAAACACTTGTATCCCTTTGACTACTTCTGAGAGTTTTGCTTGAGGACAAGCAAAGGTTTAAGTGTGGGAGAAGTGATAACACCGAATCGCACTATGTTTCTGACTCGAATATCACATGTTTTCCTTAGTTTTATTATTGTTTTTCTAGTATTATGCCCTTGTTTCCTTTGTTTTCAGGTCACATGTCCTTTCAGAGCCTTCAGAGAAGAGACGAGTGAAAACGCCAAAAAAATAGGGTTTTTCCAAGAAAATACACACATGGCATCCAGCTCCACGCCGGCTACAGGGAACGCACTGACAAGGCGCACTTTCACCCAGGGGCCAACTGCCACGTTCCCACGATCTCTCCATTTTCACTCACTGCGCCCGCGGGGAGGGTGGCCGCGCCCGCGGCCTTCACAAACCATTTCCCGCTCAGAAGGAGTTAAGGGGCATGCTCGTCTTTACAGAGTTTCAAGATCTTCTATAAATAGCAAGTTCATTTCATTTTCGTTTTCATCCAAACTTAGATGCAAACTTAGATCCAGTCAAGTTACTTCTTAGGCATATATTACTACTTTGTAAAGTGATAATCTTCCCACATCGGGAAGTTATCACACTTGAGTGTGCGAGTTTGTATTCAAGTTTGGAGCACTTTGGTTGAAGTTTATCATACTATATTTTACATTTCCACGGCTTGTATCAGATTCAAGCCTCCGATTGGAGCAAGGTTCTAATTTAATTGCTTTCATTTATTAAATGCTCTTATCATAGTCTACACATTTTATAGACTCTAAATGCTCTTACCATAGTCTACATGTTATATAGACTCTAAATGCTCTTACCATAGTCTACATGTTTTATAGACTTTAAATGCTCTTACCATAGTCTACACGTTTTATAGACTCTAAATGCTCTTACCATAGTCTACATGTTTTATAGACTGTAAATGCTCTTACCATAGTCTACATGTTTTATAGACTCTAAACGCTCTTACCATAGTCTACACGTTTTATAGACTTTAAAAGCTCTTATCATAGTCTACATGTTTTATAGACTTTAAATGCTTACCATGTCTAGCTAAATTTATTAGGGTTAGAATGTAAGGATTGAATCATAACTATGTTCTGCATGCCATGCTAATAGAAATACCTTTGGGATGTTTTAGTTTTTAATACTGGTTTAAATGTGTTTAAATGTTTATGGGTAAGATCGAAAGTCGTCCATACTTGAGATTAAGCCAGATTAGTTCTTGACCAAACGAAAAGAGCGAAAGCAGTTCGTTTGGTTAAGTAGGATTACTTGATATAATTTTAGAAAACGATTTTGAAACTATTTGCGGACGCGTTTCTGGGATTAAAATCTGATTCTTGGTCAAAAGCCAAGGATCTCTTTAAGTTAAGTTTTCCAAATTAAAACACTTTTTCACTAAGTCAAAATAACTTGTTTTAAAAATAGGTTTACTTCTTTAACGCGTTAGGCACCCTTTATAAGTGACAATAAAGGAATTTAATTTAAAGAGTAAACTCGGTTCTTAGTATGCGAAAGCTACAAGTTCCTGTTAAACAGTTCTTTGTTATAAATGGAAAATATTGCCCAAAAGTAAATACTATACATGCATGCTAGGTTACTGTCTGATCTCGTGATTTACATTCGATCCCGTTTGTTTTATCTCTTTAATTTTATTCGCTTTTATTTCCCTATACTGAACTCAATCCCTTACTGATCTGCCTTAGATAAACACCTTAACAATAGAGTCGATAGATTGACAATTGGTCTCTGTGGTTCGATAATCTTATATATTACTTCGATAGGCTGTGCACTTTCAGTTATAATTTAGACTATACATCAAAAGCCCATCATCTTCCATGGTTTCCTCTGCCTCCTTCTTATCCATGCATCAGAGTAGAGTGGAGTCATGGTTGCGCTTGTATAATATCATGTTACTTAGGAATAATTTGGCTGCAAATCTTCGTAAGAATTTTTTGTCATTGATGGATGCTCCCTCGGGATACTCTTGTGCTTTAAGGTATCTCATCACCTCATGGTACCATGGCTTTTCCGCGTCAGTGTCATGTTCACAGCAATGTGCAGGTTCTTCGAATCTCTCAATTGTAATCATAGGGGCTTCGTTGTCCCATCTGACCTTGAACATTGAAGACATGGTTTCCAAAGCGTCAGCCAACTAATTTTCTTCCCTAGGGAAATGCTCAAAAGTGATTTCTTCGAAGTAGGGAATTAGGGATAACACAAGTTCCTTGTAAGGGATGAGATTAGGGTGTTTAGTGTCCCAATATCCTTTTACTTGGCTGATCACTAGAGCGGAATCCCCAAACACGTTCAAATGCTTGATCCTCAAGTCAATGGAAGCTTTCAGAACCATGTTGTTCGTGCAATCGAAGCATAGTCTGGCAGTGAAAGGAGTGTGGCAACCTTTAGGAGAGATGATCACAACACCAATTCCGTTACATAAGGCGTTTGAAGCCCTATCAAAGACCATAGTCCATCGGGATCCTTGTTCAGGTCGGTAATACGGTCCAGGTTTCGTACAGTCGGTTACTAGCATGATGTTCTCGTCAGGGAAGTCGAAGTTTATAGACTGATAATCATCCATAGCTTGATGGGCCAAATGATCTGCTAGTACGCTTCCTTTGATGGCCTTTTGTGTAGTATATTGAATTTCATACTCAATTAAGATCATTTGCCATCTGGCTATCCGCCCCAGAAAGGGCAGGTTTCTCGAAGATGTACTTGATTAGGTCCATCTTAGAAATCAACAAAGTGGTATGAGTCAACATATACTATCTTAGCCGGCGAGCAACCCATCCCAGAGCGCAACAAGTTTTCTCGAGTAGTGAATATTTGGTTTCACAGTTGGTAAAATTTTTGCCCAGGTAATAAATAGGATGCTCTTTTCGGCCAGACTCGTCATGTTGGCCTAAAACGCACCCCGTAGAGTTCTCTAATACTGTCAAGTACATGATCAAAGGTCTTCCTTCAACTAGAGGCATGATAATAGGAGGTTCTTGTAGGTATTCTTTAATTTTGTCGAAGGCAGCCTGGCATTCATCATTCCATCTGACTACCTGATCTTTCTTCAAAAGTCTGAAGATTGGATCATAAGTAGCAGTCAAGTGAGATATGAAGCGGGCGATGTAATTGAGACGACCCAAGGATCCTCTAACTTCCTTTTTAGAATGAGGGACTGGCATTTCTTGGATGGCCTTTACCTTGGTAGGATCCACTTCAATGCCTTTATTACTGACAACAAAACCTAGAAGCTTTCCAGATCGTACTCTAAAGGTGCACTTGTTAGGGTTCAACCTCAACTTATACTTCTTCAGTCTCTCGAATAATTTTTATAGGTGATCGAGATGTTCCTCTTCAGTTTGTGATCTGGAAATCATATCATCCATATATACCTCTATTTCATGATGTATCATATCATGAAACAAAGCTACCATAGCTCTTTGATATGTTGCCCCTGCATTCTTCAATCCGAACGACATGACCTTGTAGCAAAAGGTGTCCCATTGCGTGACGGAAGTTGTCTTCTCCATGTCTTTGGGAGCCATCCTTATTTTATTATAGCCTGAGAACCCATCGATGAATGAGAAGACTTTATGTTGAGTAGTATTATCAACTAAGACGTCAATGTGTGGTAGAGGGAAGTCATCCCTGGGGCTTGCCCTATTCAGATCCATATAGTCTACACACATGCGAACCTTTATGACTTTCTTCAGAACTGGCACCACATTAGCAACCCATTGGGGATAGTATGTCACAACTAGGAACACTACATCAAACTGTTTCATTACTTCAGCTTTGATCTTCTTAGACATATCAAGCCTCATGTGACGAACCTTTTGTTTGACAGGAGGACAATCTTCTTTTGTCGGCAGACGATGAACTATGATGTCAGTATCCAACCCGAGAATATCTTCATAAGACCAAGCAAATACTTCCACATAATCATGCAACATCTGAACCAACCTGCTCTTGACACCTCTTTCCAAATTAGCGTCAATCTTGATTTCCTTCTTATCTGCCTCAGTACCCAGATTGATGACTTCAACTGACTCTTCATGCGGTTGAATAGCTTTTTCCTCTTGTAATAGAAGTCTGGCTAGTTCTCCTGGTATTTCACAATCTTCCTCGCCTTCGTCTTCTGCTTGGTTTATTGGACATTCAAAGTCATAGTCGGCAATAGTAGATTCAATGACAATAGGATCCAGAGTGGATGAGGACCTGCAAGAATGTGTGTGTGTGTGTGTGCATGTAAGATACATGACTATTTTTTGAAAATGTATTTGAAAGAAAATAAAGATAATGAACACAAATATTTGAATGCAAGAGAGTCCAATGTACTGAATGATCATATGATTAAATGAACATAAATAAAACCCTTGACAAATGGACCAAAGTACCCCGGGCCAGACACATGACTTAACAGTCATTGTTAAATATTCAAGACAAAATGTTCTTTAATTGAAAGAAAAGAAATAATAAGTAGATTACTCCTCAATGAAGGAGATGTGCACAAAGTCCTTTGAATGCCAATTCTCCAGCTCCGTTGTAGTTGTATACACACAATCTTCAAATGCAACTTCTTCATCAGAATCACCCACAGAGTTGACTTCATGGCTTCCAATGTGGAGAGGTGGCTTTCCAGCACGAGCACGCCTCACTTCCTTCTGAGCTTTGATGGTGAAGCCCAAACCAAACTTGTCCGCTTTGAATGGGATATCAAGGAGTTGCCCCCAAGTATCACAACTTCCTTCTTCAATTGCCGCACAAGCATCTTTGACTGAAATAATCTTCAGCACGTCCTTAACAGCTTTGGACTCATCAGAGGAACATTTGGTAGCAACAACCATTGGTGGTACAACCTCAAAGGCTTGACACGGGGTCTCAATGATTTCTCCATCCATCTCTACGTACTTGAAAGAGTTAAGGTGGCTCACCATAAACTCTTCCTCACCATAGACAGTGGCAATTCTTCCCTTGACAGGATATTTAAGCTTTTGATGGAGAGTTGAGGTTACTTCCCCAACTTTATGGATCCACGGGCAACCCAACAGACAAGAATAGGCAGGACGGATGTCCATAATGTAGAAGGTGGAGTTGAAGATTTGTGATCCTACCTTGATTGGAAGATCTACTTCCCCATGAACTGTCCTCTTTGAACCATCGAAAGCCCTTACAATGATATCACTTGGCTTCAAGACTAAAACTTCATAGTTGAGACGGTCTAATGCCCCTTTGGGTAATACATTCAGAGAAGAACCAGTGTCGACTAGAACATGTGCTAAGGTGGTCCCTTTTCACTCGACAGAAACATGTAGAGCTTTATTATGATTCTTCCCAAGTGGTGTTAAGTCAGCATATGAAAATCCCAAGCCATTATCAGCCATTAGGCTAGCCATGCAATTCTTAAATTGGTCTGTTTTTGTCTCATGGGGGACATGAGCCTTTTCAGGAATTTGATTAATGTCCATGCATGGGCATCAGAACAAAGAAGCAATGACAACATTGAAATCTTAGAAGGGGTTTGCCCCAACTGCTCCATAATCTTGAAGTCACTTCTTTTTATTATCTTCAAGATCTCGTCCATCTCTCGAGCGGAGGGTTCTTCATCAGCAACGTCCTTTGCGGGTATTTCTGTTACGGTTGGTTCAACAACTTTCTCCTTCCCCCTTGTATCGGTACTTGGCTTGGCAACAGTAATGCGGATGAGCGCCTTTGTAACAATTAGTTGTGAGATATTGGGTGAAAATATTCTCCTAGTTCTGGTTGCTTTGCTTGAGCCAGTTATGTTATCAACATTATCATATTTATCTTCTTCGATCCAAGTGTCTTGTTTAATCCCATGATAGAACACGTCAGCACCATAATTCCATGGTACCGCCTTGTTTGAAGAGTAAGGAATTGGTCCGGGATTGGTAATTATTAAGCGAGAAACAGTGGGTTAATTTAAAATCCTAATAGGACCTTTGGAGGTGATCCTAAGAGGCTTGTTTGATATGGTAATAATGGAGAGGTCTTCACATTTGTTAGTCAAACTTTTGGCAAGTGGAGTCTTCTCAAATAAAATTTCGTGGCTATCCATTAGGCGTTGTATTCCTTTCTTCAGCCCTTCACATCCATTGAGTTGTTGGGTACAACAAACACAGTCTCTTTACAAAGCCAGGGAAAATCCCAGCTTTAAACATGTTCTTTTTTATGATATTCAGTGGAGTAGTCAATTCTTCAACAGAGGCAACAAAAATTGTATCTTCAACAACATTAACACCCTTATCATGCTTCGACATAGGTGTGGTGATTACATTCGGAGTTGGAGGAGGATCAAACTCAATAGTCTTGTTATCAATCAAATCTTGGATTTTATTCTTCAAGGCCCAACGCTGGTCAGTCTCGTGCCCGGGGCTGCTTGAGTGGTAAGCATATTTAGCGTTCAGATTATACTTTGGCGAAGAGGTATCTGGGTTGGCAGGTGGATCGCGCAATGTCACTAAATTAGACTTTAGAAAATGTTGAAGGGCTTTAGACAATGACATTCCTAACCTCGTAAATTGTCTTCTTAGAGTTTCAAAACGTTGATGATTTGCTGATGGTCTTTGAGTAGGAGTTAGATTGGAGATTCAGACAACATTTACAGAAGAATGGTCATTCTTCTTGGTACGGGCCCTTTCCACGTACACAACATTGACTTCCTTCTTTGCATAAAAAGGTTTCTTGATAGGATTAAAGTGGAGGTAGATTCCACATAGATCTTTCCACTTTTATTGCCGCTTTAAACTCTTTCACCGGTTAAGATTAATTCAGTGAAACCAAAAGAAGAGCAGCCAACCAAAAGATTAAAGAAAGGACCAGATAGAGTTCCCATAAACATGTCAATGTGCTCCCTATCAGTCAAGGGTGGCTGAACCCTACCGGGGAGGTCTCTCCACTTTTGTGCATATTCCTTAAATGCTTATTCTTTCCCATAGTCATATCTTGTAATTGAACCCTCGTTGGCGCCAAGTCGGTGTTATATTGATACTGATTGTAGAAGGCGGTAGCTAAATCCTCCAAAGTATTGATACGGGAACCATCTAACTGATAAAACCATTCAAGTTGCGTTCCGACCAAGCTCTCTTGGAAAAAGTGAACCTAGAGTTTCTTATCTGCAGTGTGCGGCTGTATCTTGCGCACATAAGATTTTAGGTGGAGTTTTGGACAAGAAACTCCATCGTACTTTGCAAAGATTGGTATTTTGAATTTGTGGGGAATGACTACCCCAGAGATCAAACCCAAATCATCAAAATCTAAACCAGGGACGGCTTGAATTTCAACAGCTTTCAATATGTCTTCTAACTTCTTATATTTGATATCGGCGGGTGGAGACTGCTCATCGAAATAATCATTATCAGATGCTTGATCATTAACACAGTCAACCTGGGTACTCTTAACCTCACCAATCTCGTTCTCTTCTTCTTCAGATGAATCTTCTCTTACTTGGATCTGACGGACTGTCTCCTTGAACCTTCTACCCATGTTTAGTAGAGATTTCTTCTTGGGCTTCTTCTTAACTGCCAACAATGCCATCATATCTTGTTTCCCCTTGGCTAGGGTCAGTAGAGTCTCTTGGAATTGAGAGTTTTGTGTTTGGAGATCCTTCACAGTTTTCTCTAGATCCATCTTGCTGAAATAAACAGAAGAAAGATAAGGAAACCTGTTATGTGAAAACTTGTCATGTTATGATACATGGAATGTATATACAAATGATTTCAAGGATTACTAAAATTTAAATTTGTATAGACAAAAGAATGAACAAACATCAATTTTTCATTAATCAGTTCAAAAAGGATTACATCACGCCTCTTGGGCTTACAAAATAACTTTCTAAGATAAAAGACTGAACGCATCCTCTTCGGTGCGAGATAGGCATTCACAATTTGTTATTCTTGTAGCCACTTCATAAGCTCTAAGACCCTCTTCTCACTAGCATATAATTAAGCCTCAAAAGTATCTCGTTCTTCCTTAAGCTGAATCCATCCTTTTTGCAAGTCTTCGAGAGAAGTTGGCATGTCGGGGTGGAGGATAGTGTAGGGAACATCTCCTTCAACCACAGGCTCCATGATAACTGGTAAGGTGGAGGGATAAGGCATCACAAGTTTCTGAGCACGAGCTCGTACCCACTTAAGATAAGGCTCGATGGGAATGGAATTCTTGTGTCCCAACGTCTTGCTATCCACTTTTCTCACCATTCTCCATGCTCGGATAAACCTCTAACGGTAGTTTCGATCATCGCTTTCATAGTCGAATACCACTCCTTTAATGAGAATCTCATATGGACCATCTCTTCGGGCGTATCCAAATTGTCGTAAGGCTAAGTAGGGGTTGTAAGTGATACCTCCTCTAATGCCAAGTAAGGGGATGTTAGGGAATTCTACATAACAGTCGATGATGGTAACATTCTCCAAGGATCGAGAACACTAATGAACATCTGAATGTCTGAGAATCATCAACCTATGGGACCATCTCAAACCTTGTTCGTTCTTCAATACAGATCAGGGAAGATGTGAAATAAACCATCTTGCCAAGAGAGGAGTGCAACACATGAGGATCCCTCTTTTCCTCATAGTGCGAGAATGAAAAGAATGTATAATATCTCCCAACAAGGTAGGCACTGGATTGCGAGACATGAAGATTTTGACAGCATTTACATCTATGAGTTGGTAAGGGTTTGGAAACAAAACCATACCATATATGAGAAGGGCCAAGATCTCTTCAAAATCATGTAAGTCCAAAGAGTTCCAACAATCTTGAGCTTTCTCAAACAAGAACTTGGCCAAGAAACCTTTGACGTCACTCCTTATTTCCCAATTAGTTGTGATATCAGATTGTTGCAAGTGTAATGCTTGAGCAATCTCTTCAGGTTTTGGATCTCTTTCCGTACCGTTGAAGGGTAGTTGATTGAGAATAGGAATCCTCAAGAGTTGGGAGAATTCTTCCAAATCGCCACAAGTTGATAATCGGGAAAAGTGAAGCAATGGTGTAGAGGATCAAAGAATTGGAAGAGCACCTTCATCATATATTCATCATTGTTGGAGGTAACCAAGTTTAAGAGGCAACCATGTCTTTCGGTGAATGGAGAATTATCAAGAACCCTTGATGCTAACTCTTTGAGTTGAGGAGGAATCCTTACGAGATTGACTCAAATAGTGTTCCTGCGAATAAAAGCTATATTCTACAAAGCAGTACAAAGACAAATCACAATAATCCTTGAAATGGTTAGTGAGAATGAGTATGATGTTATGATGTTTATGATGTTATGTACAAGTAAATATATACAAACAAGGCAAACAAGTCCTTAGGTTTAGGCTTGCATGGAATCTCATAGGTAAGTACCCTCTTGAAGTTTAGTTGGCTCAAACCTATCCTAGAAATAGTAACCGGGTTCTAAAGGATCCCAATATCACTGGTCTGTCTTCTCGGGCATTGTTTCAGCGCAAGCCTCTTTCACGACGACCAAAATATCCCAAAAAGACAAACCTCAATGAGTGTAGTATCGAGTATCTACCAACTTCAGACTGCACCAAAGCCGGTCATCTCACTATGTCCTAATGGCAAAGTTGGTCAAGTAAAGGTTATAAAAGTCAGTTAGTGCTTCATGACATCACTCAGCGGCCTCGTATTCTCCTTGACTACTCAAGGGCTACCAGTACCCACAAATATGTCACACTAATGTAGCTATTTCTTAGACCATGTCGGTATACCCCGCATAGTTTCCACAACGTATTGCTACTTACCTATAAGGTATCCCAAATCCGAGTAAATGATTTAAGCCCAAACAAAGAACCAAAATGTAAAGCAAACAAATCACACAATGAAAGGAAATAAAGGTGATCTAACCCTAAGGTAACCCCACTTTTAAGTTTGTCCCCACCAGAGTCGCCAGTTCTGTGATACGATGGGAAAATTGACTTGGGTGTTTTGCGTTTGATCGCAAATGGTTCCGTTAGCAAGAGTCATCACCGACTTTTCTTTTATCCAAAAGGAAAGGCTGAAAATAACAGGAAAGACCTTTGATATTATTTCTTGAGTTCAGTGGGTAGATTATGAAAAGGGAAGGTGTTAGCAGCCTTTTCATCCATAGTTATCTATGGGCTCTTAGTGGCTTTCTAGATCACTTGCTTTTGTTTAAAAATGTGCTTTGTATGTTTTTTGAAAGTATTTTAGAAAGGCGCCATCGTTTAGGCAAACTTTGTAATAGTTCTCGTTCGTAAGAACGTATACAAAGTGTTGAGCTTTTGAAAATGTTTCAAGTTTGGAAGATGTTTTGAAAGTGTTTTTGAAAGTTTTTTTGAATGTGTTGGTGTTTGTTTTGAAAATAAGCAAGAGTGTTTGATTTGAAATTGAGCAAGCAACTAGGAACAATCTACCTACTTAAAAGTCTTAGTTCATTTCTTCCTTTCCTTTGATATTTCTATCTTACCATTGATTTGGTAAGAAGCCCTATCTTTGGATGTAAAGGGACGGGTGTGGGTCATCGTATAGCCATGATAGCAATTTTGTGAAATAACTTAGCAATTCTTTGTAAGAGACTAAGATCATTTTGAAAGGCAACATTGATAGCGTCATCGAGGGACTATGATTTTGTATTTTTGACTTGTTTTTGCTAAGATACCCCACATGCATAACATGGCCATTTTTATAAGGCAAAAAAGTGGAATTACCCTAAGGGTACAAATGTGCAAATGTGTTTATTTACATGCATTATTTTGTCTTGAATTAGGGTTTTCTAACTTGTTGATTTTATCTTTCCATACAAACCCTAATTTACTAGCATTTATATAAAACGATAAATTGCGGAAAGTAAAAATACTAAGCTATTACATCATTGGAGGAGGGGGTATACAAATTTACAAATGGGGAATTTGTAAGTAAATTAAATCTAATTAACTATTACAACCATATTGAATAAATGTGCAAGAATTGGATAAATAAAAATGCAAAAATGCAATTGGGTAAAGAAATGATTTTTTGTTTGCATTTTTATGAAAGGCTTTTAACCTGAACCTAATTAAGAAAATAATTAATGAAAAATAAAAAAAATTAACTTGAACTAGTTATAAAGGAAACTAATTAAAAAAGGATTTTTAGGTTTTTTTATGAAAAGGTTTTAAATTAATAAAGATAAAAATGAAGATTAATCAATTAAAATAAACCTAAATTCCAGATTAATTAATTAAGAGAAGAAGATAATATAATAATTAATCCTAAGTCTAAATATTAATTATTGTTAAAAAAAGGAATTAATTTGTTAAAAGAAAATATTTTGGTCTTTTATTTTATGAAGAAAAATAAAATATTAATGAACATTTTAAATATGTAAATAAATAAAATATATTTTTGGATTTTTATGAATAAAAATGATAATGATAATAATAATAATAAAAATAATAAAATTAATATGAAAAATGAAAATAAAATAAAGAAAAAGAAAAAGAAATAATAGAAATAAAAGGTCAGGGGTGCAAAAATAAGACTGGGGTATGAAGAAGCAAAAAAATAGCCAGGCCCAATGTTGGAGGCCCAACGCTGCAAATAAAATCAAAAACGAAGTGAAAAATGTGAAAAATGTGAAAAATAGGCAAAAGGGTACCACTGGGGCTCGATCCTAGGTCCCTCAGGTTACAGGCGCGCGCCTTAACCACTGGGGCGGTGATACATCCGTTAATTAAACAAAACAACAAATATATGATACAAGTCTTGCCTTGACTATACTTCATCTTTAACCTCGAGCCAAATGATCTGTAACTTATTCATTTCTCATCCATTCACAAAACTTCCAACATCAAACTTGATAGAAATTTCCTCACGATTCTGAATATGTAAATAACTTAATCTAATTCTCAAAGATGAGCATGAACTTCTAACAGTACCAAATTATGACCTAAATATTTTCAGAGGTTCAAATTTAAAATTCTCCCTACTCAAGCAACATAAATGAAATCTATGGACATGTATAGTTTCAGGGCAATGATGTCTACATTTTATCTTCATAAATGCAAGCCTAACAATGCCTAAATAATAAGATAGAAGTTCAAGAAAAATACCTCAAATCTGGTAATCATGAAATGAGTTTGAGCTTGTTTCAAGTGATGGTGATGATCAGGTTAGCTTCTTTGAACCTATAGGAAGCTAATGCAATAACTGGCTTGAACTGAGAGTGGCTGGAATGGTCTGGAGAAGTCCAACTGCAATGCTCTGTTTTTGAACTTGGAAGTTGATGAAGGTGATGTTACAGTCTGCAAACGGGGACATGGATGGTTTGTATTTGATGTGAGGAAGCTTTTGAAACTAAAAGGCCAAGAAACGCATGAGGGAAATGGAAGTTTGAAGTTCTTGGTCAGAATATGCAACAATGGTGGTTTGTGATGCATTTCTGAGTTTGGGGGAGTTTGAGGGCTTGTGTATTCGTGTGTTAGCTTGCAAATAACTTGTATGGTTATATGAAAAAAGTTAGAGCACTTGAGGTGGTCAGAAGCACAAGATATAGAGTTATGGCTATGTTACTTGATTTTGAAGAAAAGTGAAAACATGGTTTCAAGGCATAGTACAAGCATGGCCTGAGTTTATGGGAGGCTCTAGACATGTTGCTTTTGCCTTTGACATTGCTTGTGATCAGAAGGAACAAGTGCAAAGCTCTATGCATTGACTTTGTGATTAAAGTCACTTTTCCAAAATGGAAGTGTGAACTTTGTTCATTAATGGAATAATCACTTGGACAATAGCTCAAACACTTGGATCATAGCTTAATAGTTGTGTAATCTTCTGATTATGGATAGATTTAGAGGTTAGAAGCCTGCAAAGTAATATTTATGCATCATGGGCTTGGATTTGAATTCTTGTTCATCATGGAAATGACCTATAATTCAAGAATGAATGTCCAACTTCTTGTCTTCAATTATCTTTGCTCAAACATGATCTCAATGATTTCTTGGACATTTTGGAAAGCTTGTAACATCCTATACAACCTATATGTTGGTCATTTTTTAAAATTCCTCTTGGAACTATGTGAAAAATTGCCATGAAGTTAGGTCAAAATCCTGCCTAAACTAGGGCAAAATTTCACTAAGTTTCCAAGTTTTATGAACATGTATTCATAAAATAATAACTTGAAATCCATGCATTTCTAGGAGAAGTTGTGTTCTACAATGTTTTAGATATCATCAAGATCTATAACTTTCATTTTTAAAGTTTCCTTTGAATCATCTTGCATCATGGTGAAATATTGGCTCAAAGTTGTGAAAAAATGTGAAGTTTCCAACACTTAGAAAAATTTCTAAGTTTAGAAATTTTGACTTTTCAAAATGAAATCTTGACTTTTTGATTTCTTAATGAACAAGTTTCATATTTTGACATGTTTTGATGAACTGTGATCTTTGACACTTGATTTTGACCAAAAAGTTAAAGTTTAACTTTTCAGTGTACAATTTACTTTTGATCAGTTGAATGAAAATCAACTATCAATCAATTGATCTTGAGGGAAGTTTTGATTCATGCCATTAGGTCAAAATTATGCAATTGAATCCTTGAGATCATGTCTCCAACCAATCAACCATTTGCTAGGTCAAAAATAAGAAATTGCACTTCCTCAGTCAAAACCCTAATTTTGACCATTTTGCCCTTTTGATGATCTGATCAAATTTCTTGAGGAATTATGGTCCAAACTTGATTAAATGACATATATGAGTTCATAATTTTGATATGGCTAAAAATTATGAAGTTTGACTATAATTTGACCATGGTTGACTTTTTTCCCAATACAATTGATTTTTAGGTCAACTGATCAATTGACTGAGCAAAAATGTGATCCAAGACTTAAAACTTGTCATGAGCAATCTTGAGAGTCCAAAATGATCCATGAAAGTCATATGGGGCATTAAAAGTCCATTTATCCTTGTGCAATCTCAAACCCTAATTTTTAGTCATTAGTGCTTAAGGAGGTGTCTTGAGCTGATCAACCCTAGTGCAGTCTTGAACTAAAGGAGATCTTGTGAGAGATTACTTGATAAATGAGAGGGAAAATTTTGGGGTAAAACAAATGGATTTTCAACAATGTACTTGATCGAATCCATCTTGGATATCAAGAAAGTAGTGTGAGTCAGCATATATTGTTTGAGACGTTTTGCTGACCACGCGAGTGCACAACAAGTCTTTTCCAACAATGAGTACCTCGACTCGGAATCGGTAAATTTATTGCTCATAAAGTAAATAGAATGATCTTTCCTACAAGTATCATTGTGTTGACCGAGTACGTAGCACATAGAATTTTCTAATGTTGTCAAATACATTACCAAAGGTCTGTCTTCCACAGGGGAAAAATAATTAGAGATTCTTGCATATACTCTTTTATTTTATTAAATGTCACTTGGCAATTGTCATTCCACTTGACCACTTAATATTTTTTTAACAGCTTGAATATCGGTTCACACGTGGCTGTAAGATGAGAGATGAATCTAGAAATGTAGTTCAACCTCCCTAGGAAACCACAAAACTCTTTTTCTGTTTTTGATTCGGGAATTTCTTGAATTGCTTTTATTTTAGCAGGATCAACCTCAATTCCTCTTTCGCTTACCACAAAGCCTATTAATCCCTGATCTCACCTCGAAGGTGAACTTGTTGAGATTCAGCCTCTGTCTGAATTTCCTGGATCTTTCAAATAATTTGAGCAGATGGACAAGATGTTCCTCTTTCGTCTGGGATTTAGCAATCATATCATCAACATAGAATTTAATCTCTTTATGTATCATGTCATGAAAGAGAGTGACCATAACATGCATATATGTTTCCCCTGTATTTTTCAAACCAAAGGATGTCACTTTGTAACAAAAGGTTCTCCAAGGTGTACTAAAAGTCGTTTTCTCCATGTCTTCTGGTGCCATCTTGATATGATTGTAACAAGAGAATCCATCCATGAAGGAAAACAATTTTGATTGAGCAGTATTATCAACCATAATATCGATATGAGGCAGCAGAAAATCAACTTTAAGGCTTGCTCTATTCAATTCCCTATAATCCACACACATTCTTACTTTCCCATCCTTTTTGGGCACTAACACAATGTTCGCAACCCACGGCAGATAAGAGATAACTTTCAAGAATCCCATTTAAAATGTTTATAAACCTCCTCTTTAATCTTCTTAGACATCTCTGGATGAGTTCTTTGAAGCTTTTGTTTGATCGGGGGACAATCTTGTCTGAGAGGCAGCTTGTGCACAACAATATATGTATCAAACCCATGTGTAGTGATAGAAATGTTGAGACAAAGACATTGGATTGACTTGACTCGCACAGGTTAAATAAAAATTGCCACTATGCTTTATTGTCAATTAGAAGCTAGATTATGTATTTCAAAATCTGACTTGGAGGAAAATGCAGTTTCAAGTAGCTGACTTTGAACTCATGGTGTGCATGATTTAGGAAGCCTTAGGAGATGATTCTTGATGAATTGGAAAGATCATGTAACACTATTTATAATGTTCCAAGAAATAATTCATTTGGATGCTTGAGCTAGAAGTTATGCTCGGTGAAAATCATAAAAAATGCGCTGACTTTTATACTTAGAAAAATTAGTTTTTTTCTTAAAAAATGACCCATAATGTTTTGATTCTAAACAATGTCTTCCTTCAAAATTGAGCTTTTATTGTTGATTCTAGCTTGAAGTAAACGCCCTAAAGAGTATTGTGAAACTTATTTAACTAAAAAATTATAAATATTGAACAAGTTATGATCTTGTGAAATTGGTGAAAATCCATAAGATGACCTATAATATTTTGAGCTCAAAAATCATCTTGCAATCATTTACAAGCTTAGAACCAAAAAGAGGGTTAAATTTAACATAATTAATATCATTGTGAAAAAATAATGAGCTCAAGATGATAAAAATCGACCAATTTATGATCTTTTGAAGTCACTCCAAAGAAATTGATGGTCTATCTAGAGGAGTTGTAATCTTTATGAATCATTAGTGATCTTACATATAAAATTTTCTTGAAACTCTTGATGTAATCTGTTAATAACCATTTAAAAAGAAACATATCTTTGAAATCACTAAAAAATCTCAAAAGATGAACAAGATATAGTCCTTATAAGTTCAAAACCCTAGCTCTTAAAGCATCAAAATGACTTGGAACCCCTTTCAATTTTTGAAAATCTTTCTTGCACAATTGCTTTTTCTATGTGAAGATAAGTTGTTGTGGATGATAATAAGAACCCATAGCAACAATAATCACTTTCCAAATGTTGAAAATTGAGAAAATTATGCACTTGTAATAAAGGAATCAAGAACTTGTCAAATTAGGTCAAACTTCTTGAATCAATCTTGCATCTCTTCACTTTACATAGAAAAGTAGAGAATGGTGAGACATAGTAGGCTTTGAAATCATGTTATCTTGAAACACACACAAAGATGAAGCTTAAATCTCAATGAAGCTTTGTTGAAGAAGGCATGGAAGTAAACTCATGAACCTATGAATCAACCTGATGAAATGTGTTGTGCCATCACCTATAATGTCAACATCCATAGAGAAAATATACATTATATTTGTTAGTTAAAAGTCAAAAAAATCATAAAAGAGCATGTTTAAAACCATACAAAGCAAATTTCCTGGTAATCTCCTATGAACAAACCTAAAGATAGGAAGAAGAACCAAACCCTAGTGTGTGATCTTGATATGATTGGGTTGACATTGAAATGATGACATATATTAGGGGGGGAAATTGGGGTATAACAGCTTCCCTTATTTAAGTGTTTTCTATCCAGAGATAAGAAGGTTAAAATCTTCGTCTCGACGAGATTTAAGATAGTTAAATATAAAACAAGCCCTATTTTTTGCCCTAAGATGCCATTAAATGCTTATGAACATGCATGTAGACAAACAAATCCAGAGGTGACACTGGACACCACTGGGGATGTGGCAAATAAAAGTAAAGGATCAAAAGAAAATACGACCAGGAAAATAGATCACTGGTAAATAGAAGACTCGACTCCAGTGGAGTAAAGCCCAAGAAGAAGATAAAGTATCTTTAACTCAAACATTGAGGAAAAAGTAATGGATAACCAAGACCAACAGATAACTGCAAACTACCCACTTACTGAGAATATAGTAAAAACGTAACATCGACTCACAGGGAATAGACATGGTAAGATAATATCGGTGAATACCAATATTAGGATAAGTTATAAATGATTGGAATCAAGACTTATGACTGGAAGCTTATGAACTTCTTTAGAGAAAATTGAATCTCAACGATAAACTATCTCTCATAATGACAAGACTAACATCCATCAGAAAAAGATATCAACAATGAACTATCTCCTATAATGACGAACTACCATTCATTGGAGTAACAAATCTCAACAACAAAATATCTCCCATAATGACGAGACTACCATTCATTGGAGTAACAAATCTCAAGAAAAAACCATCTCTTATTAACGAGACTACCATTCATTAGAGTAACAAATCTTAATAGTGAACTATCTCCCATAATAACGAGACTAGAATTCATTGGAGTAACAAATCTCAACAACGAACTATCTCCCATAATGACGAGACTACCATTCATTGGAGTAACAAATCTCAACAACGAACTATTTCCCTTAATAACGAGACTACCATTCATTGGAGTAACAAACTTCAACAATGAACTATCTCTCATAATGACGAGACTATCATTCATTGGAGTAACAAATATAAAAAATGGACTATCTCCCATAATGACGAGACTATCATTCATTAGAGTAACAAATCTCAATAACGGACTATCTCCCATAATGACGAGACTACCATTCATTGGGGTAACAAATCTCAACAACGAATTATCTCCCATAATGACGAGACTACCATTCATTGGGGTAACAAACCTCAATAACAAACTATCTCCCATAATGACGAGACTACCATTCATTAGAGTAACAAACCTGAACAACGAATTATCTCCCATAATGACCTGACTACCATTCATTGGAGTAACAAACCTCAACAATGAACTATCTACCATAATGACGAGACTACCATTCATCGGAGTAAATAAATCTCTTCTGGACTTGACAGACTTACTGGGGAAGAACATGTTGCTCAAATAAAGAGACCACCACTTGTTGTTATGAGAAGGAATTGAAATAATGCTGCTGGGAAATGAATCTTGGCTTCTCTGGGGAAATGCCAATATATTCCTCCTAAGAAGATGAAGTCTTCTTGTGCAAAATAAATGCACATTCTTAATCCAGGGCTCAAAACCTACAAAAATCAAAATAACAATGTTTTCGGGGACCATAAATCCAAGCTAGGAACAAACCAAAATGAAACAGTCAACCAAGACAACACCTAATGAGGATTAAACTCAAATGGGGACCATGTTCCATCCAGATAATGAGCTAAATAGGAAATTCTTCCACGAGGGATAACTCAGTAGGGAAATTGAAAGGATATACACTTTCTTCTTATGGTTGACGATCTATTGAACATAGGGTAACATAACTCTACAAATAAGGTAATATGTGAACAAAATTATTAATGAATGCAAATGAGAAATGACTTTTAATTCAGCTATGCATGATGTATGTATGAATGTTATCAAGTATATGCTGACAAAATAGACATACAACACTGGGAATAACTAGACAAAACCAACTTAGGTAAAGTCAACACTCGGCTAAATCACATCCAGGATGAAGATTCCATGAGAGAGTAAGCACCAACCGAGGAAACAAATTCCAATTTCATGGCTTAACTCTATTGGGAAGAAACATGGTTTGAAAAAAAATAATCAAAGCATAATCTGATAGTACTAAACCAAGGCAGTTGCATGGATATGAAATACTTCTCCAGATTTAACCAAGGAATATCATGCAGACTTCGACTGGGGAACACAGTGCCTCATCGTCTAGTCTTCCACTGGAGATTCCAATACTAACCTCACCAGGGAAGGTGAAAACTAAATCGCCGAGACTTCAACTGGGGATCTCGTGCTGACTTCATTAGTGAGGACAACATCACGTCATCAAGGAGAGCTCAAGTACATTATTCAAAATTAAGGATAATAGTTTTTGTGAACTTTTCCTGGGAGAAATTATGAAACTTCATGGGGATATTCATCTTAAAGGGAAACATCATCCTCGATCCATCTAAAGATTTAAAGAAGTTATCAGCACAGTAAGAGGTTAAAATTATAGGGATTTTAAATCAAAATCAATACTGGCCGAGAGAAAACCCATAAAGTTGACAACCTTCTCAAAATTTTTAGAAAAGAATATTTCCCTTGTCAGGCTGTTTGGGAAGCAAATAACAACAATAATGTCATTACTGCAAAGAGCGATGATTTTCAAATGATTCTACCTCAACACGTGCAGAAGGAAAGAAATTTTGTCAAATGAGCGAAGACTTCACTGGGGAACTTGGGATAGAGGTTTCAAACCACATAAACCCAAAACCAAATAATCGACTTGAAGATCTGAACTAAGACTTAATTGGGGAAAAATGAGATCACAAACCCAACACGCCCATATATCAATTGGTATTAAATTCAAATATCCATAACACAAATGTATCACGCGCATATCAGAAAGAGTAATCTCAGGATACATCTTAAGGAATCCTTTCAGAACTCCGGAGTTAGTCCATCCTTAGAATCACTACTTTTGTTCAACTTGAATCACAAAATATGAAGTAAAAGGTGATTTGAAAATTCCTTTCAAAAACATGTTTTTATTATTAAGTCTTTTTGTTTTTAAAATTACTATAAATAATAAATGAAATTTTTGTAAACATAATAAAATAAGAACCATAGAGAATTGGATAAAGGCTCAAACTTTATTAATAGAATGGTAGTCCGCAAATGTAGCGACTCCACGAACGATTACAAAGTTTAGAATATGGTAAGTATATGGAAATGTTACATTGAAATACAATACCCACTATTCTCCTAACAACTTTGAACTCCTGAGCAGAGGCTTTAGTTGAAGTGTGATGAGAATCTGAGAATATTGTTGCTTCAATGATCAAGTCTTATCTGACGCAATTACTTTCCAAGAAATCCCTAACTTTTTCCTAGGTTGCCCTTGCGGGTTTTCAACCTATCGAGAAGATTTATTCTATTTATGTCTCTAACTTTTGCATAGACCTCCCTTTCATATTTTCAGCCTACCGAGACGCTCTTTTTTTCCTAAGCCGCCCTTTCGGGTTTTTAACTTAGCAAGTTCTTCTTTTATTTTATAGACGAAGTATTTCTTGACTGCGTCAGCATTCATGGGACGTGGGAACTCCTCGCCATCCATGGTTTCAAGAATCAATGCACTTCCAGAGAAGGCTTTCTTGATAACATATGGGCCTTCAAACTTTGGGAGTCCACTTGCCCCTAGAATCAGTGTTAAAAGACATGATCTTCCTGCGCACGAGGTTGCCTTCTCTGAATTCACGAGGATTGACCTTTTTATCAAAATCTTTCTTCATTCTTTTCTGATATAACTTACCATGACACAAGGCCGTCATTCTTTTTTCTTCAATCAAATTTAACTGGTCAAAACTGTTCTGGACCCATTCAGCCTCTGACAACTTGGTTCTCATTATCACACGCAAAGATGGAATCTCAACCTCGATGGGAAGTACTGCTTCCATACTGTTGTACCAAAAAAATTTCCCTCTCATTTATCAAATATTTTCTCACAAAGATCTCTCTTGGTTCAAGACTGCACTAGGGTTGATCAACTCAAGACACCTCCTTAAGCACTGATTACCAAAATTAGGGTTTGATATTGCACAAGGATAATTGAACTTTAAATGCTTCATATGACTTTCATGGATCATTATGGACCCTCAAGATTACTCATGTCAAGTTTCAAGCCTTGGATCACACTTTTGCTCAGTCAATTGAGCAGTTGACCTACAAATCAGCTATATTGGGGAAAAAGTTAATTGTGGCCAATTTAAAGTCAAACTTCATAATTTTTCATCCACATCAACATTATAGACTCATATGTATCATTTTATAAAGTTTGGACCATAATTCCTCAATAAATTTGATCAAAGCATCAAAAGGGCAAAATGGTCAAAATTAGGGTTTTGATTGAGAAAGGGCAATTTCTGATTTTTGACCTAGCAAATGATCAATTGGTTTGAAGCATGGTTTAAAGAGTTAAATTGCATATTATTGACCTAATGGCATGACCTAAAACATTGCTCAAGATCAATTGGATTGATAGTGAATTTTCAATCAACTGATCAAAATTCAACTGTACACTAAAAAGTCAAACTTTGACTTTTTGGTCAAAATTCAATGTCAAAGATCACAATTCATCAAAACATGTCAAAATATTAAAATTATTCATCAAGATATCAAAAATTCAAGATTTCATTTTGAAAAGTCAAAGTTTTCTAACTTTGAAATTTTTCTAAGTGTTTAAAACTTCATGTTTTTTCATAACTTTGAGCCATTTTTTCACCATGATGCAAGAGGATTCAGAAGAAACTTTCAACATGAAAGTTGTAGATCTCCATGATATCTACAACATTTTTTTACACAACTTCTTCTAAAAATTATTGGATCTCAAGTTATTAATTCATAAAGTCATGGTCTTGAAATAGAACACTTAGTGAAATTTTGCCCTAGTTTTGGTCAGGATATTGACCTAACTTCATGGCACTTTTTCATGTAGTTCCAAATGGAATTTTCAAAAGTGATTCAAAGAGGAGTTGTAGATCACGTTACAAGAATTCCAAAATGTCCAATAAATCCTTGAGATCATTCTTGAGCATGGAGAATCGAAGAGAGAAAGTTAGGGTTTTCAAACTTGAAATACAAGGCATTTTGTGATGAAAAAGAATTCAATTTCAAACCTATGCTGCACAATATTGCTTTGAAGGCCTCTAAACCTTAATATCTATCCATAATCATAATGTTACGCTTGCTTTTGAGCTATTGTCCACTTGATTCAAGCTTTATCCAAGTAAATTTTCCATTTATGGCACAAAGTAACCATTCAATTCTTGTAAAGAAGCTTTAATCACAAAGTCAATGCATAGAGCTTTACACTTGTTACTTCTGATCACAAGAAATGTCAAATGCAAAAGCAACATGTCTAGAGCCTCCCATAAAGTCAGGCCATGCTTGTACTATGCCTTGAAACCATATTGTCACTTTTCTTCAAAATCAAGTAACATAGCCATAAGTATATATATATTGTGTTTCTGACCTCCTCAAGTGCACCAACCTTTTCCATATAATTATACAAGTGTATTGCAACATAACACATGATTGAAAAGCTCCAAAAACTCCCTGAAAACTGAGATTTCACAAAACCTCCATTTTTCGTGTCATTTCTGACTTTGAACTTCAATCTTCAAAACCACTCGTGCGTTTCTTGGCTTAACACTTCCAAAAGCTTCTTAACATCATACACAAACCATTCCCATGCCTATTTTCAAACTGTAACACCATTTATACCATCCTCCATAACCAAAAACAGAGGTCTACATCTTGACTTCTCCAGACCATTCCAGCCATCCTCAGCTCAAGCCAGCCATTGCATTAGCTTCCTAGAGGTCCAAGGAAGCTAACCTGATCATCACCACTGCCTGAAGTAAGCTCAAATCCATTTCATAATTTCCAGTTTTGAGGTATTTTTCTTGAACTTCTATCTTCATATTCAAGCATAATTTGAGTTTGATTTGTGAAGATAAAATGTAGATACCATTGCCGTGAAGCTGTACATATCCATAGTTTGCATTTATATGGCCTGAGCTTAGAGAATTTTAGAGTTGAAGTTTTATGAAATTTTTAGGTTTAAAATTAGGGCCAGAAAATTCTCATTCATCTTTGACTATTAGCTTAAGTTATTTACATGGTTGGATTCGTGGGATGAAATGCCACAACTTTCATGTTTGAACTTTTCATTTTGGTTGAGAGATGAAGGAGATACAGGTCTTTTGGTTGAAGGTTGAAGATGAAGTGTAATCAGGGCGCGTTTTGTGTTATGTATTTATCCTTTCACATAATTTAACGGATGTATCACCACCTAAGTGGTTAAAGCGCGCGCCTGTTCACCCTTAGGTCCTGGGTTCAAGCCCCAACGTGACCTTTTGCTATTTTTCACTATTTTTTGACCCTTTTTTTGTGTTTTTGGCAGCGCTTGGGCTTTCATTGGGCCTAATCATTTTTTTCCTCATGATACTCCTTGCATTACTGATCCACCCCCTGACTTTTTATTTTATTTTATTTTATTTTTCTTCATTCTTTACTATTATTATAATTATTATTATTAATATTATTATTATTATTATTACTTTTATTTTTTCATAAATCATAAAAAATCAAAAAAAAAATATTTTTATTTATTAATCATACTTATAGATTTATTTTCTCTATAAAACAAAAAGATAAAAAAAAAACATTTTCTTAAAACAAATAAATTTCTTTTTTTCTTAAATAATTAATTTAGAACTTAGGTTATTTTAATTAATTAACCTTCATTTCATTTTTATTAATTTAAAACCTTTTCATAAAAAACCCTAAAAATCCTTTTCAAATTAATTTCTTTTCTTAATTAGTTTAAGTTAATTTCATTTAATTTTTAATTAATCATTTCCTTTATTTAGGTCAAAACTAAACCCTTTCATAAAAACAACAACAATCATTTCTTTTTACATTTATATTCTTGCATTTTATTTTCAATTTTGTACAATATTCAATATGGTTGTAATAGATAATTAGGTCTAATTTTCTTGCAATCCCCATTTGTAAATTTGTACACCCCATCCCCTAATGATGTAATAGCGTAGTAATTTTACTTTTCGCAATTTATCGCTTTATAGAAATGCTAGTAATTAGGATTTGTATGGAAAGACTAAAACCAATCAATTAACAAACCCTAATCAAAGACAAATCAAGCATGAAAAGTCAATACACTTGCATACAAGCACCCCTAGGGTAAATCCACTTGGTTGCCTTACAAAAAATGGACATGTTATGTATGTGAGGTATCTTAGCAAAAACAAGCAAAAATACAAGATCATAGTCCCTCGATGAAGCTGTCCATGTTGCCTTTCAAATGATCTTAGTCCCTAAAGCAAAACGCTAAGATACCTTGCAACATTGCTAATCATGGTTATACAATGATCCAAGTTCGTCCCGTTTACATCCAAAGATAGGGTTACTTACCAAATCAATGGTAAGATAACAATGTCAAAGGAAAGAGGAAATAAACATGAAAGACTTTTGAGTAGGTAGATTGTTCCAAGTTACTTGCTCACTTTCAAAACAAAACATCCTTGCTATTTTCAAAACAAACACCGACACTTTCAAAAACATCTTTCAAACTTGAAAATATTTTCAAAAGATCAACACTTTGTATACATTCTTACGAACGAGAATCATTACAATGTTTGCCTAAACGATGGCGCCTTTTCAAAATACTTTCAAAAACCACACAAAGCATATTTTCAAACAAAAGCAAGTGATCTAGCAAGTAACTAAGATCCCATGGAAAACCATGGATGAAAATGGTGCTAATACCTTCCCTTTTCATAATCTACCCCCCGAACTCAAGAAAAAATCTCAAAGGTCTTTCCTGTGCTTTTTCACCTTTCCTTTTGGATAAAAGAAAAGTCAGTGGCGACTCTTGCTAACCGCAACATTTGCGATAAAATGCAAAACACCCAAGTTAGTTCCCCCACCGTATCACACATACCATATACAAGAGAAAACAAGGTTACCCCTGTCGAAGTGCAGACGGATGTACGATACCCATGAAAAGTAAAAGGGAGCATCTCATGCCAATCCTTCTAGGTAACAACCATCTCCTGGATGATATTTTTAATATTTTTATTAGCAGCTTCAACAACCCCATTCATCTTATATTTGTAAGGAGACGAGTTGTGATGGACAATTTTGAATTCTTCACAAAGTTCTGTCATCATTTTGTTATTTAGATTTGAGACATTGTCCGTGATAATCATGCTTGGCACACTGTATCGACATATAAGATTATTCTTGATAAAGCGCACTACCACCTGCTTGGTGACGTTATCATAAGAAGCTGCTTCCCCCTATTTGGTGAAGTAGCGAATTATAACCAAGATGAAACGATGTCCATTTTATGCCTTGGGTTCAATCATTCCAATCATATCAATACCCCACATAGAAAAGGGCCACGATGAAGAAATAACATAGAGAACCATTGGAGGCACATGAATCTTGTCAGCATAAATCTGACACTTATGACACTTCTTTGCAAATTTATAATAGTCAGATTCCATTGTCAGCCAATAGTAACCTATCCTAAGCATCTTTTTTTCCATTGAATGTCCATTGGCATGGTTACCAAAGGAACCTTCATGGATCTCATGCATCAACTTATCTGCTTCGTGTCTATCCACGCATCTGAGAAAGACCATGTCGTAATTTCTTTTGTATATCACATCTTCATTAAGGAAAAAGCTACCTGTCAGTCTTCTCAATGTCTTTCTATCTTTATTCGACGCACCTAGCGGGTATTCTTGAGTCTGGAGGAAGTGCTTTATATCATATTACTAAGGTTTTTCATATGACGTACCATCTGTAGTAAACACATGAGTGGGTCTATTAAGACATCGAACAGTGATCTGAGGTACATCATTCCAAGTATTCACTTGATACATGGAAGCCAAGGTGGCTAAGGCATCTTCCATTTGATCGTCATCTCTGGGAATATGATGGAATTCAACTTTATTAAATAAAGGTAATAATTTTCTAGCATAATCTTTATAGGTAATCAAGCCAACGTGACGAGTATCTCATTCTCCTTTAATATGATTTATTACTAAAGCTGAATCGCTATATACATCTAGAATTTTGATTTTGAGATCTATAGCCTCTCCAAGATCCATGATACAAGCTTCATATTCTTCCCTGTTATTGGTGCAATCAAAGGCCAACCATGCAGTGAAAGGGATATGGGATCCATGGGGAGTGATAATCACGGAACCAATTCCCTTCCCATAAGCATTTACAGTTCTATCAAACACCATACCCTATCGAGATTCAGAATCAGGACCTTTCTCAAGCAAAGACTCATCACAATCTTTTACTTTTAAATACATTACATCATCATCCGGTAAATCATATTTAGCAGACTGATAATTATAAACTGGTTGGTGAGCAAGATAATCCGCCAACACACTACTTTTTATAGCCTTCTGAGTATGGTATTTAATATAATATTTAGATAATAGCATCTTCCAACGGGAAATTCTTCCAGTAAGAGAAAGATTTTCAAAAATATACTTAATTGGATCCATTTTGGAAATCAACCAGGTAGTATGATTCAACATATTTGTCCGCAATCACTTAGCCGCCTAGGCCAAAGCACAACATGTTTTTCCAACATATAATACTGTGACTCACAGCCAGTAAATTTCTTACTGATATGATAAATGGCATATTCTTTTCTTCTCGTTTCATCTTGTTGTCCCAAAGTACAACCCATAGAATTATCTAACACAGTTAGATACATAATCAGTGGTCTTCCTTCAACGGGAGGGAGAAAGATGGGCGATTCAAGCAGATATTCTTTAATTATTTCAAATTCCCTTTGGCAATCATCTGTCCATACACAACCTTGATCTTTCTTTAACAACTTGAAAATCGATTCATATGTCGTAGTCATATGGGAAATAAATATGGAAATGTAATTCAAATGTCCAAGGAAGCCTCTAACTTGGTTTTCCATTCTTGGTGCAGGAATTTATTGAATTTCCTTGACTTTATCAGGATCAACTTCAATTCCTTTTTGGATTACAATGAAACCTAGAAATTTTCCTGAACGAACACCAAAAGTACACTTATTTGGATTCAAGCGGAGACAGTACTTTCTCAAACGCTGAAACAATTTTAACAAATCATCTATATGCCCTTCCTCAGTTTGAGATTTGGCAATCATATCATTAACATATACCTCAATTTCCTTATGCATCAGATCATGGAATATGGTTGTCATAGCCCTCTGGTATGTTGCACCAACGTTCTTTAACCTGAAGGGCATCACTCTGTAACAGGATGTTCCCAAGGGCATGATAAACATTATCTTTTCCATGTCCTCAGGAGCCATTCTAATTTGATTATATTCGGAAAATCCATCCATGAACGAAGACACTTTGAATTTCGTTGTACCATCAACCAACATATCGATATGCGACAATGAAAAGTCATGTTTTTGGACTAGCTTTGTTTACATTTCTATAATCAACGCAAATGCAGACTTTTCTGTCTTTTTTGCTAATAGAATAATATTGGAAATCCACTGAGAGTACACTGATGTCACAAGAAAACCGGCATCAATCTTCTTTAAAAACTCTTCTTTAATCTTCATTTCCATGTCAAGATGAGTTCTTCGCAACTTTTGTTTAATTGGAGGATATTCTAGATTTAGTAGCAAATAATGCTCTACAATATCGGTATCTAAACCAGGCATATCTTGATAAGACCAAGCAAAGATATCCACATATTCCTTTAACAATTCAATCAACATGCTATTCACATCAGAATGAAGTAGTGCTCCAATCTTGACTTCCTTTGGATCTTCCTCTGAACCCAAGTTAATTGTCTCCAACGACTCTTTATATGGCTAAATGGAATTTTCCCCGGGCTAAAGCAACTGTGGAACCTCTTCTGGGATTTCGTCATATTCTTCTTCCACATCCACATACACTGGATATTTAAAGTTGGGAAAGGGTGCAGGATCATTGCATTCAACGAGTTTTCTAATTAATTTGCACATGTGATTTATGATTTTGATTTTATAAATTGACACATGTAACAAGTCATTATGCATATATCATTTGTTTTGAAAGTTTTTTTTTATTATTACCATTTTCTAAGAAAAAGAAGAAAATAAAGACATAATTTTGGAATCAAAAACAACTTTTATTAATGATTTTAAAAATCAAAACAACAAATATGCCCATAAAACATCATTACTTCCACCTTGGGCAGAGTGAAAGATTTTTGAAAAGACTAAAAAACAAATTACTTTGAAATGTGAATGCAAGAAGGAACATCATCATGGATCCAATTTCGGACTCTGACTCCATGTGTCACGAAGTTCGACATCTCTTGCTCTAATTCATCTTCAAGAATATCATTGATCTCTTGAGTAGTCGGATGGAGATACCCAACACTATGAAAGATGTTTTGATACATAATTAAAGCATACTTCAGCTTCACAACTTCCTTCTTCATGGAGAAACCCAAGTCGGTCCTACTCGTGTTCACAGGGGGATTAATAACCTGCCCCACACCTTGTTAGGGCCATTATGAACTACCTGCTCTGCATCCTTAAACAAGGCGATAGAATCTTCATTCTTCCTTATATTGTAAATAAATAAAGCTTGGAACTGAGTTCCAACAACGGCTTCATCAACTTCCACAAATCTGAAAGAGAACAAATGAGATATTAACAGAGCTGGCTCACTGTTGACAATGACCACCTTTCCTTCACGAACAAATTTCAGCTTCTGGTACAAGGTTGAATTAACAGCTCCTGCTTCATGGATCCATGGTCGTCCCAATAAACAGCTATAGGCGGGGACAATATCCATAACCTGGAAAGTAATCTGGAATAAGTGTGGTCCAATGTGAATAGGAAAATCTACCTCTCTGATGACATACTTCCTAGAACCATCAAATGATTTCACTATGATTCCACTTGGGCGCATGGGATCCCCCTGGTACTTAAGCTTCATGAGTGTACTTCTTGATATGACATTCAAAGCAAACCCATTATCAATCAACACATTGGACAAAGATTTATTCTTATAATTCATGGAAATATGGAGAGTTGTGTTATGGTTTCTTCCTTCATTAGGCAACTCATCATCATAAAAGCTTAGATTATTACAAGATGTAATATTCCCCACAACACTTCTAAAATGATCCAGAGACTTGTCACTCTCAACAAAATCTTGATCCAACACTCTCATCAGAGATTCCCGATGAGCAGAAGAGTTCATAAGCAAGGCTAGAAGGTAAATCTTAGATGGAGTTTGCAACAACTGATCTACAATCTTGTGGTCACTAATCTTGACAATTTTCAACAAGTCATACACATCCTTTTCCAAAGCAGTGCCACTAGATTCTCCCACCATTTTCTTAGGTTCAATATTCTCAACAATCTTTTTATCAGAATTAACGTCCCCTCGAAAGGTAGGGGCGAAGACACGTCCACTGCGGGTTACCCGACTAGCTTCAGCGATATTCTTAACGTCATACAAAGGTTGGATAGGGATTTCCACACCATCTTCTGGGATAGTTACATTGTATTTATAAGGCACAAATTTATCTTATTTATACGGGACAAGACCAGGCAGACAAGTAACCACTGGAGCAACACCAGGCTTGCTATGATACTCAATCTCTATAGGAGCAGGAGCACCAAAATACAACACAATGACATTCACCCCTTCTTCAGAATATTTAGGCATCGCAGAATCATTATCAGAGAACATGTCTTCTTCAAAATGAAAAAACTCATCTACAAAAACATATTCATCTTCGGACATGGCTTCAACAGAGTAATCTTCAATCATATTAACTCCATTTTAATAATCTCTATTGCCCGTGACTTTGATAGTACATTATCTAACAATAACTAAACACCTCTTCTTATGATAGAACAACCCTGGGAATCCCTACAGCAGATCTGACAAGACCCGTAATGGTGTTCTTCTTGGCCATCCATGTGACAAAATGTAGCGTGCAGTTGTACCAGATCGTCATTCATATAATTCACATAAAAAATTTGGAATTCACCAGGACATCCATAAACCATATTTACATCCTCTTCATACTTATCCCTTGGCCTGCATATGTGGATAAGACCTTCATCCATCATCTCTTGAAGATCAGTTCCCACCTTATCACATCCATGGATATCTATACTACAAATACTACAACCAACATGGTCATGTGTATAATAGTTGAATTCACAGAGATCAACATGCATGCATCTTCACTATATCTCCTCTCACTAAGTTAATATCAAAAATATGGAATTCCCCAGGACAACAAGCAACCATATTCATAGTGCTTCCACTTCCATACTTGGGTAATGGATTATATTTTATGTTAGGTCCAACATCTTTGAAAGATAAAAGACCAGATCTCACCATCTTCTGTACTTCAGACTTCAAACGGTAACAATTTTTGATGTTGTACCCTGAAGCTCCTTGATGAAAATCACAGGTCCGATCCGCCTTATAATACCACAGTAAAGGTGAAGGTATAGAAGGTGGAGGCCTAGTATGTACCAATTTCTTTTGAATCAAGGCCAGAAACAACTATGCATAACTCATTGGAATATAGTCAAAAGCTTCTCTCTTTAGACCTTGCCCTTGATTTCCCTTAGGAGGTGGTCTTTGATAGGCAATAGTAGTCGGAGTTGTATTTACAACAGAAGTCACAAAAGTAACTTATTATTGGCACCGATGATGTCTTCTTGGTAGTCTAAACTTTCTTTCCTCAACGACAACATTTATTTCACTCTCTTTCTTCCTAGAAAACTCATATGATGATTTCTTCATTCATTCATTTTTTGTTAAGCGTCCTTCTTTGAAAGCTTCTTCTAGACGAACCCATATGCTTACCATCTCAGTGAAATCACTTGGTGCACTAGCAACCGTCCTTTCATAGTAAAATGATCCAAGGGTTTTTAGAAAGACCTTGGTCATTTCTTGCTCTCCCATCGGGGGTACAACTTGGGTAGAAATCCCACGCTAACTCTACGCATATTCTTTAAATGACTCTTTATCCTTCTGAGCAATCACCCTCAGTTGGTCACAGTCAGGTGCCATAAGCATATTGTATTTGTACTACTTGATAAAATCTTTGCCTAAAACATTGAAGGTACGGATACTGTTACTATCCAAACCCATATACCATTTCAACGCAGCACCGGTTAAGCTATCCTGGAAGAAATGAATAAGCAAACGCTGATCATCAGTATGAGTGGACATCTATCTGATATACATCACTAGGTGGTCATGAGGATAAGAGTTTCCCTTGTATCTCTCAAATTCTGGCACCTTAAACTTCGCTGGTACTTTTACGTTAGGAACTAAACAGAGTTCACTGACGTTCTCCTGAATAATTCTTTCCCTCGAAGAGCCTTTATTTCCTTCCGCATCTCATTGAATTGGTCCTAAAAGTCATCCAGTCGGTCATAGGAACCCAAAATTTCACTTGGTGGAGGAATAGGACTATAAACTTCACAATTAATAAACGGAACAACATTCACCGAGGGAGGCGCAACATAATGAATCTCATTTCTAACAGCAGGAGCAGCATGCACCATAGGAGGAACAATAACAACAACTGCCTAAGCAAATAGAGCAACTTGAGAATCAGGATTGTAACCTTCTGGCATGAAATTTTCAAGCATTCCCCATGGGTAACCTTGAGGCATACAGTTTTGAGCAGCGGTAACTGGAGTAGCAGAAACAGGAACTGACATTACTTTGGAAACAATCGTTGTTTGTTATGGTTGGGCAATATGAGGAGACAGAGGAGCAAGTGGTGGCTGATTCTGAGAAGCTACCACTGATTCCATCAAAGCAATCAGATTAGCCATACCAACCTTCAAAACAATAACTTCTGCATGCAGCTCACGATTCTCTTGTTCAAGATTTTCCATTTTCTTCCTTGAATTAGCCCGAGTATTGTATCGATGAGACAACTTGTTGACTGAATGAAGTAGAGAAACACAGTAAGACACCTGGGTATGAACCGAAATGCAAAGAATATGTGAAAAATGATGCATGATATGCGGTGCATATGATTTATTCATCATTATTATCATTATTTCAAGGACCTCAGAGAATTATAAACAATTGCAAATATTAAAGTACTAATACATTTTGAGATACTGAAAATTTTATTATAACAACTTTGGAATGAATTACAGCTTTTAGTACAAGTTTCAATAATCCTAAGCACAAGAAGATAAAGATGAAATATAAATCCCTAAGGTGTCAAAGCTGATGAAAATTTATCCACGCACTGACACTTTCCCATAAGTCTTGTAATATGAGCCTTCAACTGCTTGTTCTCTTCTGCATACCCGTCGGCGACCTCTTTCCAACCACTAGAGCCAGGAAGTGAGCCACTAGGTCTTGGCTGAGCTCTAGAGGAAAATAAATCCTCCACAACTCAACTTTCAAGAATCTCGATCAAGTCATCCTTCTCTTTTAATTATGTTTGGTAGGACATCTCTAAATTCTGACACTTGTCTTTCCATGCTTCCTTCTCTTGCTGCATCCTAACCAGGGCAAGCTGAAGTTCTTCCATATCATCTAAAAGGGAAGGAGTAGTTCTCATAAACATATTAGTTTTAGGATATTCACGAGAATATGGCATCTTCAATTAAATTTCCCTTGCTTGTACCCAATGGAGATGAGGTTCCAAGGAAACAACTTCTCTTTGTCTTAAATCCTTTCTACCCTTCTTATGAATATGGCACCAAGCCTTTGCAATTTCTTCGTTAGCTTCCTTATGACCCTCTTCTTCTTTGAGAAAGAAACCACTCAGATGAATATTATTTGGCTTGTCTCTCATCAAATATCTAAGTTGACGATGCACAAGAACGACAATTTTAGTTAATTCCTCCCTTTGTACATAGAAGAGGTACATTAGGGAAACTACCACAACTATCAATAATCTCCACATTATAATAATCCTGATGATACCAAACAATTTCAGAATGAGTGAGAGCCATAATCTTTGGTGCCCAACGAGGTTCCTTCTTGATATCCCAGAAAGCAACCGACTGAGGTAAGTGAGAAATAAACCACTGATATAACAAAGCATGCAACAAACGATCATCCATCCATGATAAAGATCCCGAAGATGGATGGAATAATAAGTATCTCCTAATAGTGTAGGGATTGGATTCCCAATGAAAAATATCCTAATGGCATTGACATCTATAAATTTGTCCATGTTAGGAAATAAGAATAGCCCATAGGCAAGTAAAGCAAAGATAGCCTCAAAAGCAATTGTACTCTTCATCTTGGAAAAATAGTGGTCTTTCTCCAATAAAAATTGAGCGGGTAAACCTCTGATTCCTCCTTTAGTAGTCATAATAGCCTCAATGTCATACTTTCCTAGATGTGCCATGGTAGCAATCTCATGAGACTTGTGCTCTCCCTCTAAATCGGTGAAAGGAACACGATCGATGACAGGTAAACCAAGTAGGTAAGAATACTCTTCCAACATGGGAATCAACTGATAATCAAGAAAATTAAAACACTGACTCAAAGGATCATAAAACTAGACTAATGTAGAAAGAATACCCTCCTTCGTCGTAATTTTCATAAGAGGCACGATGGATCCATACTTCTTCCAAAAACTGTAGAGCTCTCAATCTCAGGAATCAAATTCATTAACTCCTCTATCTTAGGATCTTTAAAAATGTACTTCCGAGTCTTGCTTTTTCCAGAATCCATGGTCAAAAAGTACATGAGATATTTGCAAAAGGTCAACTTTAAGTTCCTTGAAATAATTGTCTTAAAGAATGCTTATGGGTGCATGAATGCATGACGCAACAATCACACACAAGATCACAAACATGGGGGGTTCATAGGTTCGACATCACGAGCATGAAGTCAAAGGTACTACCCACAAGGTAAGGTCTAATAGTTCATTACCTGCCAAACAAGGTTCTAAAAGGTTCCCAGAGTCTACATCCTTCCTTTGGATATTACCAGTGTCTCGATTAAATCGGTAATTAGTAATATTCTCAAGAAAAATCGTATGAGTGTAGTATCACGTGACAACCATTTCCTAATTACTCCATCATAGTTTCCTCACTACACCTAAAAGGCCAAGATGGGTTAAGGGATTTATGTTTCTCAGCTTCAGAAGGATGCCAGGTCGAAAGCAACACATCTTCTCGATTACTCGATAAACAAAAATACAGACAAAGGGGCATTCACTGAGTGGGGGGTCTCATGCCTCCTTTTTTGGGATTACTCCCTCAAAGTTACCATGAATATACGGCCCGTTCTATATTAAGTTTTCCCAAGTCCGGGTAGAGGACTTATGAGAAATCACCAAGCACCCCTGAAAACCACGAAAATCCAGACAAACATATATACAACACATAATATATAAAAAATAATAACACATACACAAATAAACAAAGATATGATCAACCCACTTAGATATGCACCAGCGTTTAGTAAATCTGTCCCCAATGAAGTTGCCATTTTTTTGTAGCGGTAGAAATGTTGAGACTAAGCCATTGGATTGACTTGACTCACACATATCAAATAAAAGTTGCCATCGTGCTTTATTTTTCCAGAGGAATGGGAAAAGAGATAATAACTCAAAAAAGAGGGGGAGAGAATCTAACTACGGGGGTTGGTTATGCAAAGGGAAGGTATTATCACCCTAAACATCCACGATACTCCGCAGGAACCTCTTTGAAAATTTGTGTATTCTGGATATAAATGTTGTACATAAAAATAGATTGTGGAGGTGAGAAGAGAAATATTTTTTACAATTTTTTCACCCGTCGCGATTGCGAACCTTTAGTGCTTACGTACCACCTTCCGTGTAATCGAGGATCAAGGTACTCGTAGTTTACCTTTAAAAAATTTAAAACACATGCGTTTTGGTTAATTTTAAGAGCAGAGACATCATTGTGATATCTGAGTCGAAGAACACACTTACTACCCATGATTATGAGAAAGGAAAATTTGCATCATCTCAAAGTGAAGGATATAACTTGGATTTTAAAATCTATAAAGCCTCGCTCAACACCCAAGTGGAAAATATCTCGCTTCACTACATATCGTAGAAGTATAGTAGCTCACATAACTATAAGGATTGACAATAATCCAATCTTTTGAGAAATTTTTAAAGTAAAAAGCCAAAGTGGCAAAATGGTTTGAATGAGATTAATTGAATTTTAGTCTTATCAAAAAAAATGTCAAAGTATGATTAAGTTGGTTAAGGTTTGATTAAGAATTTTTTTTTGAAAAATGCATGGATCTAAGTCCAAGTTTATTATGAAAGCGGTTCAAGTTAGAAAACAAGAAGAGTTTTGAAAAAGAGGGAGAAGATTTTTTAAATTAAAGAAGATCAGAGGAGATGAAGGGATTATCCTAAAGCATAAGATAGAAGCTAGGGAAAAGAATCGTCTAACCAACAAAAGGTCAATACTTGACACAATGAGTCAATATATAATTCCCATCATATGGATTGAAACCAATTAAGCAAAGATACTAAACTTCTTAAGAATACCAAGCTTTAGATGCATTAAGTCTTCACAAAAATTTGGCAGAGTAACAGCTATATACAGATAAATTCCCAATCACTAAAAAAGCAGATAATCAGAATAACCTGCACACAAAGAAAATCAACCCAATGGCTTGTGGTAAACCCCAAGAACTCTAGACAAAATAAAAAATAAAGTCACAAGGTCCCAAGGGTATCAAGGCTTCTAATCCTATGTCCAAGAGGTCCACAACTCCAGTATGCCAGGGATAGTAACCAAATAGTCCAAGTAACCTTAAAGTTTTTTTATTGTTCAAGTTGGTTATTACATATCTTCAAAAAAGAAAATGAAAAATTTAAGTGAGCAAAAATAAAAATGGCATAAAGATAAATGCTCAAGTGAGCAAAGATAAAAATGACATGAAATGTAAATTCCAAAATAAATGGTGCATAAAAGTAAAGGCATAAAGTAAAAGCATAAAGTAAAAGTCAATTGTTAGTGAGTTAGAAATTAGAGGTTAGTTGAATGACCCTCTTGAAACTTGAATTTGAAAACTCATTATAAGATTGATAAAATCAAAGCTTCTCAATAACAAGTTTCATTTGCTTTTGTCAAGTATATCATTCATTTCATGTTCTCAAGGCAGCAACATATGACCAACGATGTTTAAATGATTCGCTTAAACCAATGTCTATGATGGTTCATTGATAAGACCAAAGCCTCCTAACAATGAAACTTAATGTTATTGGATCAAAGGTTTCAAATTAAACATATTTGGGCTTGCAAACATAAGTTTGGGCCATGAATGATCATTTCTCAAATCGGGACAAAATTTAGCATTATGTTAAGCAATCGTAAGTGAACTTATATAGAAATCACACCTATTTTGAGGCCGGTCATTAGAAATCTATGTACCATATGTTTAGAGAAATGATATATAGATTATTCTCCAACAACATGTAGCACACGTAAGAAAGGGCTAAGATGAAGATGGAGGGGATATTAGATGAAATTAGGGTTTCAAATATCATAAATATCATTCATCCATTTTGGTGGATTTGGTTTTTCGACCTATCAATATTCAAGATCTAGAGAGGTTGAGGAACTTGTCCCAAAATAAAACCCAAATCAGGACCAAACAAAAATAATAAAATAATATTTAATAAAACAATATTTAAATGATTAATAAAAGGGAAATAATTGGTAAAATACACAAAGTATATTAAATCATCAAATAAAACTAAAATAAATAGTCAGAAATCAAACAAAAATCAATAAGTGTTGAAAAAAAATTGAAATTTTTTTAAAATCATAAACTAATTTTTAAATTTAAAGAAATAAGCAAAACAAACAAAAAATTATGAAAAATAGCAAAATAAAAAATAAAAATGAGATGAGGTCACCAATATTTTTCAAGAGGTCATTGGATCCTTCCATGATTTTTCCAGAATTTAAAAAGACCAGGAATTATTTTTAAAATAATTAAAATAAGGCAAAAAATACAAAAATTATGAAAAATATCAAACACCAAAATAAATATATGAAAAAATATTCACAAAGTCAAAAATAATTCAAAGTATTTTTATATATTTTTTTCATAATTTTTTGATAAAAATAAGAGATTTATGAATTTTTTAAATTAAAATAAATTTTAAACAAATTTTGTAAAAATAAAATAAATCAGAAATAATGTGAGGTGTTGGATCTGGTTCATTAAAACTCGCTGGCACGTCTAATGGCTCAAGAATGATGATGTATGGTGATCCACGGTCAACAAGCGTGCACTGAAGTCATGATAGTCAGACCAACCACAACATTTCAATTGTCCTGCTCTCATTAATTGAAGAAGCCACATAGGTCACCTTCAACCTCTATTTACCCTGCAACTAGGACGATATCATGATTCTTAAATCTATAAATTTAGACGCTCATAGTGGTATCATTAGATGCGTCTCTTCAAGACGATCACAATCATATCCTCATGTCAAATTTATATAAAACACAACTTACTCGATTTGGAAAAAACCATAGATGATTTGAAAATTTTGAAATCGAAAACATAAGCATAATGCATTGATTTGTCAAAATTGTGTTAATAGCAAGCATCTGTGAACATCATAAACCATTCCAGTAACTTGAGTTAAAAGTTTTGGTGCCTTAAACTACCTGAACAAAGTCAGACGAATTCACTCTGAAATTGGACTTGCCTAGCATGATTTAGGAAGCCTTGAGACTTGGTTCTTCTTCTGTTAGCTTCAGTGAAGTTCAAGGATAAAGAATCAACAAAGAAAATGGATTGAAAAGTGGAGAAAAGATGAATTTGAAAACTCAGAAAAGTGAGTTATGGAGAGATTTTGGCAGAGTTATTTTTGTTGTCCAAGCTTGAGAAAATGAGAGGGGTGAGGTCCTCTATCTTTAGGGAAGTGAATAGTGAAACTAATTGAGAGGAAAATTGAAGTTTGGAGGGAAATTGGATGGAGCCCGAAAGTGAAAAATTTGTGACTCCATGTGCATCAAAACTCAGCCAATTTCTGTATTTTGATCCTTAATTCAACTTTGGGAACTTTTTTAAACATGTTTTAATAAAAAACGCGTGCTAATTTGGTGTTTAGAAGTTGGATTATGGATTTCAAAATCTGACTTGGAGGAAAAATGTAGTTTCAAGTAGTTGACTTTGAACTCATGGTGTGCACGATTTAGGAAGCCTTATGAGATGATTCTTGATGCATTGGAAAGATCATGTAATGATATTTATAATGTGCCAAGAAATAATTCATTTGGATGCTTGAGCTAGAAATTATGCTCCTTCAAAATCAGAAAAAATGCGCTGACTTTTATACTTAGAAAAATTCTAAGTTTTTTTCTTCAAAAATGACCTATAATGTTTTGATTCCAAACAATGTCTTCCTTCAAAATTGAGATTTGATCATTTATGTTAGCTTGAATTACACTCCCTAAAGAGTATTGTGAAACTTATATAAATAAAAAATTCTAAATATTTAACAAGTTATGATCTTATGAAATTGGTGAAAATCCATAAGATGACCTATAATCTTTTGAGAACAAAAAGCATCTTGCAATCATTTACAAGCTTAGAACCAAAAGACAGTTAAATTTAACATACATGAGATCATTGTGAAAAAATAATGAGCTCAAGATGATAAGAATTGGCCAAGTTATGATCTCTTGAAGTCACTCAAAAGAATTTGATGGTCTATCTAGAGGACTTGTAATCTTTCTCAATCATTAATGATCTTACATATAAAATTTTCTTGAAACTATTGAAGTAATTTTTTAATAACCCTTTAAATAGAAACATTTATTTGGAATCACTAAAAAATATCAAAAGATGAACAAGATATAGTCCTTAGAAGTTCAAAACCCTAGCTATTAAAGCATCAAAATGACTTGGAACCCCTTTCAATTTTTGACAATCTTTCTTGCACAATAGATTTTTCTATGTGAAGAGAAGTTGTTGTGGATGATAGTAAGAACCCATAGCAACAATAATAACTTTCAAATTTTGAAAATTGAGAAAATTATGCACTTGTAATCAAGGAATCAAGAAGTTATCAAATTAGGTCAAACTTCTTGAATCAATCTTGCATCTCATGACTTTCCTTAGAAAAGTAGAGCATGATGAGACAAATTAGGCTTTTTAAATCATGTTATCTTAAAACACACACAAAGAAGAAGCTTAAATATAAATGAAGCTTTGTTGAAGAAGGCATGAAAATAAACTGATGAACCTATGAATCAACCTGAAGAAATGTGTTGTGCCATCACCTATAATGTCAACATCCATAGAGAAAATATACATTATATTTGTTAGTTAAAAGTCAATCAATCATAAAAACACATGTACAAAACCATACAAATCAAAGTTCTTGGTGATCTCCTATGAACAAACCTAAAGATAGGAAGAAGAACCAAACCCTAGTGTGTGATCTTGATATGATTGGTTTGACATTGAAATGATGGGAGATCTTAGGGGAGAAAATTAGGTTATAACACCAGACATCTATTCTTAGGACTAAGCGAAGATGTCAACATACTCTCGGAGCATTTCAATCAATCTCCGCTTTACACTTCCTTCCAAAGTGACCCCAATCTTGACCTCTTTCTTGGCCTTGTCGGTACCCAAGTTGATCACTTTTAGATTCTCTTGGTGCCGCTGGATAATCCTCTCCTCTTTCCTCGATAATCTGGCCAACTCACCAGGGAGTTCACAATCTTCCTCAGGCTTTTCTTCAGTTTGATATATCGAATTATCAAAGTCATCATGAGCCATAACAGAATCGTTATCGATGAAATCTTGGATGGATGGAGGATTGTTTCTGCATGATTAATGACTTTATTTTTATTTTAGTTTGAGATTTAAAAAGAAAAATAAAAACACATTTCCAGTTTTGAAAATGAAAATAAGAGGAAAAACAAGGAGCATAATATTTGAATGTAAAAATGTCCTTTGTTCATGATAAGTTTTGGAAAATAAAAACATCGTGGCCCTACAAATATGTTCACTACGTCTTGGGTAGAACATAGGAATTATTGCATGATTTAAGCAAAAGAAAATTACTTTTGATAATGGTAACTATGATGATGTCCTCATAAAACTTATACAATCATTGTCACCTTCGTAACTTTATGCATTAGCTTCTCCATGGATGATACCGGAGCTGATGAACTTGATCGGGATGGGAACACCTTGAACCTTGGTGTGATACAGTGGTAGGACCGACTATTTAATATTGGTTTTGCATTTTGTATTCGCAAATGTTGCGGTAAGCAAGAGTCGCCACTGACTTTTCTTTTATCCAAATTAAGGAAAGGGTGAAAAGAACATAAAAAGACCTTTTTCGAGATTTTCTGAGTAAGGGGGGTAGATTATGGAAAGGGAAGGTGTTAGCACCCTTTCCATCCGTAGTTATCTACAGGCTCTTAGAGGTTTGCTCATTTTGAAATACCTTTGTGCTTTATGTGTTTTGGAAATGTTTGGAAAATGCCTTAGTGCGGCGATTTTCTTTGTGTTAACTCTTGTATCAGTCCTCAAGAGTGTTAACAAAGCCAATGTTTTGAAATGGTTTTTGAAAAGTAGTATTTGTGTAAGTGAAAAATGTTTTTTAAGAAACTTCTAACAACTATCTACTTTTATAATCGAAAAGGGTTGTTCTTTTCCTCCTATACTTTAGACAGTGTTATCCTATTATTAGTGAGTAGGTAGCTCCATCGTTGGATGTATTAGGGACATTCGAAAGGGATGTTACAGTCATTAAGGCAACTTATGGAGATGCTTTAGCAATTTTTTTTAGGGACTAGATCATTAACCGAAAAGGAAACTGTAGGGTCATCGAGGGACTATGATCTTTTTGATTTATGGGTCTTTGCTAAAGCGTTCATGCCTCATAACTGCTTTTATTTCTGAATGAAACTAAAGTGGGGTACCCTACAGGTTTATATGTACAATTGATTTAATTCAGTTATTTTTGTCTTTTTGTTAAGTTTGCTAGCGTTTGATTATTAGTCTTATCATACATGTCTAATTACTAGCAGTTAATATATATTGCAGAATATAAAAATGCAAGAATTTAAATCTATCCTATTATAATGATTTGGGGACGGGATTTACACTGTACAAGAGTGAGGGGGATAAAGCAGTAAATGTCCTAGTTTTAATCTATTACGTCTGTAAGTACGAAGTGCTCCTAAGAGGGGGGGGGGGGGTGAATTAGGTACTTTAAAAAATTCTAGTTTTAGTGATGATGGATATTATTTTTCTAGTTTAGTGCATGAGTTTACAAATGTGTTTCTTTCTTTTCTGTTTTAGACTAGTGATGAATGCGGTAAATGCAGAAAAGTAAAGAACACAAAGATGTATCCTGGTTCCCCTCACAGTCAGAGAGTACTCCAGTCCCCTTTCAACATGAAAGAGATTTCCTTATTGTTAGATCTCTAGACAAGACACCCTAGTCCTTCTATACAAGACTCTAACCAATAAAACCACCAAGAACAATCCTCTTGGATTTTCACTATGTCAACAATGAGAACAATCCTCTCAAAGTGACTACACTTGTATCCAACAATCCTGGAAAGACGAGATTTAAAAAACCACTTAAACTTATTTCCACCAATCCTGGAAAAATAAGTAAATATTTATCATTATTTGATTTTGAGTGAGTTAAGTAGTAATGATCACTTAGAGTGATTTAATAAATGAATGATCTTATCTTCCAATGATAATAATGTACAATGACTCAAGATATAATGCTCAAAGTTTTCTGGTTAACAATATGTGAAAGTGTGTAGAAAACTTATGTATGAAAGTGAAGAAAAGCTTGAGTTTGTATTTTGAAAATTCAGAAAATATATTTGGAAGAGGTGTTGAAAATGATTTTGAAAATGAGTATTTATATGTTCATAACACCTTTTTGAAACATCATAAAGTTCTGGAGATGAATCATGAACAATTGCCAAGATTGAGTGAAAGGTTTCCATGAAAAGGTGTTATGAACAGGCATGTGTAAAGATGCTGTTTTTCAAAATCGTGCAGCATGCAATCGATTGCACCCTTTGTGTAAATCGATTGCACGGGGTTTCAACATCTAGAATTTCAAATATTTTGAGTGTGCAATCGATTGCACAAGAGTGTAAATCGATTGCATGTGAAGTCAGTAGCAAAAATTGATTGAGTGTAATCGATTGCACAAGCAATGCAAATCGATTGCACTGAGAAACAGTAGCTAACATTTTGAAAATTTTAAGCATGCAATCAATTGCACTAATATGCAAATCGATTGCACTGAGAAATAGTAGCAAAAGATTTGACAAAATTGAAGTATGCACTCGATTGCACTCATATGAAAATCGATTGCACTCAAGTGAAAAATGAATTTTAACTTAGAAAAAATTGAGTAAGGATTTATTAAACATTTCTTTTCACAATTGAGCATCTATGTCTTAAGTTCAAAGTAAGTATTATCATTATACCTGGAAATTTGCTAAGAGCTTGAACTGAAGACTTTTGTTCATAGATGCTTTTAGCTTTATCAAAAATCTTTTCCTTCTTTGTCAATCATGGTTTGTCTTCATCAAAACAAAAGTTCATTTGAGAAGCTTGATTTTACAACATCCAGTAGCCAAATACAATGATATGGAAAAATATGCAAATAAGTAAATGCGCGCGAAGTAAAAAAAATGTCTGAAAAATCCTAAGGTGAAAAATATTTTTGTTTTGTTTTTATTTATCTTAAGAAAATATAAACTAAGTCTATTTAATTTTAATTTAAAGAAAAAGGTTAGAATAATTAATTAATTTATTTACAAAGTTAATTTAATTAGAAAATCAACTAGCCTAATATATTTTAGTGATTTTTGATTTAAGGTCAATTTAAATAAAAGAGGGTCAATAAAGAAATGAAAACAAAAATAAAAATAGAACAAGAAGCATCCTTTGATTGTAGGGAGATGGTGTCTTTTGATTCTATGAAGGGAAATTTGTCTTTTGATTGCTCCTTTTGATCCAATGACATGATATGGCTTTCGATCCAGAGGGCGCTGCTGGAATTGCCTGATGGATCACTTTTGAGGGCACTACATCTACAAACATGTTGGAAAATCAAAAAGCATGACCCGAGTGCCCAACCCAGGTATTTCGATTCTACACACATTGGGTCTATTTAGGCTACATCTACAGCAAGTGTTAGCAGCAAAACAAAGGCAGACCTGGGGTCGAACCCAGATCTTTATTCTTGAGCAACAAATCAAACGAAACTTACAAAAGTTGATGTGTCATGCAAATGTAGAGATTGATCTTTTTACCAATTCTTACCAATGTTTGATGGATGAATATGTAATGATGGGTTTGGGTACCCTTGTTTGATGATTGCTTCGATTTGGCTTCTGGACATGGATACCTTTGTTTAAGGGTTGCTTTGATTTAGATCACTTATTAGATTTTTGATAACTTTGGTGGATTTATGGGGAAGCGTATCTCCAATGTGTGTCTAACTATCTATTTGCAAGCATGTTGCTTATATAGAGCAGAAGGGAGGGGACAAGAAGACAATAGTTTAAACTACCATAAACAAATGTTTTCAAGGCCATGAATGAAGTTTTGTAACGTTTCAAAAGTTATGGAAACCTGTCCCTTTTTGAATTTGAATGTATGTGGACATTTTGGCTCCTTCGAATGCCTTCTAGTGTTGCTCTTCGACTGGTCTCAAGTTGCTTCTTTTGACTGGACCTCTTGTGTATCCTTTGACTCGCCTCAAGTTATTTCTTTCGACTGGACCTCTTGTGTAGCCTTCGACTGGGCCTAGTATTACTTCCTTTGAATGGATCTTTAGATGGTCCTTTTGGTGTTCCCTTCAAATGGGTCTTTGGTGTATCCTTCGCATGGGCTATCATGCGTGTTAAAGTGTATACAATTGTTTCAGGGGGGGGGGGGGGGGGGGTCAGCTCCCATTCGAAACTGGAACAAAGGCATCCTATGCCTTGTGGATGCTGGCATGAAGCAAGTCATGGGAGGCGTAAAGGAGCGCATTGCCTGGGCGAAGCTGGCACAAAGGTGGCCAGTGCCTTGTGGTCGAAGGCAACTTTTTTCTGGCACATCAAAAGAAGCTTTTTGCCTGGTGGATCAAAGGCAACCCCGAAGGAGTCTTGGCCTTGTGTGCTGAAGGCAATATGAAGAGGCATACGTCCGCTGGTGACACGTTGAGGGGTCTTTTGCCTAGTGGGAGCTTTGTGAATCGAAGGTCAGTTTGGAGAAGTTCTTTCTTTGTGTGCTGAAGGCACGCCCAGAGGGATAATTTTCCTAGTCGAAGCAGAAATTAAACATGCTCTGAAGAAGAAAAAAATTTCTAATCGAAGTAGGGATCCAACTTGCATGCAGGTAGCCATTGAATTTATGAGTCAAGCCAACATGCAAAGACAATGGTGCAATCGAGGGAGCACTGACAAGAAGCCCTTATCCTTTGGATCGAAGGAGGATGTTTTAAAGGGAAAACATGCCCAGTCGAAGTTGGTGTGAAGCAAACCAGTAGAAGGCCAAGGCTTCAATCGAAGCTTGGAAATTTAAGGCAAGCTTGGAGGAGGTCAGGCGCTCAATCAAAGCTTGTCCAAATACCAAATCGAAATGCCTTTTAACATGCCAATCAAAAGACTTAGCTAAGATGCCAATCGAAGACTCCTTTTAAAAAAAATTATTCTTCCTTTAGTCAAATGCTTGTGACCACCCATATAAGAAAAAAAATCTTGGAAAACATGAGAGGGCAAATTTTAAGGTACAACACTTGGGAACGGTAATTGGTGCACTTTTCCCTTCCATGAAACCCATACCACTTTTATCCTTCTTCATAAGAAGATCTAAAAATCTGCCCCAACCTTCTTGGTGTCTTGATTCAACATTCGCTTGAGCTTGCTTATAAGATGTCATGCAGACCCCTGGCTTTCTGACCTCTTAACAAGGGGATTTGATAACTTGTACATTTTCAAATGCCTGAAACAGAGTCTCATGCACACCGCCTTCAATTTCCACATATCGAAAGGTGCTCAGGTTGCTAACCACATAGTCTTCTTCACCATAGATGGTGACAACCTTCTCATTAACTAAGAATTTCAGCTTTTGGTGCAGTGTGGATGTCACGACACAGGCCCCATGAATCCAGGGACGCCCCAATAGACAACAGTCAGAAGAATTTGTATCCATAACAAATAACGTTGTTTGAAAGTATGAGGACCTATCTTCACTGGCAAGTCAACTTCACTGAATACTGATATTTTCAATCCATCAAATGCTTTCACAACTAAATCACTGGGCCTTAGCACAACCCCTTCATAGTCCAACTTCAGCATGACATACTTTGGTAAAACATTTAACGATGATCATGTGTCAACCAACACACGAGATAAAGTTATCCCTACAATCTCCATGGATATATACAAAGCCTTGTTGTGCTTCTTCCCCTCAGGGGGTAAATCAAAATCAGTAAACTCTATACCATTGCTTGCAGAAATACTGGCTATAATTCCTTCGAACTGATTCACGGAGATTTCTTGCGGAACAAAAGACGTACCCAACAACTTCTTCAACGTGTTGTGGTGGGGCTCGGAGTCCCGAAGAAAAGTTATAATAGAAATCTTTAATGGTGTTGGGCTCAACTGATCGATTATATTATAATCGCTCTTCTTAATATATCTCATTAACTCTACCACATCTTTAGCTATATTAGCATTCAGAGTCGGAACATAAGGATTCCGCATGGACTCTCCACCATTTATCATAAGATGTTTGCCTTTGACCTTGGCCGAGGAATCAACACTGCTTTCCGGTGGATTAGGAGGAGAGAAAATTTTTCCACTTCGGATGATTCTGCTTTCTCCTACAATATCATGAACCTCAGACTCATCTTTTTCATGTGTCTCTATTACATACTTCTTCCTATTATGATAATACCCATCCCCATAATTTCAAGGAACTTCTTTTTCACTGGTATACGGAACTGGACTAGGCAGAGTAATCGTCAACGACGACTGTTTAGAAAGAATCAGGATTGTTACAGGAACATGAATCATAATGGGTGTAAAGGGAATGGTGATCATATTCACTTTGTCTTCTTCATCTCGGGTGTCAACAAATTTATCAAACTATGGAGACCCGTTTATTAGTCAACCTCTGTATTTCATTTTTCAAGCAGTCATAACCCTCTGGGAAGGTCACACATTCTTCACAATCAGTCGAACAGCCCAAAAACACACCTTTGTTCAACAGTTGTTCCTTCACAAAGATAAAGGAGATGTTAACAGGTTCATATCCATTACCAGATTCATACCTTTGTCTTCAACAATAGCGTTGACAACAGCGCCCCCATGGGTTGGTTAGCAAAGGTTGCTAGAGAATATATGGTGCTGGTGCTAGCCCAAAGTTGATAGCTTAGGAATCAAGTAAATCTTGTACGTTGTGCTTAAAAGCCATATAGCTTTCAATCTTATGACCCTGTGCTCCAGAATGGAATTCATATTGGGCATTAGCTTCGAAATTTGGTGGAAACCTTTTAGGATTTACATTAAAAGTGAGCTTTTTAACTAACTTCAAATCGAGTAGACGAGGTAGCAGTTCATTTTAAGACATGAGAAGTGCATCAAACTTTCTCGATTGTCTCGACTTCTGTTGTTGATTACCCTGAAGATAAAACAACAAAAGCTAGGACTGACTCAATTAGGATGGACCAACAATTGGTCAATCTATCCCTAATAAAGTCTCCACCTGAAGAAACTGGGAAAATCATTGAGAAAATATCAATAAAGTCGCCATCGAGTATTTATTTATCCCACGGAAGGGAAAGGAAAACATCAAAGGAAACCTGAGAAGGGAGAAATCACGATCTTGGGACCGAGAGATCGGGTACGGGTCGATTACGCAAGGGGAAGGTATTAGCACTCCTCACATTTCTGGTACTCCACGGGATCCACTCTTGTTGTTATAATCAAAGGGTGTGTTCTATCTAAAGCTTACGAGCTAAGGGGAGAACGCATAAATGCATAGTTTATATACAAAGAAAAAGTTTCTATTAGTCGTTCCTTCCGTGGTTGTGAACCTTTAGTGCCTATGTACCACCCTCCGTGCAATAGGGGATCAGGGAACTCATAGTTCATCTAGAAAATGCTGGTTGGTTTGCATTTTTTAAGCGCATAGTATTACATTCGCACTCCAGCAGTTGACATAGTGCTACCCGACCTTTAAGGAATTACGCGTCATTTTGCATGGCGAGGAAATAATACATCCTTTTATAGAAAAGGTTTCCAAGAAAATCCCGAAGGAAAAAAAGTTTGAATTGGTTGGTGTTTTTGGTGGGATGATAGGAAATGGATCCCACAAGAGGGACACTCATTATTTTTCCGATTATTTGCAAAAGAGTTTGCGATTTGAATTGTAATAAAGTTCAGAAGTGAGAGAAGAGAAAGATTCAATCTGAACTGATTCGCTCTACCCCATAAGACTCAACTGCACATGATTCGCATCTTCAATTATTAAGTGTTTTGAGTTTCCTTAAGAAAATAAGTTTTTGTTTTAATAATGCAAAAGGGTAATGAAAAAGTATAAGGGAGACTAAAAATCCTAATGTTATCATGCAATGGTGGTCCAAAAGTTTGGATACAAAAGGGATACATCTACCTAAGTTAGCAAGCATGGTATACAAACCTAATGTTTACCTTGAATCTAAAACGAACAAGTAATCCTAAGGGAAGATGTAACATTGAACCTAAAATAACAAGCAAAGGTGCAAGGATGTAAACACAAACAAGGATGCTAAGAAGCATCAATCATGAGCTATATGTACATGAAATCAAGGTAGATGAGTCAAAAGACCCTTCTTCCACTATAACAGCTTAATCACAAATCGAGTAATAACTCGAAGCATCAACATTAAAAAACGTGAGCTAAGTATGGGAGATGATTATGATTCCGTTCCACTTTATTGATTCAAAGAACAAGAGGAGAATGATTCAAAGTATTAACGTACAACGCGAGTTAAGAATGACCAAGGGACTTGAAATGTGGGGGCCAATTGCGAGCCCTTTCCACTTTTATTGACTCGATTACAAGCATAAAATAAAATGGGAATGGGAATTTCCTTCTTTGAGGACTTTAAAGAAACACACATAATTTCCCCTTTTTAAGGTCTTTTGCACACACAAGAAATTTCCCCTTTTTGAGGTCTTTTGCACACACAAGAAATTTAACAAACAAGTTCGCATTGCCTATGGGGGTAGGTCTTCAGCTCAAATATCTCTATTCCTACTTATCATGGCATGGAATTTAAAAGACAATGCAGAATTAAAACATAATAGAAAAAATACCAAACGAACAGATGTTTATCATAAAGCGTAACAAAGCATAAGAAACCCGAAGATCTTCGCGCAAGCTTCACCAATCAAAGAAAAGAGTCAGAAATCAAATGCTCAGAATAAGCGTCCAAGCATCATCGATGTGAAAATAAACCATAATTGGCAACTCAATCATATCCGCATATCAAACAATACTCCTGCATAGGATATAACTCTCGACAAAACAAAATCAGATAACAAGACTCATGTACCGAGACACCTTCAGGAACAAGTTGATGCGAAGACTTGAATTAATCGAAGAACGGAAGGTGCGCGATTGAAATAGTGCCCAGGAGGAGTAAAGGAAGCGCGCACAAAAGAGCTCAGTGTGGGATCGACGATCAGACGGAGGGAGTAACCAGACAGAGCTCGACCAGAACAGGCCGTATGCGGAGAATGAGGTTGGACAGTGCGCGGCTGGACGGGGCGGTTCTCATCCAGTTGGAAGGAGGAGAAAGAGAGATCTTGGTTCGAAGAGAGAGAGGGGGGATTTAGTGAAAACTTGAGAGCTTTTGTTCTTGGGTGTGATTTTGTGAAAAAATGAGAAAAATTTCTTTCCAATTTGAGTTGGAATCAATATATACAAAATCCTTAAGGCCTTATTTGGAAAATGGAATTGAAGTAATCAATTTTGGAGTAATAAATCCCTTGTTTTCGGGTTGTGAGTATTTTTTTAATAATAAATCCATGTACAATTTGAGATGCGAACCATAAATTTAAACTTTTTGAGCATAATTTTAACCCGACTCTTGAAGAAAAAATGTAGATGACAAAATTTGTGACGTTTTGCCGTGAGAATCGTCTAGATACGATAAAAATCGAGAGATTTATGATTTTGACAATACCGAGAAATTTGGAGACAAAAAACTCTATTTCGGGTTGCGCAACTTTTGCATCATATTTCGCTGTTCAACTTTATAAACAAGCTATAAACTGAAGTCTTCTGATCATAATCCAAACTCGGACCCGGAAGAAAATTTTTAGCTAACAAAATTTGTAACATCATGCCGAAACAATCGTCCCGAAATGAAAAAAATTGAGAAAGTTATGATATTTGCAATATTGCACAACAGTTGATCGGAAATGCACTTCAGTATGTGACTTTCAACGTATTTTTGAATTTTCGAAGATCTTCTTCACAGAATTGGCTTCGACACGGGCATATAAAATGGAGAGGATATCAAGACTGTTTTAAAGCCTAAAGACTCCCTCAAAAAGGATTTTCCAGACGAAAGTTATGAATTTTATAACACAAACTGGGAAATGACGATTTTCTGTCCAAATTGTCCTGAATCGACTGAAACACTCGATTTTCTTTGAAATTCGAAGCATGATGGAACACATGATATCTTGGCATTATGAGAACTTGATTACTCAATGGTTAAGTAGCTTGAAGAAAAATGCGAAGCATATTTGAATCCTGAAAACCCCGAATTTATGTTTCTTTGTATTGTCTGACACACAATCGTCTTTTGTAACTTGACGAAGATAAAGGCTTTGATCCCGTAACCATGGAATCAATGATATGTATGATTGAGTATGTTAAATAAAAATAATCCAATTAGGGTTAAACTTAATAGGGAAAATTTTGGGGTGCAACAACTATGATATCATCCTAGAATGGATCATTTATTTGCTAAATCATCATCATCATCAACTTCATCATTTCTGAAGATCTAAGCTTTAAAAAATATTTTTCTTAGTTGGCTTGTTTTGGTGTTGTTGTACCCTAAAATTTTCCCTCATTTTAATCAACACATGTCCATTGAGGTCCTCAACTTGCCCAAGGATGACCAAGAATTGACCAGACAAATTCTCCTCCTAAGGCAATGAACCTCTAACTAGGTTTTCAATTTTCATCAAGATATGTAAGCTCCAATGGTCTCAAATGTTTTCCATGGTCCTAATATGTCTTTAAGATAGTCCATGCCAGATTTCATGCTTTGCACAACAAGTTTGCTCATTCAATTGCTCAAACGCTTGAAAATCAACTGCATTAGGTCAAAAGTCAAATGTGGCCTATATACAGTCAAACTTCAAGATTTTTTGTCAACATCAACATTTTTAAGTGATATCCATCATTTGATCAAGGGTTGATCATGATTCCTTAATAAATTCTCCTAATTCATCAAAAGTAAAAAATGATAATTAGGATTTCTATAGGAAAAGTCAACAAAACTTTGACCAGGAATAACTTTCTCATACTTTATCATTGATTTTTCCACCAAGGCTCATTTTTAAGAGAATCCAATTCCCTACAACTTCTCTTCATCCCTCAAGTTTAAGAAATACACCAATTGAAAAATACAAGCTCAGACATTATGGGTCCTTTCAAAAAGTCAACAAAAACACCTTGTTATACCCCAAAATTTGCCCTCTCATTTTACTCAACATATGCTCATTGAAATCCTCACCTTGCTCAAGGATGCCCAAGGATTGATCAGACAAATGCTCTCCTAAGACAATGAACCTCAAACTACGGGTTTCCATTTTCATCAAGATGGGTGAAATCCAAAGGTCTCAAATCTTTTCCATGGTATTAATATGTTCTCAAGAGCATCCATGTCAAGTTTCATGCCTTGCACAAGGGGTTTGCTCAGTCAACTGCTCAAATGCCTGAAAATCAACTATGCTACGTCAAAAGTCAACTGTGACCCTCATACAGTCAAACTTCAAGATTTTTAGTCAACATCAATATTTTTAAGTAACATCCATCATTTGATCAAGTTTTGATCATGATTCCTCAAGGAATGCCCCAAATTCATAAAAACTCAAAAGTTGCTAAATTAGGGTTTCTATAGGAAAAGTCAACCAAACTTTGACCAGGCATAACTTTCTCATACTTTATCAAAAATTTCTCATCCAAGGCTCATTTTTAAGAGGATGTAATTCCCTACAACTCATCTTCAGCCCTCAAATTCAATGAATGCACTCATGGAAAGATATAAATTCAGGCACTATAGGTCCTTTTCAAAAGTCAACAAAAACACCTTTTGGGTCAAAACTTCTTACATGAACATGGAAGACCCAATTGAGATGAAAACAAAAGTGTTGTTTAGGGGATATCCCAAGATTTCTTAAAAGTCCAAGAACCCCCTCTTAGGGTCAAAATTGAGGGATATATGCATTGTCAAATTTGGCTATTTTTTGAAATTTTCCCAAAGTCAATAATGCTCAAAACTACAATTTTTCTCAAATAGGTCTAACTTTTTATGCTTGCAACACACTCCTAGTCTGGTCCACGACCTCCAAGCTGACCCATGCATCGTTATATTATTTATATTATTTATATTATTTATTTTTATATTTTATCCATTAAAATGCAAAATTAAATAAATAAATAAATAAATAAATAGTAGAGATAATGAAAGATTTGGATTTGGAATCTTTTCTCATCAAATAAGGGACACACATTGCTAGCATATCAAGGGAAATATCGTGGAGAAACAACAAGATTTAATTTGGTCCAAATATACAAAAAAATCATATTATTGAAAGAATTTATTTTCTCAATGAAATCAAAGATTTCTTCCAATTTTGTTAACCTAATATGATTCACTATATAGGCATGGCTATTCAGAAGCACAAGGGAACGAATACACAACCCTAGGCGCTCATACCAAAATTGCAAAAATCATTTAAAATCGTGAAAATCCAAAGAACAGGCTCCAGCCTCTTTTAGTCTAACCTAAGCCTCCCATCCACGCCCAAAAGCTCCCAAGAGCGTGTACCCGTCTTTATTCAAGCAATTTCACGCCTAGAAGCACAAAACCGAAACACTCATCGTTGGTATTTTTCTTGAATCCATATTTTGATTTTTATGATGAATTAACTTCCTTCAATGTTTGATTTGTGTTCAGGGTAGCCTATAAGACAGGTCCAACGTGAAATACTTTAGAAAATGGGCCAGAACAAGGTCGTGCCATTTCTAGGGCACGATTTGTGTTCTTCACCATACTTCACAATATAGACGGTTTCAGGATAAACAAACCCCAGAAACGGATTCAGGAGGGTTGATTTAGGGGGGTAGCCTTGATTATAGGCCTTGATCTTTTGATTCCGCAGGTTTCATGTTTTTGACATCCCGGAGAAAACGATTGGAGTTTGACTCCGGTGTCCCTCCGACCAGTTGACTCGAGCGTAGGCTGGCGTGGCATGTTAGCATCATGTGATTGGTTGTTTTAAATATCCAGGGGCCCATCTCAGCGCGCACTTTGACACATCATCATAATCCACTTATTTCACACATATATATATATATATATATATATATATATATATATATATATATATATATATATATATATATATATATATATATATATATATATATATATATATATATATATATATATATATATATATATATATATATATATATATATATATATATATATATATATTATGCTTATTTGTATAAACGAATTGATAATTGGCTAAGATGGCAGAGTGAAGGGTGTTAAGGCATTGCATGTGTGGGAGGTCAGGGGTTCGACCCTTGCCTCCCGCATATTATTTTTAAAATTTCTACTTGCAGATTCAGTGCCCCAGGATTAAGTGCGTGCACCCTGTACTGGCCTATCATCACCATTGGATCTCTTCAGCGCCAAATCAAACGCTCCAGCTCCAAGTGTGCATGATGAACCTCCCAGAAGCCACTCCACTGTATCTCATGCAAGATCTGGGGCAACAAAATGGGCCTAACAAATTCAACTTCTTACCCCCTTGATTATTAACAGCACCCCAGGCCCAAAATCATTTCTTTTCTTTATTTATTTTGTCTTTTAATTATTTGTTAATTATATATTTTTACAAAACAACAAAAACCTTTTTTTATTAAATAAAAAAATAACAAAAATATAGAATTAGATTTTTTTATTTAAATTAATTATTATTGAAAATAAATTAGTTTAATTAGATTAACCTGATTGTTTTTTTATTAATTAAAATTAATTAAAAATTAGGTTTAATTTGCAATTAAAATGTTTTCTCATTAAAAAATACACAAAAATATTTTTTTAATTAGGTTTTTAGGCTTCCAATTTGTTCTTGTATTTAATTCGTCTCGCGCGCATTTATTTATTTTTAATTCAAATTATTATAACCGCTTCGAGGTTTGTAATAGTTTTTAATTATGGTTTATCTTACCGCTTTTTATTTATTGTTCATTCCCCAAGTTTTGGTTATGTAACCCCTCCCCCGAGGCCTTGTAATGGTTAAGACTTTAATTTTTCGCACTTTTTAATTTCCGCAACTATTAAACTGCATAGATGCATGGATATTAGGATTGTATGCGAAAGATAAATCAATGAATAAAAGTTAAATAACCCTAATTGTGCAAAGACAATTAACTGAAAATAGCACACATACACATGCTCCCTCCTAGGGTTTGTCTCACTTGGTTGCCTCATAAAAAATGATCATGTCCCTCGAACGTAGGGATATCTTAGCAAAGACCCACAATTCAAATTCGTCATAAAGATCATAGTCCCTTACTGCCCCTCGAGTTGCCTACGAGAAATGATCTTATGATGATAGTCCCTTCGAAACGCTAAGGTATTCTTACATGTTTCCTTCAGTGACCATTTCGTCCCTTCGAATGTCCCTTAAAACTCCAACGACGGGGCTACCTACTCCTTAATAGTAGGATAATGCTGTCTAAAGGAAAAGAGAATGACGAGTCTTTTTTCGAGTAGGTAGAAATCTTAAGTACTTGCTCAAAATAACAAAACTTCTTCACAAACACTTTCAAAATAGTTTTCAAAAATAACTTTGTCACACTCTTGAGGACATATACAAGGGTTATCATGAAGTTAAACAAAAACTTTTCAAAACACACACAAGTTATTTAAAAATGAGCAAGTACCTAAGATCCCATGGAAAACCATGGATAGAAAGGGTGCTAACACCTTCCCTTTCTATAATCTACCCCCCGTACTCAAAAAATCTCAAAAAAAGGTTTTTTCTGTTCTTTTTTCCTTTTCCTTTGTTGGATGAAGTAAAAGTCAGTGGCGACTCTTGCCTACCGCTACATTTGTGAATACAAAATGCAAACCAATATAACAGCCGGTCCTGCCACCGTATCGCAGAATTGGCGACTTTGCTGGGGAAATTAAATAAGTGGCGTATACCTTAGGATCTAGGTCATTTCTAAGATTTCTTTCTTGTTTTTCTTTTCCTGCTTTATATTCAAGGGTTTCGTTGGGGTTATGTAGATCCTACACCCAGATCTGGGAACACCTTTTAGGTAAGTAGCAATAAACTGTGAGGGAACTGTGCGGGTTATACTGACACGGTTGAAGCAGTAGCTATGTTTATGTGACACTTTGGTTGGTACCGGTAACCCTTGATTCAATAAAGGAGAGTACGAGGCTGCTGCGTGGTGTCATAAAGCATCAACTGATCTTAGAACCTTTAATTGCACAACTTGGCCAGTAGGACGTAGCAAGATGGTTGGCTTTAGTGTATTCCCAAGGTCGATAGATACTCGATGTTACACTCATTGAGGTTTGACTCTTGAGTTTTGTTTGGTTGCGAGACAATCACCTATTGAATGAAGCTTGGGGGAAAGATCAGTGATATTGAGATCCCATAGAACCCGGTTACTATTTATAAGACAGGTTGAACCAATCCAGCTTCAAGAGGGTATGAACTTAAAACTCATGTAGGCCTTAAACCTAAGGACTTGGTGTGACTTGTTTGTTGCTTGCTATACATGTGATTGTTTAGCATAATCATGACATCATAAGCATGGCATATCATACTAACCATTTCAAGGATTTTCCAGGGCTCATCTTTGCTTTGTTTTGTAGGACATGGCGTCCGCCTGCAGGAACACTATCCAGATTAACCTTGTAAAAGTGCCTCTCCAACTAAAGGACTTGGCATTAAGGATTCCTGAAAGTTATCCCTTCACTAAAAAACATGGTCGGTTGCTCAACTTGGTCACTATAAAACTCGATGAAGAATTATTAAAAGTGCTATTTCAGTTCTTTGATCCTTTGCACCACTGCTTCACCTTCCCAGATTACCAGCTAGTGCCTACTATGGAGGAATTTTCTCGGTTATTGGGGGTACCTATTCTTGATCCGTTACCTTTCAATGGTACGGAAGAACATCCAAAGCCTGAAGAGATTGCTTGAGCTCTTTCCTTACAACGGTCTGATGTAGTGACAAATTGGGAAATTATGGGAAGTGTCCAAGGAATCTCGGTTAAATTTCTATTAGAGAAGACTTATTATTTTTGGGATACCCTGGATTTACAAGCTTTTGAAGCGGTATTGGCACTCCTCATGTACGGGATGGTACTATTCCCTAATGCGGACCAACACGTAGATGTGAATACAATTAAGGTTTTTCTGTCTCATAATCCGGTGCCTACATTACTTGGGGATATTCTACACTCTCTATATGCTCGCACTCTAAAGATAAGGGGGGCCCTCCTGTGTTGCACCCCTCTATTGGCGAGGTGGTTTATTTCGCACCTACCCAGGTCTATTTTGAAGAATGAGCAGGGTATGAAATGGTCTCATTGGCTGATGTCCCTTACACATTTGGACATTCATTGGTGTTCACGGTCCTCAGAAGATGTTACCATCATAGATCGCTATGGTGAATTCCATAATGTCCCTCTATTAGGCATTAGGGGAGGAATCACTTAGAACCCTTGTTTGGCACTGCGGCAGTTTGGTTATGCGAAAAGGGATGGTCCTCATGATACACTTATCCAAGGAATTGCCTTCGACTATGAGAATGATGCTCGAGGTTACCGTAAAAGGTTCATGCGAGCTTGGGGTATGGTACATAGGGTTGATAGTAAGACACTGGGGCACAAGAATTCCATCCCTCTTGAGCCTTATCTCAGATGGGTACGAACCCGTGCCCAAAGTCTTATGATGCCTTACCCTGCTGTCCTACCAATGATTGTGGAACCAATTGCTAAAGGAGACACTCCTTATCTTGTTCATCATCCTGACATGCCAACTGATCATGAGGAGTTACAAAAATCTTGCGTTCAACTTAAAGAGGAGAGGGATACATTTGAAGCTCAATTCTATGCCAGCGAGAAGAAGGTCCTAGAGCTCACTAGGCTACTTCATGAAGAAAGGAACATAAACTCCTACATTGCACCAAAGAGGATGCGCTCTTGGGAGACCTAGTTTTCTATTTCTTTAAGTTTTATTTAATTGTAAGACTAAAGGGCACTCTTTGTAACAATCTGAACTTATTAATACAATTAACGTGTGTTTCTTTTGGTTAAACAAATTTGAGCCTTTAAGAGTCCTTGAAATCATTACATATGCATAACATCCATGACATTGCATAAACAAGTACCATTACAGGTTTCTCATCTTCTTCGCTGTTTATTTCAGCAATAATGTCTTTTGAACAAAGCATCAAAGATCTCCAGGCACAAAATGCCCAATTTCAAAAAATGTTCATAGCTTTGGCAAAAGGGAAGGAAGATCTGAAGGCCCTTATCCTGAAGGAAAAGAAGAAGAACAAGAAGAAGAAGACCTCTGGTGTTCTGAATCTGGGAAGAAGGTTCAGGGGGCCGTTAAAGTAGCCCGTTTATTTGACCTCCTCGTCCAAAGAAGGGGAGAATCAAGAGAGAGAGACAAGGGAGAAGGACCCTAGACCTGAAGTTTCTGATAATGATACAAACTACAATGATGAGCAGTATCCTCCCACTGAGGATAGATACAAACAATTAGAGGACCGGCTGAGCGCTATGGAGATCCAGAGAATACCCGGACTGGATTTTGAAGAGCTGGGTTTGGTGTATGGAGTAGTCATTCCCCAAAAGTCTAAAGCTCCAATTTTTGTGATGTATGATGGGGTGCCTTATCCCAAGCTTCATCTCCGTTCCTATGTGAGGAATATTCAACCTCACACTGCTGATAGGAACTTGTGGGTCCATTTCTTTCAGGACAGTCTGTCTGGGACTCAGCTTGATTGGTTCTATCAACGGGAGGAAACCAATGTCCCTAACTTGGAGGATTTGGCTGCTACTTTTTATAAGAAATATCAATACAACGCCTACCTTACCCCTACTCGTACTCAATTCCAGAGTATGTCCATGGGTGCAGGTGAAGGCTTTAAGGACTATGCGCAGAAGTGGAGAGATCTGGCAGGGATTGTCCAACCCCCTTTTGTTTGATAGGGAGTTGGTTGACATGTTTCTTGGGATGCTGACTAGTCTATTCTTCAATTATCTGATTGGTAGCTCCTTAGCCGGTTTCACCGAGCTAATATTAACCGGAGAAAGGGTAGAAGCTGGGATCCAAAGCAGCAAAATACAGAAAGATACCTTGTCAAGCTCAGTGAAGAAGCCCTTTGCAGGCAATAAGGAAGTCAATGCTATTTATATCCCCAGAGGTTAGAGAAGAGATGAACATCGTCCAACGGTAAGTGCTATGATGATACCTAGTCCTGCGGCTACCCCACCACGAAACAATCAGCAAAGGATAGAAATACTGCAAAGGAAGTTTACTCGGATTGACATGAGATTGACTAGGTTCTACCCCACCAGCTAAGATTCAACTCGGCAACCTTGAAAGAGGCTCCCTAGAATCCTAACACCACATCTCCTCGGTACAATCCGAACGCTCGGTGTGCATACCATTCTGAGAGTCCAGGCCACGATACAAATGACTTATGGGCTCTGAGAAATAAGGTACAAGATCTAATTGAAGCCAAGGAGATTGAGTTTGATGCTCCGGAGAATCCTAATGTCATAACTTCTCCCATGCCTAAGCACAACCGTGGAGTTAATGCCATTGATACTAATATGTTTGTTACCTATGTTAATGAAGTTTCCACTCCTCTTATGAATGTTAAGAAGAATTTGTTATTGTCCAGTTTCTTTCCGGGTTATGGTGAAGGTTACCACATGTGTTCATCTCTTCCCTCTGGTTGCTATTTGCTGAAAGCAGGTGTTCAATGCATGATGGACAACAGAGAGATTTTGTTCGAAAAGACTTTGATTCTGACTGTTCAGTGTGAAGATATTTCCATTATAACCATTTCCGCCAATCCTTCCAAGGTCTCCTCTAAAAGACCTGTTAGGATTACACCTACTCCAAGAATCACCCCGTTGATAATCACTTTTCCTGGTCTTGTACCGTACTCCTCGGACAAAGCTGTCCCTTGGAATTATGGCGCCAAAGTTTACTATCATGACACTAAATAAGATTTGAAGACTGAAGAGGTTGATCCCGATGTCAGTAAAATTTTCGGGACCAACAAGATTACCAGAAAGGGAAGGGTTTTCTCTCCTGAGATCTCCCCGAAGACTGTCACTAAGCTTGTTGTTATTTCATCTGTTGTTCCTACTGGTACTTCCGTTACTACTCGCGTTCTTACTCCAATTGTTACCCCTGCCGATGAGTCATCTGGGACTCGGGGCAAAGAAGTTGTAGGTGAGCCTGCCCGAACGGAGGCACCTAGAAAAATTGTTGTGGAATCTGTAGCGATAAAAAATGTAGTGGCGTAAATCGGAGATCGAGCTATTAATTAACTTGTCTCACAAAAGCAAGAGTCGCCACCGCGCTTTATTATTTCCAAGGGAAAAGGGAAAAGAGCGAAATAAAACCCTAAAATATGCAATGTAAAATGATACTTAAAAGTAATGAAAATACAAAGCGATTTTTGAAAAGAGATCTAGAGTTCGGGGGTTGGTTATACAATGGGAAGGTATTAACACCCAATGCATCTATAGTATCCTATAGGAACATTTTGAAATATATGTTTATCAAAATTGTTTACTTGATTAAAAGATCGTTTGTTTGGCTAAAAATAGGTACAGGTTAGATTTGAAGATACGATGACCTAATGTCGAAGTTTTGACTTAAAATGTGTGAGTTTGAAAATTGAATCTTTGGGCAAATTATCCAAAGTTTTAACAAAATAATAAACAAATGAAAGATGAATTAGGGTATTCTCACGATTAGACGAGACGTATTTGATAACGTGAAGTCAACAAAGTCAAAACATTTCCCTTGGATTTGAGACAAACGAAAGATATTAACGATCAATGACAAAATTAATTAAAATGACAATTGAACAATTAAATCATAAAAATTAAAGTACAGTAGCATGCATTTAAAATGATTAAGTAAATAACCAAAATTACCTAAATACTAAATTACAATAGCATGTATTTTTTTAACAATTTTAAACAAATAACAAAAATTAAATAAAAACTAGATTATACACCATATACTTTTGAATAATTAATAAAGATTAAATTATAAAAGCATGTTTTTTTATATGTTTTTTATAATAATTATAAATATATGACAAGTTAGAAAAAAGGAGGAGATAAAGCTAAAAGAAATAAAATTAAAAAAACGTACCAGCCTTGACATGAACTGTGTCCCTCTTGAACTATTGTGAACTGCCTTGCCAAATGAGCTAAGTTGTTATTTATTATAACTATCCTTTTAATAATAAATAAAGGGAAAATGACAAAAAAAATATTGGACTAACAAGCCCAATGGGCCGACCCGTTTGAAAGGACAAGGAAAAAAGAAAGAAAACCCTAAATGCATGTTGGGGGCGCGGCGACTGGTGCATCACGTTGGAAAGAAGAAGAAGAAAAAACAAATGATTACTTTTGTTAATCAAAGAAGTTATTACAGGAACAAGTCAAAAACAGAAAAAAGTAATTCTCTCTTCAGTACATCAATGTCCTCCTTCCACTGAATCTGTAAAACAACAACCATATAACCCTTCCTCCTCTCAACTAAACCACTCCCTCTGCATCACGATAACGGCAACAGCAACAAACTTACAGCTCCAAAAAAGCTTCTGTATCGTAAACCTCTTCTGCTTGGACGCACGACGACAACAACAACGAGCAAGATCCGAACGAGTTTAAAACTCACAGCTGAGTTTTCCGATCCCAGATCTCTTGCTCCGATTCTTGAATTCTATACGTTTTTAATCTTATGAATTAGTTTCGATTTCTCCTAACTCTCAATTAACGGTTTATAGAAGCACCATCATTCTCATGGTACGAACGGAGACGCGACCCTTCTTCAGAAAAAGAAAGGAGGTTTCGGCTAAAAATAGGGTACAATAATTTGGTTCTCATGCTTTCGGTTTGGTTCCTACTATGTTTCTCAAAAAAGTAAAAGTGCGGTTTTGAGTTGTTTGATGTTGAATTTGTGCAGGTTGAGGGAGATAAGGTTTGTGAATCTATGGAAGAGGCGGGATAGGAAAGGGGTTGTTGGATCGTAAATAGTGAGAGATGATCGGATATAGTTGGTGATGGAGAACGACTGCTTAGAGACGATGGAGATAGACTTCAAGTTGCGTTTGTCATTGTAGTCGTCCTTGTTGCTGATCATAAATTTCAACACATTGTCCCAACATTCATCTGGTAAGTATAAATATTTGCATCTTCCCTTATTTTACTTCTCTTGCCTTCCATTGATGTTCCATCCCACTGTTCTTAACTTGCTTTCCGTTAATATCTGCAGGTTAACTGGTTTAATTGTTATGTGGGTTCTAAGGTTTTAACAGGTTCTAAGGTTTTATAACAGGTTCTAAGATTTTAACAGGTTCTATGTTTGTTAACAGGTTCTAAGTTTGTTAACAGGTTCTAAGTTTTTAACAGGTTCTAAGTTTGTTAACAGTTTCTATGTTTTATAACAGGTTCTATGTTTTATAATAGGTTCTATGTTTTAACAGGTTCTATGTTTTAACAAGTTCTAAGTTTGTTAACAGGTTCTATGTTTTAACAGGTTCTATGTTTGTTAACAGGTTCTAAGTTTTTTAACAAGTTCTAAGTTTTTAACAGGTTCTAAGTTTGTTAACAAGTTCTATGTTTTAACAGGTTCTAAGTTTGTTAACAAGTTATATGTTTTATAACAGGTTCTAAGTTTTTAACAGGTTCAAAGTTTGTTGAGAAAGGTGTGGCAAAAGCAATTTCCAATAATCCAGTTCTGGTTTTTCTCTGTTTAGATTTGTATTCTTCTAATTTTAAGAACGAAATTATGTTTTGGAATCTCTTCTATTTGAGTAGAATTGGTTGCAGGTTGTCGATTGGTGGTTGTTAGAGTAAGAGACAGAAGTTGTTGTTACGCGACGGAAGGAGTATGGTTCTTTCATTATACTTATTGTTATTACTGTTATTATGAATTATACACATGTTTAAACGCTAACAATCATGCAGCAACTCAAATAAAATACAACAAAGAAAAGAATGATAAGGCAAACATTGTATAGCCAAGAAAAATGGTGCAGAAAGTGATTCAAACATGAATATATGTAGCAGTAGATAGGGAGGAGGAAGAAAATAATACCTATCGGGGCCTCTCCGATGGGGCTTCTAAAAGGTAGTAAGTTTTTTTTCTTGAGTTTGCTATGTTCTTCTGGCTTTTCTCTATACTAAATTTTAGAACAAAACTATCTTTTCTTTTGTTTTCACTCTCTTGTTGGATTGTTGAAGAAAACTCTCTTTTCTGTTTTCACTCTCTTGCTGGATTTTTAACTTCTCTTGGTGTCTCCTTTTTGTGTGATAAAAGCCTCTATTTATAGTTAAATGTGTGGGGTTTCAGGGGGGGGGGGAAACAATAGAAGTTTGAACTATTCTAGGCCCTGTTTTGATGTTTTATGGGATAGCTTTTTGAAGTATCCATTTTAGTGCAATATTTGGAGTTTTGCAAAAATAATTTGTAGCAGCAAAATGTGCAGATTTTTGTCTTATGGGCTGCATTCTGGACTGTTTTGCAGGGTAGATTTGGATAGCAGCTTGGCATGGTCTTTGTTGAAACAAGGTTGGAGAAAATGGACAGCACTACACTAAAAAATTGGACTGTTATGGATTAATATAATGCTGGAAAAATGGGCAGCATTGGGACTGTTTTTGTAGCAAGAATAATAGTTTGATTTTCATGTACAAAATTTGTATTTTATTTTGTAACCTTGTAACAATAAATCCAAATAAATTATAACATGTATAAACATGTATTCTTCAATATATTCTCAATTCCTTTTGTAATTATAAATAACCTTGAATCTTCATATGAACATGAATCTTGATATGTCTTGATAAAAAATTCAAGGTCTTCCATTTGAATTGAACAATACTTGAATAATTTGTTGAATGATGAACAAATAATAATGCAAGTCTTAGACTTTAATATTGCATTTTTGTAATAGAGATCCGAATAAATCACATGAATTAATTTTGTAATCAAATAGAACTCCTCATGTAATTACTCTTGTGATGACCGATTAATTGGATCGAATTCCTTTTCCCAATAGCTTCTTGAATAAATGCTTCATGTGTTTAAATAACCATAATGTAAATCCAGCAAAATAATCACAAAAATAATCTTGAATAAATATTTCATGTGATAAATGATTATTCTCGGATGAGATCTCTTGGTAGCTCCTCTTTAATTATCACTTGAATTCAAATAAAGAAAAATTCCAAAAATTCCGAATAAATTCTTCTAGAATGATTTTGAATTTAATCATCCTAGTTTGGCGAAATTCACCCCGCCTTATGAGAAAATTTGCAGATGACTTTTGGTCAAAGAAATCGAAAATGACAGTGTAGCTTGGTTTTTCTTGTATCTTAGAATAATGTGAAACACACATGAACCAAAGACAATAGAACTTCGACCGTTCTTTCTGAAAAAATATTCAGAGAAACTGGAGACCATCTGTTTGACAGATTGTGGAAATAAATGCACAATTCTCTGAAATTCTTTTGATGAATCAGCTTTTGGGAATTCTTTGAAATTCTTTTGATGAATCAGCTTAGGTAAAAAATTGGGGTATGACAGAATCCTCTAAGGAAGAAATAGAGGAAATCTTAAAAATAATCAAGAAGAGCGACTACAATGTGGTCGAGAAGCTGGGGCAGACCCCTTCGAAGATGTCAATTTTGTCTCTATTGTTATGTTCTGAGGCCCATGCGAAGGATTTGATTGCATTCCTCAAGACTGCATATGTTCCACAAGAAACCTCAGCCGATCAATTTAAAGACTGTGTGGCCAGTTTAACTGCTAACAATGGGTTGGGTTTTTCAGATGCTGACTTGACACCAAAGGGGAGGAAGCATAATGATGCTCTTCATGTCTCAATAGAATGCAGGGGCACTACTATGGCTCATGTGCTGGTAGACACTGGATCTTCACTGAATGTCCTGCCTAAGAAGGCTCTCGATCGGCTAGATTGTAAAGGCTTGACCCTAAAGCCCAGTAACATTGTGGTGAGGGATTTTGACGGACCGAAGAGAATGGTGCATGGGGAGGTGGACATCCCTGTCAAAGTGGGCTCTCATACCTTTGGGTCCACCTTCTATGTGATGGACATCAGGCCATCATACTCTTGTTTGTTAGGTTGTCCTTGGATCCATGAAGCTGGGGCTGTTACTTCTACACTGCAACAAATTCTAAAATATCCGGTGAAGGGGAAAATTGTCACTGTGCAAGGTGAAGAGGAATATATGGTAAGCCACCTGAACTCCTTCAGTTACGTGGATATGGACGGGGAATTCATAGAGACTCCTTGTCAAAACTTTGAAGAGGTTCCCCAGTTTTTAGCGTCAACCGAGACTACGACCAGCACCAAACCTCCTCTGAAGATGGCTTCTCTCAAGGTCGCCAGAGCAGTAGTTGAAGAAGGTGGGTGTAACAACTGGGTACAACTCCCTGATTTTACTCACAAAACTGACAAATTTGGTTTGGGCTTTACCTCAGGAGCTTAAAGGGTTGTTCAATGCGCTCGGGCTGGAGGACCTCCCCTACATATCAGCAATCGCGGGGTCAATGCTATTGAAGACAGTGAGGAAGATTCCGATATTGAGAGTTGGATCTACCCGACTACCAACAATGGACCGAGTAACTAGACGGCCAAAGATTTTATACCAATTTCTTTTGTTCAACAGTAATTGTCTTACTTTTTTTCAAATTTGTAATAAACAATTTAAACTCTACGGCCTTGTGTCTTACCCGAGGCATGATGGTTTTGTTTGTGAGGGCGATTATATGCCATTTTCATATGTCATCAATAAAACATTGGGCATTTCTTGCATACAAGTTTAGTGCTCTCTGTTTTTCTTTTCTGCTTTTCACTTTATCAATACAGCTATGCTCTTACACACACTCACATATTAAACTACATATATTTATCCACTCTGGATCCCATTGATATCAGTACTGCTATTGCCATTCATGACTTCGAAAATCCGATCAACCAAGCCGAGGACGAAGGTGAGGATAATTGTGAAGTACCCGGAGAACTTGCTAGACTGTTACAGCAGGAAGAAAGGGCTATACAGCCTCATGAAGAGCCAGTTGAGACGATAAACTTGGGCAGAGGTAGACAGAAAAGAAGTCAAGATCGGTGTAAATCTGGAGACTAAGATCAAACAGCGGTTGATACAGATGTTACACGACTATGTTGAGATCTTCTCCTGGTCATATGAAGAAATGCCTGGTTTAGACACTAATATTGTGTTACACTGTCTACCGACTAAAGAGGAGTATCCTCCGGTTAAGCAGAAGGTCCGTCGTATGTGCCCTGAAATTTCAAAGAAGATTAAAGCTGAGGTCATGAAGCAGTTCAACACTGGGTTCCTAGTTGTTACCTCTTATCCGCAGTTGGTTTCTAACGTCGTTTTGGTGCCAAAGAAGGACGGTAAGGTACGGATGTGTGTGGACTACAGAGACCTGAACAGGGCAAGCCCCAAGGATGACTTTCCGCTTCCCCACATTGATGTTCTGGTTGACAACACCACACATCATAAAATCTTCTCCTTCATGGATGGTGTCTCTAGCTACAACCAGATCAAGATGGCTCCTGAAGACATGCATAAGACAACCTTCATCACACAGTGGGGAACCTTCTGCTACATGGTGATGCCTTTTGGGTTGAAGAATGCTGGGGAAACTTATCAGCGAGCCATGGTCGCCTTGTTCCACCATATGATTCACCATGAGATCGAGGTTTATGTTGATGACATGATAGCCAGGTCTTAAACCAAAGAGGAGCACCTTTACCATCTACAAAAATTGTTTAACAGGTTGAAGACATACAAGCTGATACTGAATTCGAATAAATTCACCTTTGGGGTAAGTAATGGTAAGCTTCTAGGGATTATCGTCAGTGACAAAGGTATTCAGGTATACCCCGTAAAGGTAAAGGCCATACAAGAGATGATGGCTCCCCGTATAGAGAAGGAGGTTAGAGGTTTTTTGGGATGCCTGAATTATATCGCCAGGTTCATTTCACATCTGACTGCTACTTGTGAGCCAATCTTCAAGCTCCTGAAGAAAGATCAAGTGGTAAAATGGAATGACGAATTCCAGACTGCTTTCGAAAGAATCAATGAATACCTTCAAGAGCCACCAATTTTGATGCCTCTAGTTGAAGGAAGACCTTTGATATTGTACTTAACAGTGCTAGACAATTCAATGGGGTGTGTGCTGGGGCAGCATGACGAGTCTAGTCAAAAAGAGCACACATATACTACCTTAGCAAAAAGTTTACCGACTGTGAGATAAGATACTCACTGCTTGAGTAAACTTGCTACGCTTTGGCATGGGCTGCTCGCCGACTAAAACAGTATATACTGACCCACACTACTCTGTTGATATCTAAGATGGTTCCAATCAAATACATCTTCGAGAAGCCCGCACTCTCCAGAAGAATAGTGAGATGGCAAATGATCTTAACTGAATACGATATGCAATATACAACCCAAAAATCAATCAAGGGAAGTGTATTGGCTGATCATCTGGATCATCAACTCGTGGATGATTACCAGTCCATGAGTTTTGAGTTCCCGGACGAGAATATTATGCTGGTGACAGACTATGAAGAACCTGGACCGGATAAAGGACCTGGGAAGGATCCTGATGGACTATGGTTTTTGACGGAGCTTCGAACGCACTCGGTAATGGCATTGGCTCTGTAATCATATCTCCTGAGGGTTGTCATACTCCTTTCACTTCTCGACTATGTTTTAACTGCACTAACAACATGGCGGAGTGTGAAGCCTGTATCATGGGTCTCAAAGCCACTATCGATCTCAAGATCAAGTTCTTAAATGTCTTCGGGGATTCAGCCTTGGTGATAAGCCAAATCAAAGGAGAGTGGGATACAAAGCATCAGAATCTCATCCCGTACAAAGAACACGTGTTGACTTTGATCCCGCACTTTGAGGAGGTAACCTTTGAACATTTCCCATGAGAGGAGAATCAGTTATCAGACGTGCTAGATACCATGTCTTCTATGTTCAAAGTCAGGTGGGACAACGAAGCTCCCTGAGTCACTATCGAGAGGTTGGATGAACCAGCACACTATTGTGAGATTGAGACTGAAGAGGTAGCAGATAAAACCTGGTTTCATGAAGTAAAGAGGTACCTCGAGACTCAAGATTATCCCGAGGGGGCATCTGTCAACGATAATAAGTTTCTGAGAAGGTTCGATGCGAAATTATTCCTCAGTAATGGAATCCTCTACAAGCGCAATCATGACTCTACCTTACTGTGATGTGTAGACAAGGGCAAAGCAGAGAGGATTATGACAGATTTACATGAAGGTACCTTCAGAACCCATTCCAGTGGACATACCATGGCTAAGAAGATCCTACGGGCAGGATACTACTGGTTAACTATAGAAGCAGATTGTTATCAGCACTCCCGAACTTGTCATAAGTGCCAAATCTATGCTGATAAGGTGCATGTGCCTCTGGTTCCTTTGAACGTCTTGACATCTCCTTGGCCCTTTGCAATGTGGGGCATTGACATGATCAGAGAAATAAGACCTACCACTTCCAATGGGCATCGCTTCATCCTGGTGGCCATTGATTACTTCAAAAAGTGTGTGGAAGCTTCCTCCTTTGCTACCGTTACCAAGAATGTCATGGCGCGGTTCATCAAGCATAACCTAATCTATCGGTATAGTGTGCCAGAGAGAATCATCACTGACAATGGTACCAATCTCAACAACACGATGATCACTGAGCTCTGTAAGAAATTCAAGATACATCATCATAACTCTTCTCCCTACCGGCCGAAGATGAATGGCATTGTTGAAGCGGCTAACAAGAACATCAAGAATATTATACAGAAGATGACGGTGACATATAAAGACTGGAACAAGATGTTACCATTTGCTCTTCATAGGTACCGTACCTCTGCACAGACATCGACATGGGCAACACCCTATTCTTTGGTATATGGCATGGTGGAAGTCCTACCCATTGAGGTCCAGATCCCTTCTTTGAGGATTATGAAGGATGTCGGCTTGAACAAAGACGACTGGATCCAGACTCTATTTGATCAACTGAATATGATCGATGAGAAGAGACTTACTGCTGTCTGTCATGGTCAAATGTATCAAAAACAAATGATCAAGGCTTTCAACAAAAAGGTCAGACGCCAAGAGTATCAAGTCGGTGATCTAGTGATCAAGCGCATCATACTGCCACAAGGTGATCCCAGGGGAAACTGGACTCCCACATACGAAGGGCCATTTGTGATTAAAAACATCTTCTCGGGTGGAACCATCATTCTAACCATCATGGACGCTGACGACCTTCCTCACCCTGTCAATGCGGACATAGTGAAAAGATACTACGCATGATAAAAGACCCACTAGGTTGACTTGCCTAGGCAAAAATAAGGGCTTCCCGGCGAACCAAAAGGGTTTGGTCAAAAGTAAGGGATGAAAATGAAAAAAATATGTACACCCGGCAAGTCGAAAACCTGAAAAGGCGGCTTCGGCAACAAGAGGTATCCCGGTGGACTGAAAACCTGAAAGGGAAGTCCAGGCAAAAGTTAGGGATGTAAAGCGTATCACTATGTCTCATTGGATAACCTCGTGGTCAGACCTCAGTATCAACTATCAAGCTCGAACGGCACCAATCAATCTAATCAGCTTCGGACAAGTAGCAAAGGGATGAGACGCTCAAAGACATAGCGACAATAGAAGACTTGGAACCCAATGGGATTGTTGCACATAGCTATTTTATTTTTTACACAATATTGTATAGCTTCCATTTTTACGGAGGCGTTCTCTTACTAGAGCGTCAACTTCCTTGTACAAAAATGCATGTTATAGGCCAACTTCAAAAATCAATACAAATCATTTTTACAAAAACTATGTGTTTTTTCTTTTTCTGTTTTGTTTTCCAAGAATGTCCAATGGTTTATTCTTGACATATGCATTTGAATATGATTTCTATTCACAAATATTCACATAAGAAACAGAAAGACAATTGCTCGTAACTTAAGAAGCAGGGACAAAAACAAAAAACTAAGAAAAATGTCAAACCCGACAGTTACTCTGTCCAGTAGGTACCGGGGCAGAGACAACTTTGAAACAAAGCCATGAATACATACGACCCCGTGACATTTGTACTCCCCACAGAGTAAAGGTAATCAGAGCTTTATCATCAGCTTCCCAAAAACAGGAGGTACTCTCCCCAGCCAAATTCCTTCAGAAAACTGACACCTATATTCCCCAGCCGAATTTCATAATCGCAAGCGGGTCGTAAAGTTCTATCTCGATCAGAGTTTATTTCTCAAAATACGGAAGCTCAATCCCCGACAGATTTCATCCTCCAATAGAGTTATTTCCCTGCAGAGTTATTCTCAAGCAGAGTCTCTCCCCCGGCTGGAATATCCGTAAACAAGGAGCAAATCTCCAGCAAGTCATCTCCGTTCACCATCGCCAGTGGAAGTAGAAGAACCACGATTTTCTACAACAGTCAGGAATGATATTTCTAATACTCTCCAGAAGCAGTCAGGGATTTATTTTCCAAGACTCGGATATGTCAGAATAGAATCTCGTGTTCATACATCATGACATACACATACATATTGCATACAGCATAATCTCATTTATTTTGAGAACATCATCCCACCATGCATTTCATGCATAGCATATAATTAACCTTGTTATCTTTTCAGGAAAGACAATTATCATCAACAACCCCAACAGTTATACATGTCACTTATGCAGACAACTAATGGAAAATCAGTTCCCAAAACTAATCGGGTCAAATAATCTACGTGATCAAATGAAGCAGCCCTACTATCTAGGCTTTCATCTCGAAGTAACCGTACGACCCAGGTTCCTTCCTATAAGACCTAATATCCAGGCTTTCATCCCGAAGTAACCCTACTATCCAGGTTCCTTCCCATAGCCCTATTACCCAGGCTTTCATTCCGAAGAAACCCTACGACCCATGTTCCTTCCCATAAGCCCTAATATCCAGGCTTTCATCCCGAAGTAACCCTACTATCCAGGTTCCTTCCTATAGCCCTACTATCCAGGCTTTCATTCTGAAGTAAACCTACGACCCTGGTTCCTTCCCATAAGCCCTACTATCTAGGCTTTCATCCCGAAGTAACCCTACTATCCAGGTTCCTTCCCATAGCCCTACTATCCAGGCTTTCAGTTCGAAGTAACCCTATTATCCAGGTTCCTTCCCATAGCCCTACTATCCAGGATTTCATCCCGAAGTAACCTTACTATCCAGGTTCCTTCCCATAGCCCTACTATCCAGGCTTTCATCCCAAAGTAACCCTATTATCCAGGTTCCTTCTCATAGCCCTACTATCTAGGCTTTTATTTTAAAGTAACCCTACTCTCCAGGTTCCTTCCCATAAGCCCTACTATCCAGGATTTCATTCCGAAGTAACCCTACGACCCAGGTTCCTTCTCATAGCCCTACTATCCAGCCTTTCATTTCGAAGTAACCCTACTATCCAGGTTCCTTCTCTCTTATCTCCAGACAACAGTTTACAACACTATAAGACCTGGATCCGACCAGAAATGGTCGACTTCACATTTCCCCAGTAAGTCGCTATGCAGTCTGGACCCCGACCAGATATGTAGTTTACTTTCACCTCCTCGATCAAGAGATAATTCCCGAGTAGAGTAGCAGATAACCGAAGCTCCTATACTCTATCTTCTAAGACATAAATCAACATTCCTCGAAGAAGTCCCCCTCAGCGGAAGGAACATGAATTCCCGCGAAGGAATCTCTTATGCACCCGATATCTTTTCTGAATGGCATCTTTAAGCCCATCTCCAACGATTCTCTGTCAACTTCCAAATGGAATCTGTAAGCCCATTCCCGATATCACCAATCAGTATTACTTCATGCGAGTGAAAAATTTTAGGCACTCTAGTGTTCAATCATCTTCCACCCTCAGATCACGAAAAGTAGACAAGCCAATCTACATCCTTAGGTTTAAGAAGAATGAACAGGGGCAACTGTTGTACCACAAAATTTTCCCTCTCATTTTACTCAACATATGCTAATTAAAATTCTCAACTTTCTCAAGGATGCCCAAGGATTGATCAGACAAATGCTCTCCTAAGACAATGAACCTCAAACTAGGGTTTCCATTTTCATCAAGATGGGTGAACTCCAAAGGTCTAAAATATTTTCCATGGACTTAATATGTTCTCAAGATCATCCATGTCAAGTTTCATGCCATGCACAAGGTGTTTGCTGAGTCAACTGCTCAAATGCCTGAAAATCAACTGTGATAGGTCAAAAGTTAACTGTGACCCTCATACAGTCAAACTTCAATATTTTTGGTCAACATCAACATTTTAAAGTAACATCCAGCATTTGATCAAGGGTTGATCATGATTCCTCAAGAATGCCCCAAATTCATCAAAACTTAAAAGTTGCTAAATTAGGGTTTTTATAGGAAAAGTCAACCAAACTTTTACCAGGCATAACTTTCTCATACTTTATCAGAAATTTCTCATCCAAGGCTCATTTTTAAGAGGATGCAATTCCCTACAACTCATCTTCAGCCCTCAAATTCAAGAAATGCACTCATGGAAAGATATAAATTCAGGCATTATAGGTCCTTTTCAAAAGTCAACAAAGACACCTTTTGGGTCAAAGCTTCTTACATGAACATGGAAGACGCAATTGAGATGATACCAAAATTTTTGTTTAGGGGACATCCCAAGCTTTCTAAAAAGTCCAAGAACCCCCTCTTAGGGTCAAAATTGAGGGAGATATGCATTGTCAAAGTTGGCTATTTTTGGAAATTTTCCCAAAGTCAATAATGCTCAAAACTACATTTTTCCTCAAATAGTCCTAACTTTTTATGCTTGCAACACACTCCTAGCCTGGTCCAAGCCCTCCAAGCTGACCCATGCATCATTATATTATTTATATTATTTATTTTGATATTTTATCCATTAAAATGCAAAATTAAATAAATAAATAGTATAGATAATAAAAGATTTTGATTTGGAATCTTTTCTCATCAAATAAGCGACACACATTGTTGGCATATTTAGGGAAATATCATGGAGAAACAACAAGATTTGATTTGGTCCAAATATACAACAAATCATATTATTGAAAGAATTTATTTTCTCAATGAAAGCAAAGATTTCTTCCAATTTTGTTAACCTAATATGATTCACTATATAGGCATGGCTATTCAGTAGCACAAGGGGACGAATACACAACCCTAGGAGCTCATACGAAAATTGCAAAAATCATTTAAAATTGTGAAAACCAAAGAACAGGCTCCAGCCTCTTTCAGTCCAACCTAAGCCTCCAATCCACGCCCAGAAGCTCCCAGGAGCGTGTACCAGTCTTTATTCATGCAATTTCATGCCTAGAAGCAAAAAACCTAAACACTCATCATTGGTATTTTTCTTGAATTCATATTTTGATTTTTATGATGAATTAACATCGTTCAATGTTTGATTTGTGTTCAGGGTAGGCCATAAGACAGGTCCAACGTGAAATACTTGAGAAAAGGGGCCATAACAAGATCGTGCCATTTCTAGGGCAAAATCTGTGTTCTTCACCATACTTCACAATATAGGCGGTTTTAGGATAAACGAACCCCAAAAACGGATTCAGGACGGTTGATTTAGGTGGTAGCCTTGATTATAGGCCTTAATCTTTTGATTTCGCAGGTTTCACGTTTTTGACATCCAGGAGAAGACGACCAGAGTTTGACTCCGGCGTCCCTCCGGCCAATTTACTCGGGCGTAGGCTGGCGTGGCATGTTAGCATCATGTGATTGGTTATTTTAAATATCCAGGGGCCCATCTCAGCATGCGCTTTGACACATCATCATAATCCACTTGTTTCATATATATATATATATATATATATATATATATATATATATATATATATATATATATATATATATATATATATATATATATATATATATATATATATATATATATATATATATATATATATATATATATATATATATATATATATATATATATATATATATATATATATATATATATATATATATATATATATATATATATATATATATATATATATATATATATATATATATATATATATATATATATATATATATATTATGCTTATTTGTATAAACGAATTGATAATTGGTTCAGATGGAAGGAGTGAAGGGTGTTAAGGAATTGCATGTGTGAGAGGTCAGGGGTTTGACCCTTGCCTCCTGCATATTATTTTTTCAATTTCTACTTGCAGATTTAGTGCCCCAGGATTAAGCGCGTGCACCATGTACTAGCCTATCATCACCATTGGATCTCTTCAGCGCCAGATCAAATGCTCCAGCTCCAGGTGTACGTGATGGACCTCCTAGAAGCCATTCCTCTGTATCTCACGCAGGATCTTGGCCAACAAAATGGGCCTAACAAATTCAACTCCTCACCCCCCTGATTATTAACAGCACCCCAGACCCAAAATCATTTATTTTCTTTATTTCTTTTGTCTTTTAATTATTTGTTAATTATCTCTTTTTACAAAACAACAAAAACCTTTTTTTATTAAATTAAAAAATAAAAATATAGAATCAGTTTTTTTTAATTTAAATTAATCATTATTGAAAATAAATTAGATTAATTAGATTAACTTGGTTGTTTTTATATTAATTAAGCTTAATTAGAAATTAGGTTTAATTTGCAATTAAATTGTTTTCTCATTAAAAAATACACAAAAATATTTTTTTAATTAGATTTTTAGGCTTCCAATTTGTTCTCGTATTTAATTCGTCTCACGCGCATTTATTTATTTTTAATTCAAATTATTTTAACTGCTTCGAGGTTTGTAATAGTTTTATTTAGGGTTTATCTTACCGCTTTTTATTTACTGTTCATTCCCCAAGTTTTGGTTATGTAACCCCTCCCCCGAGGCCTTGTAATAGTTAGGACTTTAATTTCTCGCACTTTTTAATTTCCGCAACTATAAAACTGCCTAGATGCATGGATATTAGGATTGTAGGCGAAAGATAAATCAATGATTAAAAGGTAGATAACCCTAATTGTGCAAAGATAATTAACTGAAAAAAGCACACATGCACATGCTCACTCCTAGGGTTTGCCTCACTTGGTTGCCTCGGAAACAATGGTCATGTCCCTCAAACGTAGGGATATCTTAGCAAAGACCCACAATTCAAAGTCATCATAAAGATCATAGTCCCTTACTGTCCCTCGAGTTGCCTATGAGAAATGATCTTATGATGATAGTTCCTTCGAAACGCTAAGGTATCCTTACATGTTTCCTTCAGTGACCATTTCTTCCCTTCGAATGTCCTTTAAAACTCCAACGACGGGGCTACATACTCCTTAATAGTAGGATAGCGCTATCTAAAGGAAACGAGAACGAACAGTCTTTTTTCGAGTAGGTAGAAATCTTAAGTACTTGCTCAAAACAACAAAACTTCTTCACAAACACTTTCAAAATAGTTTTCAAAAACAACATCGTCACACTCTTGAGGAAAGATACAAGGGTTATCACGAAGTTAAACAAAAACTTTTCAAAACACACAAGAAATTTCAAAATGAGCAATTACCTAAGTGCCCATGGAAAACCATGGATAGAAAGGGTGTTAACACATTCCCTTTCTATAATCTACCCCCCGTACTAAAAAAATCTCAAAAAAAGGTTTTTTTCTGTTCTTTTCCTTTTCCTTTGTTGGATGAAATAAAATTCAATGGCGACTCATGCTTACCTCGACATTTGCAAATACAAAATGCAAACCAGTATAACAGTCGGTTCTGCCACCGTATCACACACCTTTTGGGTCTAAGATGGGTACATGAACATGGATTATAAAATTGAGATGAAACCAAAAGGGTATTTTAGAGGACATCCCAAGCTCTCTAAAAAGTCCAAGAACACCCTCATAGGTTTAAAATTGAGAGAGATATGCATTGCTAAAGTTGACCATATTTGAAGAAGTGCATGAAGGAAATATTAATCAAACTTGGATTTTTCCAAATGGGCCTATCCTTTTGTGATCCAAAATTGTTTCTAACATGGTACACGACTTCTAAACCTATCCATGACTTATTTGGTCATTTATTTTATTTATTTTGATTTTTAATCATTAAAAATCCAATTTAAATTGAATAAATGATATAAAAATATTTAAAGATTTCTTGGGGTTGGTTTCCAATTAAAGAATGATCATATATTCAGTTTATGACTAGGGGATTTCGTAGAGAGAGGCAAAAGATATGATTTCGCATGAGAGCTTCGAGGCTTAAACATGTGATGCCATTGTTAGGGAATCACAAACTGAAGCTTGTGAAACTCCTGATTTAGGGACCTTCAGCCCAAACTAACCCCATATTTGGATTCCTGGGAAAATTTCAAAGGGAGTAGGGTCTTTTGTGCATTTTAATCCTCACGTTTTTGTAGGTTTGAGTATTTGTCTGATCGGAGAAGACGACCGGAGTGCAGCTCCAACGTTGTTGACTCCTCTGACCCAGGAGAAGATCTTGCGTGGAAATATCATATAATTTGATTGGTTCATTTGAATTGCTGGCGCACGCGTTTTTGATGACTTGGATTTGATCATTGTTTTACATATAATATTGTTAAGTTATTATAATTATGAAAGAATTCGCAGCGCAGATGGTAAAGGCATAAGGCGTGTGAAAGGAAGGATCTGGGTTCGATCCCAGAATCCTATATTTTGTATTTTCTAACAAATTTGTTTCAAATCCAATGCATTTCCACCCAGCACGTATACCTTGCACCCTCATATCTAGCCATCAAATCTTCATTGATCCGGATCCAGCGCTCCTGGAGTGCTTCCCCAGGATGGACCTCCAGAGAATCAATAACATGTGATCAGGCAGGCGTTGGGCCAACACATATGGGCCTAGCAATTTTCAGTGCCATACCCCCCAGACTGTTTCATACACCAAGCCGATTTCATTCTTTTTTTAATTTACTTTATTTTATTTTTAATTAGTTTATGTTTTTAGTTTCATTTTTATTTTAATCATAAAATCACAAAAAACATAGACTTAGGTTTTTTTTTATAATTAAAATTAACTCTTGCAAATTAATTTAATTTAATTGATTTTAACTTGTTTTCTTTAATTTAAAATTAATTAGAAATTAGGTTAAATCTCAAATCTTTTTCATATAAAATACCAAAAATATTTTTATTAAACAATTAGATTTTTAGGCTTTGTCAAACTTATTCCCGTCTAACTTTTGCGTGTTGTTTTTTTTTCGTACTATTATTTTTTAATTAACGTATCTGTATACAGTTTGTAATAGTTTAAAATTAGGGTTTATTTACGGTTTATTCCCCCAATTATTGAACTTGTAAATCCCCCTCCCCGAGGCCCTGTAATAGCATATGACTCTATCTTCCTGTTTTTACTTTCCGCGCTATTAACTGCTAGTAATTAGGTTTTCATGAAAAGACTGTAAATTAAAACTATTAAATAACCCTATATTGCAAGATAAATGAACTGAATCAATACACTTGTACATGCTCACCCTTAGGGTATCTCCCATTTCGGTTGCCTTCGGAAACGGTCACAATTCTCGAAACATGAGAATTTTTAGTGGTTGTCCTTTAGTTCAAGAGATCACAAGTCCCTCGATGACCCTTTCGACGCCGCCTCAATTAAAAAGTGATCTTAGAACTTTAGGATAATTACTAAAAGTTTTTCCCCAGTTACCTTAGTTACGTAAACGTCCCTTCGATAGTCCCTCAACATCCAAACGATAAGGCTACCTACTCACTAATAGTAGGATAGAACTGTCTAAAGGAAAGGAGGAAAATAACACATTTTTTGAGTAGGTAGATAACCATTATGTACTTGCTCAAAAAATAACTTTTTCACACTACACTTTCAAAACATTTTTCAAAAATGCTTTATCAACACTCTTGAGGACTGATTCAAGAGTTATCATAAAGTAAACAAGCTTTTCAAAACACACAAACACGAAAGTAATTTTCAAAAATGAGCAAGTGCTTAAGAGCCCGTGGAAAACCATGGATGGAAAGAGTGCTAACACCTTCGCTTTCCATAATCTACCCCCCTTACTCATAAAATCTCAAAAAAATATCTTTTTTTGTTCTTTTCACCCTTTCCTTTATTGGATAAAAGAAAATTCGATGGAGACTCTTGCTTACCGCAACATTTACAAATACAAAACGCATAACCAGTATAACAGTCGGTTCTTCCACCGTATCACATAATTGGAGACTCTGTTGGGGACAAGAAGTGGGGTTACCTTAGAGTTTTAGTTCATCATTTTAAATGCTTTATTGTGTGTTTTCTTGCTTTATATTTGAGGTTTTGTTGGGGTATTCTTGTAAAGATCCTACACCCGGATCTGGGGCACCTTTTAGGTAAGTAGCAATAAATCATGGAGGTTGATGGCTTAGACCGATATGGACAAAGTGGTGGCTTTGTTAGCGTAATACTCTGGATTATACTAATGTTCCTTGAGTAAGTCAAGGATAACATTAGGCTTCCTCATAGTGTCACTAAGCGCTAACTAATCTTTAGAACCATTAATTGACTCATCCTAGCCATTAGGAAGTAGTGAGATAACCGGCTTTGGTTCCGAACAAAGATTGGTTAATACTCAATGCTACACTCATTGAGACTGGACTTTTGATATTTTTTGGCTGCAATACTTTGGTGCGTGAGCTGAAACAATTCTTGATTAGAAGTTCAATGATATTGAGACTCCATAGAACCCAATTACTATTAATAGGACAGGTTGAGCCATATGAACATTCAAGAGGGTACTTACCTTAAAACCTCATGCAAGCCTTTGAACCTAAGGTCTATTGTGTGATTTGCTTGTGTTTATCTGTGATTTGAGCATAATCATGACATCATAAACATCATGGCATTCATATATACTAACAATTTCAAGGACCTGTTGGATTTACCTCTTTGCTATTTTGTAGGATATGAATTCAGGTCGCAGAAAAAACATTCGGATTAACTTCACAGAAATCCCTGCCAAGCTCAAGGAATTGGTCTTGAAAGTTCCCGAGGACTCATCATTCAACAAAAGACATGGTCACTTTCTCAGCTTGGTTACCACTGAATTTGACAAAGTTTTGATGAGTGTTCTATTCCAATTCTTTGATCACGAGCATCATTGCTTCACATTTCCCGATTATCAATTGGTACCTACACTGGAAGAATTCTCTAAGTTACTTGGTTTACCTATATTGGAGCGAGTACCTTTCACTTGGTTAGAAAAAGATCCAACTACTGAAGATGTTGCCATAGCTTTACACTTGAAGCCACCTGATATTGAATCCCATTGGGAAAGAAGAAGCAGAGTTAAAGGCCTTCTTGCAAAATTTCTACTGGAGAAAGCTCAAACTTTCCTGGATGTTATGAGTTACCATGCCTTTGAATATGTTTTAGCTCTCTTGATCCATGGGTTTGTCATGTTTCCTAATTCAGATCAATTTATAGATGTGAATGCCATCAACATCTTCCTTGCTCACAATATGGTTCCTACATTGCTCGGGGATATACTACACTATCTCCATACTCGTACTCTAAAGAAGCGAGGAACTATCATGTGTTGCTCCCTTCTTCTATATAGGTGGTTTATTTCGTACCTTCCTCGGTCAACAATGAAGAATGATTTAGGCTTAATGTGGAGTCAAATATTAATGTCTCTCTCACTCAAACATCCATTGGTGTCCTCACTCTCAAGGAGACATCTCATTTATTGATCCCTACGGAGAATTTCCTAATGTGCCACTCCTGGGCATTATGGGAGGCATCACCTACAATCCTTCTTTAGCACTATGTCAGTTTAGTTACACACGGAGAGATGGTCCACCTGATATGCTCATCTAGGGTATTGTGTTCAACTACTCAAATGATCTGCAAAATCATCTCCAGAGATTCATCCGCTCTTGGGGAATTATTAAGAAGACTGGTAGTAAGAATTTGGGGCGCAAGAACTCCATCCCTTTGGAACCTTACCTAAAATGGGTATGAGCTCGAGCCCAAAGTATTATGATGCCATACGATGCCATCTTACTGGTGATCTTGGAACCTGTTGTTCAAGGGGTCGAGTCCCGAATTATTCTCCATCCTGATATGCCAACCAACTTCAAAGAGTTTCAAAAGCCTTAGATCCAGCTCAAGAAAGAATGGGATACTTTTGAGACTCAATTCTATGCAAGTGAGAAGAAAATGTTGGAATTAACAAAGAAGCTTCATGAAGAGAAGAATCTCAATACCTACCTCAACACCAAGAGGAAGCGCCCATGGGAGACTTAGGAGTTTAGGATTTCCTTTCAATGTTTATTCCTGTGTAATCTTTTGTTTCCTTTAAAACTTACTAATAAAGAGTTTTGTTTACTGTTTTGTTTAAAAGAGCTTAAATCCAATAAGGTCCTTGAAAGCATTGCATAAGCATATCATACATTTCATTGCATAAGCAGGTCACCAGTACATGTTTCTTATTTCTTTTCGCTGTTTATTTCAGCAAAAGAAATGGCTCTCGAACAAACAGTGAAGGACCTTCAACCTCAAAATGCTCAGTTCCAACAAATGATCATGTCCTTGGCCAAGGGGAAAGAGGAGCTGAAGGCCTTTATTATCAAAGATAAGACCAAGAAGCCAAAGAAACCAACTAGTGTAGTGAATTTGGGAAGAAGGATCAGAGGACTAGTGCGGCGAGCTTTAGAACTAGCAACTTCGTCAAAAGAAGGGGACACTCAGGAAGAGGAGACAAGAGAGGAAGACCTCGGCCCGAAGGGATCTGATAATGAATTTGATTATAATGAGGAGAATTATCCTCTTGTTGATGATAAATACAAACAACTAGAGGATTGTTTGAACGCAATGGAAATCCAAAGGGTACCTGGGCTGGATTTTGAAGAGCTGGGTTTGGTTTCTGGGCTTGTTATCCCGTAGAAGTTTAAGGTTCTGGTGTTTTCTAAGTACGATGGGGTCTCATGTCCCAAGATGCATCTCCGATCTTATGTGAGGAAGATTCGTCCTCACACCGCTGATAGGGATTTGTGGGTCCACTTCTTCCAAGAAAATGTATCTGGGACTCAACTACACTGGTTCTATCGGCTGGAGGGAACCAATATTCATAACCGGGAAGACTTGGTTGCTGCTTTCTATAAGCAGTACCAATATAATTTTGACCTTGCTCTGACCCGTACACAACTCTAAAGTATGTCCATGGGTTCTAGCGAGTGCTTTAAAGACTACACCCATAAGTAAAGAGGCTTAGCAGGAATAGTCCATCCTCCTCTGTCTGATAGAGAGTTAATGGACATGTTTTTGGGTAACTCTATTTGATCCGTTTTTCAACCATCTGATTGGAAGCTCCTCAACTGGTTTTACTGAGCTGATCTTAACTGGAGAAAGAGTGGAAGCTAGGATTAAGAGCGACAAGATTCAAAAGGATACCTCTTCAAGTGCAGGAAAGAGACCTTTAGAGGGAAAGAAAGAGGTCAATGCTGCTTACAGTCAAAGAAATCAGGGCAGAACCGAACGTCGTCCAACAGTAGGGGCTGTAATGATATCCAAGCCTGCAGCTACTCAACAGTGGAACAATTAGCCCAAAGCAGAAATGCCTATGACATAGTTTACCCGAATCAATATAACCCTGTCTCAAGTTTTACCACACTTACTGAAATCCAATCTGGTAACTTTGAGGGAAACTCCCAAAAATCCCAACACTGCATCTCCTCACTATAACCTAAAGGCTCGGTGTGCCTACCATTCTGAAAGTTTAGACCATGATATAAACGACTGTTGGGCTTTGAAGAACAAGGTGCAGGATCTGATCGAGGCAAAGGAGATTGAATTCGATGCGCCAGAGACTCCTAATGTTATAACTTCCCCCATGCCCAAGCACGGCCATGGTGTTAACGCTGTTGACGATGATATGTTTGTTGCTTCTATTGGGGAACTTGTTACTCCTCTCATGACTGTTAAAAGGAATCTGTTGCAAGCCGTTTTATTTCCGGGCTATTGTGAAGGTTGCAACTTATGTTTATCTCTACCAACTAGTTGCCATTTGTTGAAAGAAGGTGTTCAGCGCCTAATAGATGATAAAGAACTTTTATTTGAGAAGATTCCAGTCACAAGTGTTTCATGTAAATACATTTCTATTATAACCATTTCCGCCAATCCTCCTAGAGTCTCCACCAAAAGACCCGTCAGGATTACATATGTTCCAAAGTTTGCTCCCCTGATCATCACCATGCCAGGGCTAATACCATATTCCTCGGATAAAGTTGTTCCCTGTAATTATGGGGCTGACGTCTATTACCATGGCGTCAAGCAAGACCTGTTAGTTACTAAAGACAAACTTACTGAAGGTACTGATTCTGATGTCAGTAATATCATTGGGACCAGTAAAATAACAAGAAGCGGAAGAGTTTTCTCTCCCGAGATCTCTCCTCCTAAAGCTGTTATTACTCTTGTGATTTTCCCTTCTTCTACTCTTGTCGGTATTCCTATGAAAACTTCTGCTGCTAGCCCTGCTGACACCCCTGTCACCAAGTCATCTGAGACTCGGGGAAAAGAGATATTGGTTGAGCCTGTCCAGACGAAGGTACATTCATAATCCATTCCTGAGGTTTTTAAGAAGGAAGTGAAAGAAATCCTGAAAATAATTAAAAAGAGCGACTACAATGTGGTTGAAAAACTGTGGCAGACTCCTTCCAAGATCTCAATGCTGGCCTTACTGTTGTTCTCTGAAGCCCATCAAAAGGCTTTGGTAAAATTCCTCAAGATAGCTCATGTGCCACAAGAAACCTCCACTGATAAATTCGAAGATTGTGTGGCTAGTTTGACCGCTGATAATGGACTGGGTTTTTCTAATGCTGATTTGACACCTAGAGGAAGAAAACACAATGATGCACTGCATGTCTCCATCGAATGCAGGCGCACTACTTTGGCCCATGTTCTAGTAGATATCGGCTCATCATTGAATTTTCTTCCCAAGAAGGCTCTTGACAGATTTTATTGCGAAGGCTTGACTCTGAAGCCCAGTAACATTGTGGTGAGGGATTTCGATGGTTTGAAAAGAATGATACACGGGGAGGTGGACATCCCTATCAAAGTTTGTTCCCAAACCTTTGAATCCAAATTCTATGTGATGGATATCCGACCATCTTATTCTTATTTGTTGGGACACCCTTGGATCCATGGGGCTGGAGCTATTACTTCCACTCTGCATCAGATGTTGAAGTACCCAGTGAGGGGAAAGATTGTCATATACGTGGTGAGGAGGAGTACATGGTAAGCCACCTGAACTCTTTCAGGTATGTCGAAATGGACGGAGAGTTTATCGGGACCCCTTTTCAAAACATTGAAGAGGTACCTCAGACCGAGGCTGCTACCGAGACTGTTACCAGTGTACCAAAGATCACCAGACCTCCATTGAAGATGGATTCTATCAGGGACGCCAAAGCAGTAATTGAAGATGGTGGGTGTACCATTTAGGGCCAACTCTCTAACATTCCATACAAATCTGCTAAGTTTGGTTTGGGTTTCACTTCAGGGGCTCAAAGGGTTGTTCGTCGTGCTCGTGCCGAAGGACCTCCCCTATGCATCAGCAATCATGGGATCAACTCTTTAGAAGACATTGATGGTGACTGTGACATGTACAACTAGATCTTTCCTATTACCAATGGTGTACCCAGTAATTGGACGGCTAAAGACTGTGTGCCGATTACTTTTATTCATGAGTAATTGTCTTTCTTGTTTTCGGATATGTAATAAATAAACAATATAAACTCTATGGCTTTGTGCCTTTCTCTAGGCACAATGGTTTATTTTTGAGAGTTATCATTTTCAATCTCATATGTCATTAATAAAGCATTGGACGTTTTGCATACAAATTTTGCACTCTCTGTCTTTCTTTTCTGCTTTTTTACTTTATTAACACAGCTATGCTCTTACACACACTCACATATCAAACTGCAGATCCACATCGAATATGGATCCCATTGATAACGGTTATGCTATTGCCAGTTATGACTTTGAAAATCCGATCAACCAATCCAAGGACAAAGGTGAGGAATATTGTGAGGTACCAGGAGAACTAGCCAGACTGTTACAACAAGAAGAAAGGGAAATACAGCCCCATGAAGAGCCAGTTGAAACAGTGAATTTAGGTACTGAAGAGGTCAAGAAAGAAGTGAAGATAGGTGCCGATCTGGAGCATAGTGTCAAGGAGCGTTTAATACAGATGTTACATGATTATGTGGAGATCTTTTCCTGGTCATACAAAGACATGCCAGGACTTGACATTGATATTGTGGTTCATCGCCTGCCGACAAAAGAGGACTACCCTCCAGTAAAATAGAAGGTTCGTCGTATGCATCCTGAAATGTCAGAGAAGATCAAAGTCGAACTTATGAAGCAGTTCAATGATGGGTTCTTAGCTGTCACATCCTATCCATAATGGGTTTCCAACATAGTGCCGGTACCTAAGAAGGACGGTAAGGTACGTATGTGCGTGGATTACAGAGACTCGAATAGGGAAAGCCCCGAGGATGACTTTCCGCTTCCCCACATTGATGTTCTGGTTGACAACAATGCATAACATAAGGTATTCTCCTTCATGGATGGCTTCTCAGGGTATAATCAGATCAAAATGGCACATGGAGAAGACAACCTTCATCACACAGTGAGGCACTTTCTGCTACAAGGTTATGCCCTTTGGGTTGAAGAATGATGGGGAAACCTATCAGCGTGCCATGGTAGCTCTGTTTCATGACATGATCCATCACGAGATAGAGGTCTATGTCGATGATATGATAGCCAGGTCTCAAACTAAAGAAGAGCACCTTGATCACTTGCAAAAGTTATTTGATAGACAAAAGACTTACAAGTTGAGGTTGAATCCAAACAAGTGCACCTTTGGGGTAAGGTCTGGTAAACTCCTAGGTTTCATTGTCAGTGACAAGAGTATTCAGGTAGACCCTACAAAGGTTAAAGCTATATAAGATATGTCAGATCCTCGCACTGAGAAGGAAGTTAGGGGTTACTTGGGATGTTTAAATTACATTTCCAGGTTCATTTTCCATCTAACTTCTACTTGTGAGCCAATCTTCAAACTCCTGAAGAAAGATCAAGTGGTAAAGTGGAATGACGAATGCCAGAATGCCTTTGACAAAATTAAAGAATATCTTCAAGAGCCTCGAATTTTAATGCCGCCAGTTGAAGGAAGACCTCTGATCATGTACTTAACGATATTAGAGAACTCAATGGGGTGTGTGTTGGGGAAGCATGACGAGTCTGGTCGAAAATAGCATGCAATATACTACCTTAGCAAAAAGTTTACCGACTATGAAACAACATAATCACTGCTCGAGAAAACTTGTTACGCTTTGGCATTGGCTGTTCACCGACTAAGATAGTATATGTTGACTCACACTACCTTGTTGATCTCTAAAATGGATCCTATCAAGTACATCTTCAAGAAGCCCGCTCTCTTCGAAAGAATAGCGAGATGGAAAATGATACTGACCGAATACGACATTCAATACACAACCCAGAAAGAAATCAAGGGAAGTGTACTAGCTGATCATTTGGCTAATCGGGCTATGGACGATTACCAATGCATGAATTTTAAGTTCCCGAACGAGAACATCATGTTAGTAACTGATTGTATAGAACCTGGACCAGATGAAGGACATGAAAAAGGATCCCGATGGACCATGGTTTTTGACTGTGCTTCCAATGCACTTGGCAATGGTATTGGTGTTGTAATCATATCTCGCGAGGGCTGTCATACCCCTTTCACTGCTAGGCTATGCTTCAACTCCACCAATAATATGGCTGAGTATGAAGCGTGTGTCATGAGTCTCAAAGCTACAATTGATCTAAGGATCAAGTTCTTAAGTGTGTTTGGAGACTCGGCTTTGGTAATAATCCAGATCAAAGGAGAATGGGACACAAAGCATCCTAATCTCATCCTATACAAAGAGAATGTGTTGACATTAATCCCATACTTTGAAGAAATTACTTTTGAGCATTTTACACGAGAGGAAAATCAATTAGCGGACGCGCTAGCCACTATGTCATCCATGTTCAAGGTCATGTTGGATAATGAGGCTCCTCAGATCATTATTGAGAGAATGGATGAACCAGCCTACTGTCATGAGATTGATACTGAAGAAGTAGTGGACAAACCTTGGTTCCTTGAAGTCAAAAGATATCTCGAAGGCCAAGAGTATCCTGAAGGAGCTTCAGTCAATGATAAAAAGTTCCTAAGAAGGTTCTCTGCCAAATTCCTTCTCAATAACGGGTTCCTCTACAAGTGCAACTATGATTCTACTTTGCTTCAGTGTGTAGACAAGAATGAAACGGAAAAGATTATGCATGATTTACATGAAGGTACCTTTGGCACCCATTCTAGTGGACACACTATGGCTAAAAAGATCCTACGGGAAGGATATTATTGATCCACTATGGAAGCAGACTGTTATCAACATTCGCGGACTTGTCACAAGTTCCATATTTATGTTGATAATGGGCACATACCTCCGGTTTCTCTAAACGTCTTGACTGCTCCTTGGCCCTTTGCAATGTGGAGTATTGACATGATCGTAGAAATCATACCTATCGCTTCCAATAGGCATTGTTCATCCTTGTTTCCATTTATTACTTCACGAAGTGGGTTGAGGCTGCCTCTTTTGCTAATGTTACCAAGAATGTTGTGGCGCGGTTCATCAAGCATAACCTTATTTGTCGATATGGTATCTCGAAAGAATCATTACAGATAATGGTACAAATCTCAACAACACTATGATCACCAAACTCTGTAAGCAATTCAAGATCCAACATCATAACTCTTCTCCTTACCGGCCTAAGATGAATGGCGTTGTAGAGGATGCTAATAAGAACATTAAGAAGATTATCCAGAAGATGACGGTGACATGTAAAGACTGGCATGAGATGTTACCATTTGTTCTTCATGGTTACCGCACCACAGTACGCACATCAATAGGGGTAACTCCTTTCTCTTTGGTATACGATATGGAAGATGTCCTACCTATTGAGGTCCATATCCATTCTTTGAGAATAATAAAGGATGCAGGGCTGAATGAAGACGAATAGGTTCAGACTGGACTTGACCAACTGAACCTGATTGACGAGAAAAGGCTTGCGGTTGTCTGCCATGGTTAGGTGTACCAAAAGCATATGATTAAGGCTTTTAACAAGAAGGTCAATCATCAGGTATATCAAGTTGGTGATCTAGTAATCAAGCGCATCATACTGCCATAAGGTGATCCCAGGGGAAAATGGACTCCCACATATGAAGGGCCATTTGTGATCAAGAACATATTTTCTGGTGGAGCCAATATCTTAACCACTATGGACGGTGACGACCTTCCTCACCCTGTGAATGGGGACATAGTTAAAAGATACTACGCATGAATAAAGACCAATTAGGTTGACTGGCCTAGGCAAAAAATAAGGGCATCCCGGCGAACCAAATGGGTTCGGGCAAAAATTAGGGATAAATACAAAAAAAATTATACACCCGGTAAGTCGAAAACCTTAAAAGAAGGCTTGGGAAAAAAAGGGTATCCCGGTGGATTGAAAACCCGAAAGGGAGGTCGAAGCAAAATTTAGGGATTTAAAAGCGTATAACTATGTCCCGTTGGATCACCTTGCAACCAGACTTCAGTATCAACTATCAAGCTCAAACGATACCAATCAATCCAGTCAACTTAGAACTAGTAGCAAAGTGATGAGACGCTCAAGGACATAAGGGAAATAGCAGAATTGAAACTCAATTAGATTATTAAAAATAGTTGTTTTCTCTTTGTACACTATTTTGTATAGTTTTCATTTTCACGACGGTAATCTCCTACTAGAATGTCAGTCTCTTTGTACAAAAAACGTCTGTTATAGGCAAATTTCTTCAAGTCCATACAAATCACTTCTTTGAAAGTATAAAACTTTTTGTTTTCTATTTTTCTGTTTTGTTTTGCAAAAACGTCCAGTAATTATTTCGACATATGCATTTGAATATGATTACTGTTTATAAATACTTGCATAAAAAACAGAAAGACAATTGCTAATGACTTTAACAAACGGGACAATGCCTAAAAATCCATCTGTAGTCCCCGTAGTTACTTTTTCCAGTAGGTACAGGGGAAGAGATGTACTGATGCAAAGTCACCCCCGCATCCTCAACATACGTCCAGGTTATGCCTATATCCTTGCAGAGTGAAAATAACCAAAGTTTTGACCTCTTGTTTTCCCAAGCAGGAATTACCTTCTCCAGCAAAGTTCCCTCAGAGAGGTTAAATCAATGCTCCCCAGCTGAGTTTTACAAATCTCAAACAATTTATAAATCCACATCCTCGGTAGAGTTTATTTCTCTAGCTGTGGAAGTTCATCTCCCAACAGAGTTTATTTCTCTACATTGGTAAGATCTTCCAACAGAGCATCGTCTCCATGACAGAACATTCTCAAGCAGAAGTCAAAGATCCCCGGAAGAGTATCCTCAATCATCTCCATTCATCATTTGCAGCGGAAATCAAAGAACCACTTTCCTCATCTACCAAAAAGCAGTCCAAGATTCAGCATCCTAGTAGTCTCCAGCAGCAGTCAAGGATTTATTTTCCCAGACTAGGAAAATTCGCAACAGCATTCCATGTTCATACATCATGGCATGCGTATACATATTGCATACAACACAATCTCATTTATTTTAGGAACATCATTACACAATGCATTTCATACATCGTGACATTGCATACAACTAACTCTTTACCTTTACAAGAAATATCAATCGACAAACATCATTAACTACTTATATGATCTAATAGTCTTTTCAAAGGTTACCTCTGCCGAAGAGAAATTCCAGCATTTTCCTCAGAAGATCATATTCACATGACCTCTGCTGGTTTAGTTTTAAATTGACCAATGATTTACTATGATTCCTGTCTAGTAGACACTTTCTATGGTTCAGTTAAATCGACCATAAGATTTATCTGATTCTTTTCCAATTAAAGATAATTCAAGACCTCTGCTAGTTCAGTTTTAAATCGACCAATGATTTATTCTGATTCCCATCCGGTAGACACTTTCTCTGATTTAGTTGAATCGACCCTAAGATTTCTATGATTCTATTAAAGTTGGATATAATTCAAGACCTCTGTTGGTTCAGTTTAAATCGACCAATGATTTATTCTGATTCTTTTCCAGTAGAGACTTTCTCTAGTTCAGTTAAATCGACCCTAAGATTTTCTGATTCTTATCCAGTTAAAGATACTGTAAAGCCTGGAATCCGACCAGATAGAAGTTTACCCCATCAAATTACCGCAAAGCCTGGAACCAACCAGATAGCAGTTAATTTCATATTCCCCAGTAGGTCACTGTGAAGCCTGGAATATGACCAGATAGTAGTCAACCTTATTATCCTCAGCAAGTCGTTGTGAAGCCTGGATCCCGACTAGATAACAGCTCACTTTCGTCTCTTCGGTCAAGAGATAACTCCCTGGCAGAGTAATGGACAACTGAAGCTCCTAGACCCTATTTCCTGAAATAGATACCAACGTTCCTCAACGGAGTCCTCCTCACACGACAGGAACAGGAATCCCCACAAAGGAATCTCTTAGGAAAATCAATATCTACTCTAGATGGCATCTTTAAGCCCATCTCCGACGATCTCCATCACTTTCTCTGGATGGCAACCTTAAGCCCATATCCGACAGTCTTCTTTCATCTTTTCCAAATGGCATATGTAAGCCCATTCCCGATATTATCCACCAATAGTGTTACTTCAGACGAGTGCAAATTTCTGGGCACTCTAGTGTTCAATCATCTTTCACCTTCAGATTACGAAAGGCAGGCAAGCTAATCTACATCCTCGGGTATAAGAAGATTGAACAGAGGCAGCTGTTATACCCCAAAATTTACCCTCATTTTACTCAACACATGCCCATTGAGGTCGTCAACTTGCCCAAGGATGATCAAGAATTGACCAGACAAATTCTCCTCCTAAGGCAATGAACCTCTAACTAGGTTTTCAATTTTCATCAAGATATGTAAGCTCCAATGATCTCAAATATTTTCCATGGTCCTAATATGTCTTCAAGATAGTCCATGCCAGATTTCATGCTTTGCACAACAAGTTTGCTTAGTCAATTGCTCAAACGCTTGAAAATCAACTAGACTAGGTCAAAAGTCAAATTTAGCCTATATACAATTAAACTTTAAGATTTTTTGTCAACATCAACATTTTAAAGTGATATCCATCATTTGATAAAGTTCTGGTTATGATTCCTCAAGAAATGCTCCTAATTCATCAAAAGTAAAAAAATGATAATTAGGGTTTTTATAGAAAAAGTCAACCAAACTTTGACCAGGCATAACTTTATCATATTTTATCAAACAAATTTCAACCAAGGATCATTTTGAAGATAATACAATTCTCTACAACTTCTCTTCAACCCTCAAGTTCAAGAAATGCACCAATTGAAAGATACAAGCTCAAACATTATGGGTCCTTTCAAAAAGTCAATAAAAACACCTTTTGGATCAAAGATTGGTACATGAACATTGAAGATCCAATTGATATGAAACGAAAAGGGTTGTTTAAAGGACATCCTAAGCTCTCTAAAAAGTTCAATAACACCCTCATAGGTTTAAAATTGAGAGAGATATGTATTGCTAAAGTTGACCAATTTTGAAGAAGTGCATGAAGGAAATATTGATCAAACTTGGATTTTTTTTCCAAATAGGCCTATCCTTTTGTGATCCAAACTTGTTTCTAATATGGTCCACAACCTCTAAACCCATACATGCCTTATTTGGTCATTTATTTTATTTATTTTGATTTTTAATCATTAAAAAGCCAATTTAAATTGAATAAATGATATAAAAATATTTAAAGATTGCATGGGGTTGGTTTCCAATTAAAGAATGAACATATATTCAGTTTATGACAAGGGGGTTTAGTGGAGAGAGGAAAAAGATATGATTTTGTCCCAAAAACTCAAATATTCACATAATTGGAAATCAAATATTTTCTCATGAAGGCATTGATAGCTCTCTATATTTGTTGACCTAATGTGTCTCATATATATGAACAACCATTCAGAAGCCAAGAAGGAGGCACAAATGCATCAAAATAGCACCCTAAAAGTTTCAAAAAATTCCAAAGAAGTGCAATCTGTTTCACACAGTTCAGCCAGTCCTCCCCAGATCTAAGCACTTTATCAGCCTCCTGGAGATCTTAGGAGTCCATTCCTATCATCCTCAAATCTCATAGCATCCCAAATCCTCGCGATCAAGTACCACCGGTTAACAAGGTTTGACAAAATTAAAACTGGAAATTTATGCATTCTTGATGGTTTTAATGATTTGATTTGTGTTCAGGACATCAATTAGGGCAGGTTGGACGTTTCACATGAGAGCTTCGAGGCTTAAATCATGTGATGCAATTGTTAGGGCAAGCTTGTGAAACTCCTAATTTAGGGACCTTCATACCAAACTAACCCCATATTTAGATTCTTGGGAAAATTTCAAGGGGAGTAGGGTCTTTTGTGCATTTTAATCTTCACATTTTTGTAGGTTTGAATATTTGTCTTGTCGGAGAAGAAGACCAGAGTGCGGCTCCAGCATCATTGACTCCACTGACCCAGGCGAAGATCTTGCGTGGGAATATCATATAATTTTATTGGTCCATTTGAATTGATGACGCGCGCATTTTTGATGAATTGGATTTGATCATTGTTTTACTTATAATATTGTTAAGTTATTATAATTATGTTAAGTTATTATAATTATTCTAACAAATTTGTTTCAGATCCAACGCATTACCACCCAGCGCGTATACCTTGCACCCTCAAATCTAGCCATCAGATCTTCATTGATCCAGATTCAGCTCTCCTGTAGTGCTTCCCCGGGATGGACCTCCAGAGAATCAGCAACATGTGATCAGGCAGGCGTTGGGCCAACACATCTGGGCCTAGCAATTTTCAGCGCCATACCCCCTAGATTGTTTCATACACCAGGCCTATTTCATTCTTTTTTTAATTTATTTTATTTTATTTTTAATTAGTTTACGTTTTTAAATTCATTTTTATTTTAATCATAAAATCAACAAAAATCACAAAAAATAGACTTAGGTTTTTTTTATAATTAAAATTAACTCTTGCAAATTAATTTAATTTAATTGATTTTAACTTGTTTTCTTTAATTTAAAATTAATTAGAAAAGAGGTTAAATATCAAATCTTTTTCATATAAAATACCAAAAATATTTTTATTAAACAATTAGATTTTTAAGCTTTGTCAAACTTATTCTCGTCTTAACTTTTACGCGTTGTTATTTTTCGTACTATTATTTTTTAATTAATGTATCCGTACACAGTTTGTAATAGTTTAAATTAGGGTTTTTTTTACTGTTTATTCCCCCAATTGTTGAACTTGTAATTCCCCCTCCTCCAGGACCTGTAATAGCATAGGACTCTATCTTCCTGTTTTTACTTTCCGCACTATTAACTGCTAGTAATTAGGTTTGCATGGAAATACTGTAAATTAAAACGATTAGATAACTCTAAATTGAAAGATAAATGAACTGAATCAACACACTTGCACATGCTCACCCTTAAGGTATCTCCCACTTTGGTTGCCTTCGGAAACGGTCACAATTCTCGAAACATGAGAATTTTTAGTGGCTGTCCTTTAGTTCAAGAGATCACAGGTCTCTCGATGACCCTTTTAACTATGCCTCGGTTAAAAAGTGATCGTAGAACTTTAGGACAATCACTAAAAGTTCTTGCCCTGTTGCCTTAGTGACCATAAACATCCCTTCGATAGTCCCTCAAGATCCAAACGATAAGGCTGCCTACTCACTAATAGTAGGATAGCACTGTCTAAAGGAAAGGAGGAAAAGAACACCTTTTTCGAGTAGGTAGATAACTGTTAGGTACTTGCTCAAAAAACAACTTTTTCACACTACACTTTCAAAACATTTTTCAAAAATGCTTTATCAACACTCTTGAGGACTGATACAAGAGTTATCATAAAGAAAACAAGCTTTTCAAAACACATAAGCACGAAAGCAATGTTCAAAAATGAGCAAGTGCATAAGAGCCCGTGGAAAACCACGGATGGAAACGGTGTTAACACCTTCCCTTTCCATAATCTACCCCCTTACTCAGAAAATCTCGAAAAAAAGGTCTTTTTCTGTTCTTTTCACCCTTTACTTTGTTAGATAAAATAAAAGTCGGTGGAAACTCTTGCTTACCGTGACATTTGCAAATACAAAACATAAAACCAGTATAATAGTCGGTTCTGCCACCGTATCACAGGTGTTGTTCAAGTTCTGCAGTCATCTTCAAAGAGGCGTTAATGGCATAATTCTATAATCTCGTCTATATTACAAACATGTATCCAATTCATCCTAAAACTCTTCTTCACAGTTGGCTTTCACAAGCTATACAAATATGTTTGCACCAAAACTATCAATCAAGTTGCAAGATAATAAATCTTCCTATTGAACCATCAACTTGAGGGAATATTTCTCTCTCATAAACTCTATAAAATGGTAGTCAAACCTTAAATTTCTCCTATGTTCAAAACATATAATGATAGAGTTGTAGATATCGTATATGAAAACTATGGAGCTTGGATTGTTAAAGATTGAGCTTTATTTACACGACTCTTATCCAGGATATCAGAAGTTTTGCTACTGTATGTAATTTCCTGAAAACATGCTTATGAAGCTTTGAAAAAAGTTAATAAGCATTTCAAATCTCAAATGAAGGCTCATGTTCATCATATGAGATCATAATTAAAGACAAGAAAGAAAGGTAATTACTCAATATCTTAATATGTTCTTTGAATTCGAGTCATAACTAACTCTTTCCTAGTAATTGGAGATCAAATATATGAAAGAATATAACCCCTTCATTATAATGATCTATTGTAAAGGTTAGCCAACAAATATCTATGATGTTGAAGCTCTATAAAGCACAGTTGAACAAGTATTGGCAAGAACTTGCAACTCCCAATGCAACTACTAATGTTACTCAGGGTATGTTCAACAATAAAATAGGCATAAATGGTAACTCCTTTATCTCTCATCAATCCTTTCATGCAAGAGCTCGATTAACTAGTGGTATAGGTCGAGGAAGATAAATGTATACCACAGGTAATAGACCAACATGTGAACTCTATAAAAGTATGGCCACTCAGTGGTAGACTGTTGACACGTGTATGGTGATTATTTTGAAATCGAACAACCTAAATATCAAGCACAAGTATCTGCAACAAATTACTCAAACAGTTCTCAAGAAAATCAAAAGCATTGGGCCTCAACATTTGCACAAGCAAACATATGCCTTTCTCATCAAGATTAGATGCATATTCCTCAAGATCTTGAGTCCTAAGCCTGGTTTACAGAATCAGGTTCCTCTCATCATATTGTTTCTAGTGACTCTAATTTACAAACTAAACTATCACTTGCAAGCGCTATCATAGTAATACTTGGTAATGGACATAACATGGTAGTTAAATATATATTTTATTCAAAGTTCATGTCCAAACTGATGTAATACTCCATATAACATTTTGATAACTTACTTCATATCACCAAGTTGCTAAAAATTTGATCTTTATGTCAAAATTTGCTAAAGACAACAATGTGTTTTTTTAATTCCATTATGACAAGTGTTATGTAATATCACAAGAGTCTAAGTTGGTGTTACTTTAAGGATTCCCTGATAATAGTGGATTGTACTTCTTCGATAATCTAGCTCTAGAACCTTCAAGAATTTTCTTTTGCTATGAGTCTCAAAATTTTTATCCTATTGTACATAGTACTAGTGCATCTAGTCATGTTAATAACGAAAAGTTTCTTGAAAAGAAGTTTTCCATTTGGCGTTCTAGGTTAGGTCATGCTAGCCCTAGAGTCATTCATAACATACTTGAGTTGTGTAATATACAGTTGAAAAATAAATACTCTGTTGAATTTTGTAACTCTTGTTGTATTTGTAAATTACATAGGTTACGTGATCCCTTGTCCAATACCAAGTTTACTAATGCTTTTGAGGTAGTTCAAAATGATTTATAGGGACTATCACTTGTACCCTCTAGTAATGGATACTCTTATCACATAGCTTTTGTTTATGACTTTTCAAAATATACATGGATATGACCGCTCAAAGAACAGAGTGATGCCTTATCTTCCTTCAAGTATTTCATAGTTATATTAGAACCTATTCCATTCAGGAACAAAAAACAGATTATCTAGATCCACGAAGGAACCCAAAATTAAGAGAGATGGATAACATCGGTCTTGAATGATGGCTCTGATCTCCTTTAAATGGTGCGGGGTTGTGATACGGTGGGAGAACTGACTTGAGGTGTTTTGCATTTTGTATTCGCAAATGTTGTGGTTTAGCGAGAGTCGCCACCGACTTTTCTTTTATCCAATAAGGAAAGGTGAAAAAGCACAGGAAAGACCTTTCAAGATGTTTTCTTGAGTTTGGGGGGTAGATTATGAAAAGGGAAGGTATTATCACCCTTTTCATCCATGGTTTTCCATGGGCTCTTAGTTACTTGCTATATCACTTGCTTTTGTGTGATTTTGAAAGTATTTTGAAAAGGTGCCATCGTTTAGACAAACTTTGTAATAGTTCTCGTTCGTAAGAAAATATACAAAGTGTGGAGCTTTTGAAAATATTCCATGTTTAGAAAGTGTTTTGAAAGTGTTTGTGATTGTTTTTGAAAATATCAAGGATGTTTGTTTTGAAATTGATCAAGCAACTAAAAGTAATCTACCTACTCAAAAGGTCTTAGATGTTCTTTTCCTCCTCCTTCAGATGTTGCTACCTTACTATTTTTTTGGTACGAAGCCCCATAGTTGGATGTAAAGGGACGGGCATTGGGTCATCGTATGACCATGATAGCAATGTTGTGAGATGACTTAGCACTTTTCTTTTAGGGACTAAGATCATTTTGAAAGGAAACATTGATAGCATCATTGAGGGACTATGATCTTGTATTTTTCTATTGGATTGTGCTAAGAAATCCCACATGCATAATATGACCATTTTATAAGGCAACAAGTGGAATTATCCTAGGGGTGCTAGTGTGCAAGTGTATTTGATTGCATGTATAATTTTTTCTAGATTAGGGTGATCTATTTGTCAATTTTCATATCTTGTCATACACACCCTAATTACTAGCATATATTGAAAGAAATAATAGTGAGGAAATGTAAAGTCCTACGCTATTACAATATTTAGGGGGATTGGGGTACATATTTATGAATGGGGATTGCAATTTAAATCCTAGGTTACTATTACAACCATATTTAAATAGATAAGAATGTACAGGAAATGTAAAATGCTTATTTATTTAAGAAAAGAAATAAGTGTTTGTTTAAGAAAGTATTTTTTTGTCTTTTTATGTTAAAAGAAAATATAATATGTGAATATGAAATATTTTTGGTATTTTTGATTAATGAAAAATAAAGATGATGGCAAAAAAAATAATAAAAGAGAAAGAAAAAAGAACCAACGCAAATGCTGAAAATAGAAGAAGTCAGAAGTTCTGACTTTGACTTACTGCACAAACAGAAACAACGTTAGTAGAAATATGGAAGTTCAGAAGTTCTAGATCTTCTAAGAATTCAGAAGTTTTCAGAATTTCTGATGCAATTGTCAGAACTTTGTCTCTCTCCTTTCTAGTCAGAACATATGCAGCTTAGTCATTTCTTAATAGAATAGAAGTTGCATACATGATAATTATGACAAGTTTCAAGAAATATCAGAAACACAAATCAGAAGCAACATGAATTTGCTAATCCTAATTCTGAGTCCTAATTTCTTAATGAAACTCTGAACTGGAATTCCCTCTATTTAGGCAGGCAGATGCATGAAATCTCAGAATATAAACATCATCAGGATCATAATGTCTACATTGTATTAAATATGCAAAATCTGACAATGCCTAAATAATATGATGTGAGTCAGTAGGAACTTACCTTACAGCTGGGAAATGTTCTGGGAGCTGGAATCTGATCCTGACCACTTGTGGTGTTCTGAACAGCTTCCTCACGTTTTCAGCAGGTTGGAAACTATCAGCTTGGATTGTAAATGATTAGAAGATTCTGGAGCAACCAAGGGATAAAGTTCTGATCCTTTGAAGTGGATATTGGTGGAGAATGTGTTACTGTTTGATTACAAAATTTTGGATGGCTTTTGAATATATATTAGGAACTGTATGGGTGGTTTTGTTCAGGAAACAACTTGAGAAAAATGGAGCTTTAATGCAAGAATCAAATGCTAAGGTTTTGTATTTTTGTGTTTGCAATATTTTTGGATTCTTGGAATTTTTGCAGGGGGTTCAAGGCTTTTCTTTCTCAAATTCCACACCTTTCTCTCAAATTTTTCTGACCTCTTCTCAATGTCTAATGGTGTTCTATTTATAGGAAAAGGTTTTGTAGTTTGGAGATGTCAAGTGGCACCAACATCATACACTAGATGCTGACTTACTCTTGAAGTAAGCTTAAACGAGTGTGGTTCAATGCATCAAGTTGGATGGTTAACAGCGCCTAAGATGGATTTGGCAGCGTGAATTAAGGAAAAGTATAAGCAGCGAATGGGCCTAGCATACTTTTGCACAACAGTTGGTCTTACCAAGACAGTAGGGGTACACGTGGGGGAAATCCTTTGGATAGCAACTCACAAGTGGTTGTGAGCATTAAATGATGATCAGAAATCCTGCCATGTGAAACTTTGCATCCTTGCTTAACTCTGTATTAGAAGTTCTTCTTCAGCGTAGCATCTCATCTTCTGATCCTCTTATCTTCTGGCTCCAGCATGTTCTGAAGGAACTTTCAGACTTTCTAGAAAGCTTGCAGCATGCTTCTTAACCTTCTTTGAATTACCCTGGCAAACTCTGACTGAAGCTTTTGTGGATGGCTTTCCCAGAAGTTCTGACCAAACTCTGTCTTGAGAATATCCAGAATTTGCTGAGTGCTTTAGTGATAATCTGGTCAGAAGTTCTAAAATTGTCATAATCCTTAAACACTTAGAAAAATTTCTAAGTACTTTAGAATTTGACTTTTCCAAAGTAAAAATTTGACTTTTAAATTTCCTAATGAAACAGACTTCATATTCCAACATGTCTTGATGAAATATGATTTTTGAGATTTGATTTTGATCTAAAAGTCAAAGTTCGACTTCTCAGTGTGCAAATGACCATTTTGTCCTTGTGAATGACTTGTTTGGAAAAATTGATAGTTCAAGGCCTAGAAACTTGATAGAAGCAAATCTGGGATCCAGGGTGATCCCTTGTGAAATGAGAGGGCAAATTTTGGGGTACAACAGCTGCCCCTGTTCAAACTTCTTGAACCTGAAGAGTTAGATTGGAGGATCTTCCATTCGTGACTTGAAGGTGAAAGATGATTTGAACATTAAAGTGCCCAGAAATTTGCACTCGAAGATGGATGGTGAATGGGCTTATAGATGCCATTTGGAGGAAGAAGTATCAACACAAATCTCTTGTTGATTTTATACTAAAACTTGATGTTCTACCTGTGAGAAAAGGGTTAGTAAAATGCAGATGTTTGCATGATGTTCACCAGATGTAGTATCATGCCAAATGCATATGGTATGTACATGTTATGATGTATGAATGTGAAGTGTATATTTTTGTCCAGGAAAATAAATCCTTGACTACTGCCGAGGAAATTCTGGGAGATTGAATCCCTGATTTCCAGTTGAAGATGAAGAATATGCATATATTCAAATTTTGTTGAAAGGATGCTTTTGTTGGGGAAGATTGCTCCAATGTCAGCTGTTATCTGGTCGGATCCAGGCTTCACAGTTGCTGAGGATGAAGTAGTTGACTACTATCTGGTCGGGTCCAGGCTTCTAAACCACTTACTGGAGGATGAGATGAATTAACTGTTATCTGGTCGGATCCCAGGCTTTACCGAAAATTCCTTGAAATTGAATAGTTATCTGGTCGGATCCAGGCTTCACAATAACTTACTGAGGATACGGAAGTTAACTGTTATCTGGTCAGATCCAGGCTTCGCAGTAACTTGGAATGGCAACTACTATCTGGTCGGATCCAGGCTTCATGGTTTTTGGAAAGCTGTACTATTATCTGGTCGAGTCCAGGCTTCATAGTGTCTTTTTGGGGATCATAGTTAATTGTTATCTGGTCGGGTCCAGGATTTACAATATACTGTTTGAAAACTGTTATCTGGTCGAGTCCAGACTTCGCAGATTTCTTTGGTGAGGTCAATTGTTATCTGGTCGGGTCCAGGCTTCACAATAAACTGTTTGAAACTATTATCTGGTCGGGTCCAGGCTTTGCATATTTCTTTGATGAGGTCAAATGTTATCTGGTTGGGTCCAGGTTTCACAATTAACTGTTTGAAAAACTATTATCTGGTCGGGTCCAGGCTTTACAAATTTTTGAGGTTGATAAGGTCAATTTTTATCTGGTCGGGTCCAGGTTTCATAATAAACTGCTTGAAAACTATTATCTGGTCGGATCCAGGCTTTACATATTTCTGAGGTTTGATGCAGTCAATTGTTATCTAGTCGGGTCTAGGTTTCACAATAAACTGCTTGGGGATTTAGTTGTTATCTGATCAGTTTCCAGGTTTCACAATGAATCGTTGAGGGTGATTGCTATATGGTCAGATCCAGGCTTCGCAACGGCTTTCTTGAAAGGATGGAAATGAGGACTGATATATGGTCGGGTCCAGGTTTCTCAGCCATTTTTTGGGGTTAGAGAGACAACTCTACTGGGGAAAAGAAATTAAACCTTAGTCGGATTGAGTTCAGGTTCTTCTATATATTTTAAGAGTTAGGCTATTATCTGGTCGGGTCCAAGTTTCATAGCATTTTGAGTTCATCTGTTATTCGGTCGGGTCCAGGCTTTAGTAACTCAAACTGTTATTTGGTCGGGTCCAGGCTTCAGTTATTCAAACTGTTATCTGGTCGTGTCCAGGTTTTAATAATAACTTGAAAATGGTGCTAATATCTTGTCGGATCCAGGCTTCATAGCATCTTGGAAATAGTAAAGGCTTTGCTGACGACTTTACTGGGGATTAGGGATTTTGGCCCTGTGATTTGCAGTATTTTGAAAGGGAAATTCAAACTGGAGCGTATAGACTCAGTCGGGTAAGGTAGAATCAGCTTGGGGAGGATACACCCAATTGGGGACGATGGGCTCATCTGGGGAGGATAGATTCTGTTTGGAGAAAATAGCCTTGGTTGGATAAGATGTACTCAGCTGGGGAAGATGGATTCAGCCAGGCAATTTGGACTCAACTGGGGAATTGGGGATCAACTGGAGAAGATATACTCAATTGGGGATGATGGGCTCATCTGGGGATGATGGGCTCATCTGGGGAAATCGTGGTGTCTTGATTATTGTATGTTGAGGCTTTTAAACTCGGCTAGGGAAATAACTTTGTTGGGGGATAAACCTTGTTGGGGAGGTGAATTTTCTTTAGGAAAGAATTCCTTAGGCTTTAATCTTGTCAACATTGACTTAGCTGGGGAGAAATCGTCCAAGAGGTTGGGACTCTGGTCAGGGATTGTCTTATGCAAAGAGATTGTGTGGGCCTCTCCGTTGGGGAAAGGTTTGTTGCTGCCATCCTCATAGGGATAATGATGATGAGATAACTCTGTGGGGCTATTTCAAAACAAAGACAGAAAATTTTGCACTTCAAAGTGTATTTGTATTGATATTTTGCCCATGAATAGGCGTTTTTTGTACAGAGAGACAGAGATCCTAGTAAGAGGAAATCGTCAAAAGGAAAACAAAATTGAGAATGAAAAACAAATAGCCATGTGAAATGATCTCATTTCCTTTCAGCTCTACTATTTCCCCAATGTCTTCGAACGTCCCTTGCCGTTGATCGAAGTTGATTGGATTGATCCTGGACCGATTGAATTTGGACCTTGGCGATAGAATTGACTATGTTGATTCCATGGGACATATCGTACGCTTTTAATCCTTAATTTTTGCTTGAACTGCCCTTTCGGGTTTTCGGTTCACCAGGATACCATTTTTTTCCCAAGTCGCCCTTTCGGGTTTTCAACTTGCCGGGTGTACAACCTTTTGCATATATCCCTAATTTTTTCCCAAACCTTTTGGTTTGTCGGGATGCCCTTTTTTTGCTTAGGTGTGTCAAGCTAACGGGTCTCTTATGCATAGTATTTCTTTACTATGTCCGTGTTTATAGGATGCGGGAAATTATCACCGTACACGGTAGTCTACATCATGGCACCACTAGTGAAAACTCTCTTGACAACAAATGGCCCTTCATAGGTGTGAGTCCATTTTCCTCTGGGGTCACCTTGTGGTAAAATGATGCGTTTTATCACCAAGTCACCAACTTGATATACTCGAGGTTTGACCTTCTTGTTAAAAGCCTTGATCATTCATCTTTGATACGTCTGACCATGGCAAATAGCAGCTAATCGTTTTTCGTCAATCAAGTTCAGCTGATCCAATCTCGTTTGAATCCACTCGTCTTCGCCTAGGCCTGCCTCGATCATAATCCTTAGTGAGGGAATCTGAACTTCCACTGGCAGGACAGCTTCCATGCCATAGACTAGAGAAAAGGGAGTTTCCCCAGTTGATGTTCTAGCTGAAGCACGGTAGCCATGTAGAGAAAATGGCAACATCTCATGACAATCCTTATAGGTTAGTACCATCTTCTGCATAATCTTCTTGATATTTTTGTTGGCTGCTTCGACTGTGCCATTCATTTTTGGTCTATACGGAGAAGAATTGTGACGCTGTATCTTAAACTGAGTGCAAAGCTCGGTAATCATAGCATTATTGAAGTTAGTCCCATTGTCAGTGATGATCCTTTCGGGGATACCATAACAGAAGATGAGGTTGTGTCTGATGAATCTAGCTACCACATTCTTGGTGACTAAGGAAAATGAGGCAGCTTCGACCCATTTGGTGAAATAGTCAATAGCAACAAGAATGAAGCGATGTCCGTTGGAAGTTTTGGGCTTGATCTCTCCGATCGTGTCAATCCCCCACATTGCAAATGGACACGGAGCGGTCATGACATTTAGAGGGATAGGAGGCACATGGACCTTGTCAGCATAGATTTGGCATTTATGACAAGTTCTTGAATGTTGATGACAATCAGTCTCCATCGTTGACCAATAGTAACCAGCTCTTAAGATTTTCTTAGCCATCGCATGTCCACTTGAGTGAGTACCAAAGAGACCATCGTGCATGTCTTCCATGATTTTATGTGCCTCGTTCTTGTCCACACATCGGAGTAGAGTCGAATCATGGTTGCGTTTGTAAAATATCCCGTTACTTAGGAAGAATTTGGCTGCAAATCTTCGTAAGAATTTTCTGTCATTGATGGATGCCACCTCTGGATACTCTTGTGCTTCAAGGTATCCCATCACCTCATGGTACCATGGCTTTTCCACATTGGTGTCAAGCTCATAACAGTGCGCAGGTTCATCGAATCTTTCAATTGTAATCATAGGGGCTTCATTGTCCCATCTGACTTTGAACATTGAAGACATGGTTGCCAAAGCGTCAGCCAACTGGTTTTCTTCCCTAGGGAGGTGTTCAAAAGTGATCTCTTCAAAGTGAGGAATCAAGGATAGCACAAGTTCCTTGTAAGGGATAAGATTAGGGTGTTTACTGTCCCAATCTCCTTTTACTTGGCTGATCACTAAGTCGGAATTCCCGAACACATCCAAATGTTTGATTCTTAGGTCAATAGCAGCTTTCAGACCTAAGATGCATGCTTCATACTCGGCCATATTGTTTGTGCAATCGAAACATACTCTGGCAGTAAAAGGAGTGTGGAAACCTTCAGGAGAGATGATCACAACACTAAATCTGTTACCTAAAGCGTTGGAAGCCCCATCGAATACCATAGTCCATCGGGATCCTTGTTCAGGTCTGTTATACGGTCCAGATTTCACACAGTCGGTTACCAGCATGATGTTCTCATCAAGGAAGTCGAAATTCATTGATTGATAATCATCCACGACTTGATGGGACAAATGATCTGCTAGTACACTTCCTTTTATGGCTTATTGAGTTGTGTATTGAATGTCGTACTCGGTTAAGATCATTTTCCATCTGGCCATTCCTCTGGAAAGGGCAAGTTTTTCAAAGATGTACTTGATTGGGTCCATTTTAGAAATCAACAGAGTGGTATGAGTCAACATATACTGTTTTAGCTGGCGAGCAGCCCATGCCAGAGCGCATCAAGTTTTATCGAGCAGTGAATATATGGTTTCATAGTCAGTAAACTTTTTGCTCAGGTAATAAATAACATGCTCTTTTCGGCCAGACTCCTCATGTTGGCCCAAAACACACCCCATAGAATTCTCTAGTACTGTCAAGTACATGATCAAGGGTCTTCCTTCAACCGGAGGCATGAGGATAGGAGGTTCTTGTAGGTATTCTTTGATTTTGTCAAAGGAAATCTGGCATTCATCGTTCCACCTGACTACCTGATCTTTCTTCAATAGTTTGAAGAGTGGCTCGCAAGTAGCAATTAAGTGTGATACGAAACAGGCAACGCAATTGAGACGACCCAAGAATCCTCTGACTTCTTTTTCAGAACGGGGGACTAACATTTCTTGGATGGCCTTTACCTTGGAAGGATCAACTTTAATTCCTTTATCGCTGACCACAAAACCTAGAAGCTTTCCAGAGCGTACTCCAAATGTGCACTTGTTAGGGTTTAACCTCAGTTTGTACTTCTTCAGTCTCTCAAATAGTTTGTGCAGGTGATCAAGATGTTATTCTTCAGTTTGTGATCTGGAAATCATATCATCCACATATACCTCTATCTCATGATGAATCATGTCATGAAATAAAGCAACCATAGCCCTTTGATATGTTGCCCGTGCATTCTTTAATCCGAAAGGCATGACCTTGTGGCAGAAGGTGCCCCATTGCATAATGAAAGTGGTCTTTTCCATATCTTCGGGATCCATCCTTATTTGGTTATAGCTTGAGAAGCCATCCATGAATGAGAAGACCTTATGTTGGGCAGTATTATCGACTAAGATGTCAATGTGTGGTAGAGGGAAGTCATCCTTGGGGCTTGCCCTATTCAGATCCCTATAGTCTATGCACATGTGAACTTTCCCGTCTTTCTTTGGCACTAGCACTATACTGGCCACCCATTGAGGATAGGACGTTATAGCTAGGAATCCTGCATTAAACTATTTCATTACTTCGGCTTTGATCTTTTCATACATATCAGGCCTCATGCGACAAACCTTTTGTTTAATAGGGGCAGTCTTCTTTAGTTGGCAGACGATGAACCACGATGTCGGTATCCAACCCAGGCATATCTTCATAAGACTAAGCAAATACTTCCATATAATTGCACAACATCTGAACCAATATGTTCTTAACACTGCTTTCCAAATTAGCGTTGATCCTGATTTCCTTCTTATCTGACTCAGTACCCAAGTTGATAACCTCTACTAACTCTTCATGTAGTTGAATAGCTTTTTCCTCTTGTAATAGAAGTCTGGCTAGTTCTCCCAGTATATCACAATCTTCCTCGCCTTCATCTTCGGCTTGGTGAATTGGATGTTCGAAAACATACTTGGCAATAGTAGAGTTGTTAACAATAAGATCATAGTGGATGATGATCTGTAAATGTGTGTGTGTATGCGCATGTAAGATACATGGCTATTGAAAAATGTAATAAAGGAAATGAAAGACAATGAACATAAAATTTGAATGCAAAGAGGTCCAATGGTTTATATTAAATGATCATATGATAGATGAAACATGAGCAAAACCCTTAACAAATGGAGCAAAGTTCCCCAGACAAGGCACATGGCTTAAAAGTCGTTGTTTGGAAATAATATTACAGACATAGAGTTCTTGAATTTACAAAAAAAGTAAATAGTAATTACTCCTCAATGAAAGAAACAGGAGTGAAATCCTTTGCATGCCAATTGTTGAGCTTCCCTCTGTTTGTTGGGTAGATCCAGTCTTCAAAAGCACACTCATCATCAGAGTCTTGTATAGTATTCACTTCATGATTTTTGAGGTGAAGAGGCGGCTTTCTAGCACGAGCCCTTCTAACTTCTTTATGAGCTTGGGAGGTGAAACCTAACCCAAACTTGTCTTCCTTGAATGGGATATCGAGGAGTTGACCCCACATCACATTTTTTCCTTCTTCTACCACAACACGAGCATCCTTAAGAGAAACCATCTTGGGATTAACTTTATCAGCTCTTGGAGTGTCGGAGGAGATTTTGGTGGCGGCTACAACTCCGAACGTTTGGAAAGGAGTTTCTATGAATTCGCCATCCATTTCTACATACTTGAAAGAACTGAGATGGCTTACCATAAATTCTTCCTCACCGCAAACAGTGACAACCTTCCCTTGAATTGAATATTTTAACTTCTGGTGGAGTGTAGAAGTGACCGCACCTGCCCCATGGATCCATGGGCGTCCAAGCAAGAAAGAATACGCAGGTCGTATGTCCATTATATAGAATGTGGAGTTGAAAATATGTGAACCAATCTTAATTGGGAGATCCACCTCTCCATGTACCATCCTTTTCGACCCATCAAATGCCCTCACGAAAATATCACTTGGCTTCAAAACCAAACCTTCACAATCTAGCCGATCTAAAGCGCCTTTAAGTAACACGCTTAAAGATGAGCCTGTGTCAACCAAAACATGTGCCAGAGTGATCCCCTTACATTCAACAGAAACATGCAAGGATTTATTGTGATTCTTTCCCATGGGAGTTAAATCTGCGTCGGAGAACCCCAGACCATTGTCAGCTGTCAAACTTGCTACGCAGTTCTCAAATTGGTCGGCTGTGGTTTCTTGAGGCACATAAGCCTTTTTCAAAAACATAATCAAAGCTTGTGCATGGGCGTCGGAACATAGCAATAAGGACAACATTGATATTTTAGAAGGGGTTTGCCCCAACTGCTCTACCATTTTGAAGTCGCTTTTCTTGATGATCTTCAGAATCTCCTCCATTTCTTGAGTGGATGGTTCTTCCATAACAAACTTTTTAGCAGGTGCCTCTTCCCTAGCAGGCTCACCTTCTTTCCCTTTCCATTTAGTACTGGAACCAAAATTGTCATTGGTTATGCGGACTGGAACTGTGGTAGTGGTTGGTGGTGAGATAACAGGGGCATTGTAATAAACCTCGGCATTGTAATTCCATGGTACCTCTTTATCAGAGATGTATGGAATAGGTCCGACAGCAGTGATTATGAGAGGATCAATGATCGGTTCGTTCGAAATCCTGATAGGACCTTTGGATGAGATCCTAAGAGGTTTGTTTGAAATTGTTATGATGGCCAAATCTTCAGCTTTGTCGATTGAATTTTTGATGGTGGGAATCTTTTCGAATAGAATCTCGCGGCTATTTATCAGGTGTTGCACACCTTTCTTCAATAGCTAGCATCAATTTTCTCATTGATCACAACATGCACAATTTTTGGAACATCCAGGAAACACACCATTTTTCAGCAAATTAGCTTTCACAACGGTCAAGGGAGTTGTCAAATCTTTGACAGAGACGATAAAAGTAACATCATCAATTGCATTAACCCCTTTTCCATGTTTTGGCATTAGCGCGGTTATCACGTTTGGAGTAGTGGGTGGATCAAACTCAATTGTCTTGTTATCTATCAAATCTTGAATTTTGTTCTTCAAGGCCCAACACTGATCAGTCTCATGGTCGGGGATGTTGGAATGGTATGTGTGTGATATGGTGGGAGAACTGACTTGAGGGTTTTGCGTTTGTGTTCTCAAAATGTTGCGGTTTAGCAAGAGTCGCCATCGACTTTTCTTTTATCCAATAAGGAAAGGTGAAAAAGCACAGGAAAGACCTTTCGAGATATTTTCTTGAGTTCGGGGGTAGATTATGAAAAGGGAAGGTATTAGCACCCTTTCCTTCCATGGTTTTCCATGGGCTCTTAGTTACTTGTTAGATCACTTGCTTTTGTTTGAAAGTTGTGCTTTTGTGTGGTTTTTTTGAAAGTATTTTGAAAATGGAACTTCGTAATGGTTCTCGTTTCTATAAGAACGCCTACAAAGTGTTTGTTTCGAAAATAGTTCAAAGGTGTGTTTGTGAGATGTGTTTTTGAAAGTATTTTGAAAATGGAACTTTATAATGGTTCTCATTTCTACAAGAACGCCTACAAAGTGTTTGTTTCGAAAATAGTTCAAAGATGAGAGTGTGGGTAAAAATTATTTTGTTGTGAGCAAGCGAGTAACTAAGAGCGAATCTACCTACTCGAAAGGTCTTAAATGTGCTTTTCCTCCTCCTTTAGATGTTGATATCTTACCATTGTTTTGGTAAGAAGCCCCATCGTTGGATGTGAAGGGACGGACATTGGGACATTTTTATAGTCATAGAAGGAAACATATTGGACATTTTAGAAATGTCGTTTTAGGGACTAGATTGTTTACCAAAGGCAACATCAAGGGTCATCGAGGGACTACGATCTTTTATCTAGGGTCTTTTCTAAAACGCCCATGCTTGAGCGACATGACTATTTTCCGATAGGCAACAAAGTGGAGTAACCCTAAGGTGTGCATATGTGAAAAGTGTGTTTGATTGCATGCATTTTTGTCTTGATTAAGGGTTGTCTACTTGTTATTTTTATCTTGCCATACACACCTAATTACTAGCATTTGTACAAAAGTAATAAAAAAGTGCAAAAAATAAATCCTACACTATTACAACCATATTGAAGTGCATAGAAATGTAAAGGCAAAAATAAGATAAAAAGAAGTAAAAAAGAGCTCCTTTGATTCAGGCAGGAGCACCCTTCGACTTGCATTTTGTTGGCCTCCTTCGATTGGGGCTAACACCAGTGAGGTCATGGTCTTCGATTGGGGGATGGCACCAGTGAGGTCCTGTCCTTCGATTGGCCTGGAAGTCAGTGTATGGTGAAACCTTCTGGTTCTGCCTTGTTGCCTTCTTCGAATGGAGGTTGAAAGCAGTGAGGGAATGCCTTTCGACTGAGCCTGGAAGTCAACATGGTTTTCCTCCTGGTTGTCTCTTTCATTTGACCTAGAGAAAGAGGGTAGATGCCAGAAGCTTCATTTCCTATTTCCTGTTTGTTGTTTCTTTCATTTCAAGCATTAAATGGCAACATGGCCTGAGGCCAGGCTAGTATTTATCTTGTAAAAAGTTTAACTGTTAAAGCAAGTTCAGGTAAACAGAAAGCAAAACGAAAGGGTTAGCTCTGAAAAATAAGTTAAAAGGGTGGAAACGAAGGAACAATGGTATGTACATGTTTCAAACGAAAGGGAAAATTACTATGCCATGAAACGGAAAGTTCAAAGGTAAGAATAACTTACCTTGCTTCAGGCTTTGAATGGATGTGGGACCTTGAGTGGAGGCCCAGGATGCTGGATTCGAAAGAGGGGGTCAATAGTTATGCTTGGAACGCTGGATTCGAAGGAAGAGAAAAAGCAAGTGTGATGCTTCTTTGATTCGAAGGAGACTGAAGTGTGGTTGTTCTTCAAAGTCGAAGGAGATGAATGTGATTATGGGTTTTTTTTGTGATTTCTCAAGTGTTGATGAACTTTGAGAGTTTTATTGTGTTTGAGAAAATTTGGGGGATTCGTTCCTCTGGTCCAAAGATCCTCTCTCAGCTTTGCAAAAATTCCTCTATTTATACAGAAAGAATGGACATGTTGTCCAAATCCAGCCTTGCAAAATAATAAAATAATAGGTAACGTGAAAGTACATGTGGGGGGCCTCTTGGCAGTTGGGGTGCAGAAGATGTGACTTATGCTTCTGGCGTTGCTTGTGCTCAGACCAAATTCAGGTTGAAAGCTGCTTTTATGACTAAAGTACTCTCTCTAATTATGTAAAGATTTGGAATCAACATAGCCTGGAAAACGAGATTTGGTCTTGAGTCGAATGCAAGAGTGAGATCGAAGCACACCTGTTCGAAGCAAGCCTTTGCCTCAGTCGAAGCTTGTGGTCGAAACAAGCTAATGCCCAGTTGAAGCTTGTATCAAAGAAAACATATTTCCAAATCGAAAGCTCATGCTCGAAGGAAGCATATTGCCCAATCGAAGCTTGGGTCAAAACAAACATAAAGGGAGTAATTGCCTTTTAGCGTGAGGGAAGTTCCTGGCTTCTGAGTCGAAGGGTGTTTCTTCAAGGGAAGCAAGAACTTAGTCAAATCTTGTATAAAGATATCTCTTCGCTCAAACAATGTTTGTGAGAGGCAAAGTCTGCAAGAGGCCCTTGGTGCAAGTGGATTCAAAGGATGCATAGAGATGATTACTTTGTCCCATTGAAGCTTTTCCAAATGAAAACAAACATGGAAGCAGCATATGCCCAATCGAAGTAGGTTTGCAGGCAGTACGCTTGGTGAATCGAAAGGTTTGTAGGCAACTATTTTGTCCAAGTCGAAGTAGGCTTGCAGGCAGCAGACTTGTCCAGTCGAAGCATGCTTGTAGGCAGTAAACTTGTCCAAGTCGAAGTAGGCTTGCAGGCAGCAAACTTGTCCAATCGAAGGGCTGAGTCGAAGGAGACCTGTTTTCCTCCAAATTTGTCAAAATGTTATTTTTATCTGTTTTCTCCCTTTTTGACAGTTTCCTTTTAAATTTGGTATTGGAAAATCCCAATGCACTTGTTCAAGCTTGAACCTTGAAAATCCTTGTGAGAAAGGCCTTGAAGAATTGAGAGGGAAAATTTTGGGGTACAACAGTTGCCCCTGTTCAATCTTCTTACACCTGAAGAGTTAGATTGGTGAGTCCATCATTCGTGACTTGAAGGTGAAAGATGATTGAACACTAGAGTGCCCAGAAATTTGCACTCGGTGACGTGATGGTTTATTGTGTAGGGAATGGGCTTAAAGATGCTATTTGGAGAGGTGATAGAATCTTGTTGGAGATGGGGTTTTAGATTTCATCCAAGAATGCTTGTTGAATTATAATTTGTAAGTTGAAACTTAATGATCATCAGAATGGCGTCCGTATATGGGGTGTATCTGAACTGTATCTGAAAGTTGAATCTGAATGAGTATCAGGATGGCATCCGTATATGGAGCGTATATGAACTGTATCTGAAAGCTGAATCTGAATGAGTATCAGGATGGCATCTATATCTGGAGCGTATCTGAATTGTATTTGAAAGCTGAATCTGAATGAGTATCAGGATGGCATCCGTATCTAGAGCGTATCTGAACTGTATCTGAAAGTTAAATCTGAATGAGTATCAGGATTGCATCCGTATCTGGAGCGTATCTGAATTGTATCTGAAAGATGAATCTGAATGAGTATCAGGATGGCGTCCGTATCTTGAGCGTATTTGAACTGTATCTGAAAGCTGAATCTGAATGAGTATCAGGATGGCATCCGTATCTGGAGCGTATTTGAACTGTATCTGAAAGCTGGATTTGAATGAGTATCAGGATGGCATCCGTATCTGGAGCGTATCTGAACTATATCAGGAAGCTGTCTTTGAATGAGTATCAGGATGGCATCCGTATCTGGAGCGTATCTGAACTGTATCTGAAAGCTGAATCTAATGAGTATCAGTATGACATTCGTATCTGGAGCGTATCTGAACTGTATCTGAAAGGTTGAATTGTTTGAGCTGGTCGAGTAGATATTTGTCATGTCTGATTTCAGGTATTAACCTCTGAACTGAGAAAGAAAGATAGTTTTCCTGGCTTGTTACAGGTATTAATCTTCAATCTCTTCATGTAGATAGTTTTTCTGGCTTGTTACAGGTATTAATCTACAATCAGTCGTCCACAGATAATTTTCCTAGCTTGCTACCGGTATTAATCTGGAACTTGAAAAAGGTTGGTCGACGAGATAGTTGTCCTGTCTGGTTTCAGGTATTAATCTCAGACCTGAGAAAGAAAGATAGTTTTCCTGGCTTGATACAGGTATTAATCTTCAATCTCTTCATGTAGATAGTTTTCCTGGCTTGTTACAGGTATTAATCTACAATCATTTGTCCACAGATAGTTTTCCTAGCTTGCTTCAGGTATTAATCTGGAACTTGAAAAGGTTGATGGTAACCATCTGTTGATCGATCTTTCCTGAAAAAGGTAGAGCGTTAGTTGTATGCAATGTCATGATGCATGAAATGCGTGATGTCATGATGTTCTCAAAATAAATGAGATGGTGTCGTATGCACTTATCATGTATGAGAATATGATGTATGAAATGTGAAATGTTAAAGAATGTATTTTTGTTTGGGAAAGTAAATCCTTGACAGATGTCGGGGAACCGTTAAATCCTGGACTACTGTTGAAGAGTTGGTGTGTCTTCAAACTTTGCTTAGGATGTTTCCATTGGGGATTCATGTTTAGTTGTTTGAGGAGAAATCCGATGGGGGATATTGAAAATTCTGTGGGGAGAATGTTTATTCCTGCTTGGGAAAAGAATTCAGGAGTCTTGTTTGTTTGTTTCTCTACTGGGGAGTCGAAGTTGAACTGACATCTGGTCGGGTCCAGGTTTCACAGTAACTTGGGGAATTGTAGAATAGTCTACTGGGGAAGAGGAGTTGTGATCCTTTGATTTGTAGTAGTCAAAGAGGCAAACTCAAGTTGGGGAATCCTACCATTTGTTGGGGAAATAAACCCTGTTGTCGGTCCGCTAGAGAGGTGACAACTTCGTTGGGGGAAGTCCTCGAGGACTCTTGAGGTTGTCTCAGTTGGGGAAAGGTGTTCAGAGATTAAACTCTTGCTGGTGAATCATCCTATGAGAATGATTTTGGGGATATTTGTCACTGCCCCTAGTAGCGAGTGTTTGTGGTACTGCCAAAAATGTTTGATTGTACGTAACTCTTTTGTTGAGATTGACGTTTAATGCCCCAAGTGATGGAAATGGAGACTTGCCCCTGGTTGCTCTGCAATTCTTGGGAGATTTCTGGGAATCTTGACTGCACTGCCCCAAGTGTGCTGGATAGTGACATGTCATGCCCCCTTGTTGATAGGAGATTTGTCGTTGGAAGTTTCATCCCACTTGAAGTGATTTTGTTCACTGAGAGAGCTTTCGTTCATTAGATATTCATTGTATGAATTTATCTGCTGTCAAACAAATAACCATATGAAAGCAGTGATATTCAAGTAATGCAAAGTTTATGCTTGTCTTGAAGTTTTGAAAAATGTGTTTTTGTAAGTAAATGAATTTTGTAAGAAAATTCAATCTCAGGATTTAGAGCAAAGCCTTACAGGAGTCAGGATACCTTTTGTAACAGTATTCTTTCGAACTAACCTGTGCTTCAATTAGTACTTTTGAAGGGTTGTAACGTGGCTTGGTTCACGGTTTACGAAACAAAGGATATAGACTCAAAGTGTATTTGTACCCACCCATTCTTCGTGATGTTCTTCAATCCTAAGCTCAGTTAATTGTGCGTTTGAACTCCAATTGAGTCTCAAATGGCGCTTTAGTGATAGTTTAAACAAGTTAAGCTTGTTGGAAGGCAGTCATTTTTGAAACATTTTTTTCATGTTGTTGAGGATTTTTAGTGACCTCTTTCTTTTGAATTATTATCCCTAATTTTTGCATGACTGTTCTTGTTTTGAGATTACAGTCAGCGGGATGCCCCGGTTCTCTTAAGTCTCCTTTGTAGGTTTTGACTTAGTGGGCTTTTCTTTTTGAGAGATAATGACTGCCTATGTGATAGGGAACCATCACCATCTTTTGATTCCAGAAGAATGTTTCTTGATGTCATTCATTGTATTACGAGATGATAGTTTACGGCTAAACGCGTGTTCGAATTAACTAAGAGACTACCATGCCCCAGGTTTTGATTAAAGGTTTCAATTTGTATACAGAAAACTTCTACTTCTTTGGCTCGAAGGGGTTGACTAGGTATTATCTTCCTTATAACTCCAGTGTTTAGGATTTGAAATAATGCATGTACATCGTCAGTAAGATCTGTCCAAAAGCATATTGTATGAGATTATAGCATTGTTTTCGTCATCCTCCCTCTAAAGGCTTGTAACTTTTAGCAATAGTTGAATGTCATAAAGAGAGTAAAAAGCAAAGTTTAAATGTAATGAAAATGAAATAATTCAAGACAAACATATGCAATGCATTAATGAAACAAAGTTTGACATTAATAGATAAATGTTTGAACAAGCAAAAGAAATTACAACTGAAAACTCAAAATTAACAGAAGCCTCTTTGTCTGAACTTGTCATTTTAGGTGGTGAGCCTTTGAAGGATGATAGAAGAACTCAACCTGGCCATCTTGTGTGAACTCCAAAGCTCCCTCGTCGATCAGGTTTTGAATCTTGTACTTCAACGCCCAACAATCGTTTGTATCATGTCCAGGACTATCAGAATGATAGGCACACCTCGCATCCGGATTGTAGCTGGGAGAAAAAGTCTTGGGATATGGATGAAGTCTTATTGGTGTAATCAAATTCATCCTCAGCATGTGTTTCAAAGCTTGGGACAGTGGTATGTCGATGTTGGTAAACTGTCTTTTGGGCTCGCTTTTCCTTTGCTGATTTTCCGATTGATGTTGACGAAGTCGTTGTTGGGCTCGTGACGTGGAAGCAAAGCGAGAAGGTATTCTCTCCCTTAAACTGGCTTCTTGTCTCATGGGAGGCTGAAAGATGACTTGATCCCTAATTCTAGATGTTTTCCCCATACGGTTCCAACCGTCTTGACGAAGTTGGTTGACAAGAACTTTCAGCTCTTCTTATCCTTGAGCCAGATTTTGGATAAGAGCCATCTGGCCCACCAGCTGTCCCATCATTTGGACCCTCATTATGGCTATCTCAGTTTGTAGCCGCTCCAACTAGTCACTTTTGTCGTCCCCAGGATTTCCCCTGATCATGCCCCTGGTGAGGAGCGCCTTGACCTCTTCTTTCCCCTTGGATAGGTTCAAGAACATCTCTTGAATTTGAGCGTTTTGAGCCTGGATGTCCTTGATAGTCTTCTCTAGAGCCATCTCTACTGAAATAAATAGTAAGAAGATAAGGAGACATGTACGGGAGAAACCTGTCATGATATGATGCATGATATGTGGATGCAATGTTTTCAAGGATCTCGCGGGGTAAACACAAGAAATAGTTAGAAGTTGAACTTTAATCAATAGCTTTGTTTGGAGAGCTTTGTATCGATGGATGTCCTTCCACGAGAATTAAGCTCACCATGTCAAGTGGGTCATAGCCCTTGACTCAATTTTGTTGTACTATGATCTTTGACGGTGTTTGGTCAAAGGAAAATAAATCCCCATGCCCATTGCTAGACGTTTGGTTCATCACAACCTGCATCAAAGACCCTCGAGATCCTTGAAATGGTTATTGAAAATGCTATGGTATGATGTTATGATGTTATGTACAAATATGTGAGGTAAGCAAGTTTATATACAAATAATCATATTCACACAAAGCAAACAAGTCCTTAGTTTTAGGCTCGCATGGAGTTTGTAGGTAAGTACCCTGTTGAAGTTTAATTGGCTCAACCTGTCCTAGAAATAGTAACCGGGTTCTAAGGAGCTCAATATCACCGGATTGTTTCCTTGGTCTTTCTTTCAGCTCAAGCCTCTTTAATGGCAACCGAAATATCCCTAGAAACCAACCCTCAATGAGTGTAATATCGATTATCTACCAACTTCGGACTGCACCAAAGTCGGTCATCTCACTACATCCTAAAGGCCAAGTTGGTCAAGTAAAGGGTTCTAGAAGTTCATTAGTGCTTCATGACATCACTCAGCGGCCCCGTATTCTCTTTGATTGACTCAAAGGCTACCGGTACCCACAAATATGTCACACTAAAATAGCTATTGCTTAGACCATGTCAGTATACCCCGCACAGTTTCCACAACGTATTGCTATTTACCTATAATATATCCCAAATCCGGGTGGATGATTTTAACCCAAACAAAGAACCATAGTGTAAAGCATACAAATAAAACAATGTAAGCAAGTAAATGTGATATATCCCTAAGGTAACCCCACTTTTATAATGATTCCCCAGCAGAGTCGCCAATTCTGTGATACGGTGGGAGAACTGACTTGAGGGTTTTACGTTTGTGTTTGCGAAATGTTGCGGTTTAGCAAGAGTCGCCACCGACTTTTCTTTTATCCAATAAGGAAAGGTGAAAAAGCACAAGAAAGACCTTTCGAGATATTTTCTTGAGTTCGGGGGGTAGATTATGAAAAGGGAAAGTATTAGCACCCTTTTCATCCATGGTTTTCCATGGGATCTTAGTTACTTGCTAGATCACTTGCTTTTGTTTGAATGTGCTTGAGGTGTATGGTTTTTTGAAAGTATTTTAAAAATGGAACTTCATAATGGTTCTCATTTCTATAAGAACACCTACAAAGTGTTTGTTTCGAAAATAGTTCAAAGGTGTGTTTGTGAGATGTGTTTTTGAAAGTATTTTGAAAATGGAACTTCGTAATGGTTCTCGTTTCTATAAGAACGCCTACAAAGTGTTTATTTCGAGAATAGTTCAAAGATGAGAGTGTGGGTAAAAATGTTTTTGTTGTGAGCAAGCGAGTAAATAAGAGCGAATCTACCTACTCGAAAGGTCTTAAATGTGTTTTTCCTCCTCCTTTAGATGTTGCTATCTTACCATTGTTTTGGTAAGGAGCCCCATCGTTGGATGTGAAGGACCGGGCATTGGGACGTTTGTATAGTCATAGAAGGCAACATATGGGACGTTTTAGAAATGTCGTTTTAGGTACTAGATCGTTTACCGAAGGCAACATCGAGGGTCATCGAGGGACTACAATATTTTATCGAGGGTCTTTGCTAAAACGCCCATGCTCGAGGGACATGACTATTTTCCGATAGGCAACAAAGTGGAGTAACCCTAAGGTGTGCATATGTGCAAAGTATGTTTGATTGCATGCATTTTTTTCTTGATTAAGGGTTGTCTACTTGTTGTTTTTATCTTGCCATACACACCTAATTACTAGCATTTGTACAAAAGTAATAAAAAAGTGCAAAAAATAAATCCTACACTATTACAACCATATTGAAGTGCATATAAATGTAACGGAAAAAATAAGATAAAAAGAAGTAAAAAAGAGCTCCTTCGATTCAGGCAGGATCACCCTTCAACTTGCATTCTATTGGCCTCCTTCGATTGGGGCTAACACCAGTGAGGTCATGGTCTTTGATTGGGGGCTGGCACCAGTGAGGTCCTGTCCTTCGATTGGCCTGGAAGTCAGTGTATGGCAAAGCCTTCTGGTTCTGCCTTGTTGCCTTGTTGCCTTCTTCGACTGGAGGTTGAAAGCAGTGAGGGAATTCCTTTCGACTGAGCCTGGAATTCAACATGGTTTTCCTCCTGGTTGTCTCTTTCGTTTGACCTAGATAAAGAGGGTAGAAGCCAGAAGCTTCGTTTCCTATTTCCTATTTCCTGTTTCTTTCATTTCAAGCATTAAATGGCAACATGGCCTGAGGCCAGGCTAGTATTTATCTTGTAAACAGTTTAACAGTTAAAGTAAGTTCAGGTAAACAGAAAGAAAAACGAAAGGGTTAGCTCTGAAAAATATGTTAAAAGGGTGGAAACGAAAGGAACAATGGTATGTACATGTTTCAAACGAAAGGGAAAATTACTATGCCATGAAATGAAAAGTTCAAAGGTAAGAATAAATTACCTTGCTTCAGGCTTTGAATGGATGCGGGACCTTGAGTGGAGGCCCAGGATGCTGGAGTCGAAAGAGGGGGTCAATGGTTATGCTTGGAACGCTGGATTCGAAGGAAGAGAAAAAGCAAGTGTGATGCTTCTTTGATTCGAAGGAGACTGAAGTGTGGTTGTTCTTCAAAGTCGAAGGAGATGAATGTGATTCTGGGTTTTTTGTGATTTCTCAAGTGTTGATGAACTTTGAGAGTTTTATTGTGTTTGAGAAAATTTGGGGGATTCGTTCCTCTGGTCCAAAGATCCTCTCTCAGCTTTGCAAAAATTCCTCTATTTATATAGAAAGAATGGACATGTTGTCCAAAGCCAGCCTTGCAAAATAATAAAATAATACGTAACGTGAAAGTACATGTGGGGGCCTCTTGGCAGTTGGGGTGCAGAAGATGTGACTTATGCTTCTGGCGTTGCTTGTGCTCAGACCAAATTCAGGTTGAAAGCTGCTTTTGTGACTAAAGTACTCTCTCTGATTATGTAAAGATTTGGAAGCAACATAGCCTGGCAAACGAGATTTGGTCTTGAGTCGAAAGCAAGATTGAGATCGAAGCACACCTGTTCGAAGGAAGCCTTTGCCTCAGTCGAAGCTTGTGGTCGAAACAAGCTAATGCCCAGTTGAAGCTTGTATCGAAGAAAACATATTTCCAAATCGAAAGATCATGCTCGAAGGAAGCATATTGCCCAATTGAAGCTTGGGTCGAAACAAACATAAATGGAGTCATTGCCTTTTAGCGTGAGGGAAGTTCCTGGCTTCTGAGTCGAAGGGTGTTTCTTCAAGGGAAGCAAGAACTTAGTCAAATCTTGTATAAAGATATCTCTTCGCTCAAACGAAGTTTGTGAGAGGCAAAGTCTGCAAAAGGCCCTTGGTGCAAGTGGATTCAAAGGATGCATATAGATGATTACTTTGTCCCATCGAAGCTTTTCCAAATGAAAACAAACATGCAAGCAACATATGCCCAATCGAAGTAGGTTTGCAGGCAGTACGCTTGGTGAATAGAAAGGTTTGTAGGCAACTATTTTGTCCAAGTCAAAGTAGGCTTGCAGGCAGCAGACTTGTCCAGTCGAAGGGCTGAGTCGAAGGAGACCTGTTTTCCTCCAAATTTGTCAAAATGTTCTTTTTATCTGTTTTCTCCCTTTTTGACAGTTTCCTTTTAAATTTGGTATTGGAAAATCCCAATGCACTTGTTCAAGCTTGAACCTTGAAAATCCTTGTGAGAAAGGCCTTGAAGAATTGAGAGGGCAAATTTTGGGGTACAACAATGTGCATTTCGCATTCGGTTTGTAATTAGGTGAGGAAACATCAGGGTTGGATGTTGGATTGTGCAGAGTCACCAAATTTCCTTTAGTAGATGTTATAAGACTTGTGATAATGACATGTTTATTCTTGTAAATTATCATCGGGGAACTTCAGGTCTCTGATTGTTGGAGGGTTGCCTTTGAGTAGGTTGAGGGTTGGATATTAACACAGCGTTTACAGATGAGTGATGGTCCTTCTTGGTATGGGCTCTTTCCCCATACACAACATTTGTTTCCTTTTTTCCAGTGAAGGGCCTTTTGACGGAGATGGATGTGGAACCAGATGCCATAGGAATTATACCGCTTCTAATACCGCTTTCAATCCTTTCACCAGTTAAAATCAACTTGGCGAATTCAGACAATGAACTTCCAATTAACAGGTTGAAGAATGGACAAGTTAACGTACCCATAAACATATCAACTAGCTCTCTTTCGGTCAAAGGCGGCTGGACCCTACTGGCAAGGTCCATCCACTTTTGAGCATATACTTTAAATCCTTCGTTACTTCCCATGGTCATATTCTGAAGCTGAACTCTCGTTGGTGCCAAGTCGGTGTTGCATTGATACTGGTGATAGAAGGCAGTGGCCAAATTCGCTCACGTATGGATGCGGGAACCTTATAATTGATAAAACCACTCTAGCTGAGTTCCAACTAGACTCTCTTGGAAAAAGTGAATCCACAGTTTTCTGTCAGCAGTGTGTGGTTGTATTTTATGCACATAAGCTCTTAGATGTAATTTGGGATAGGAGACCCCATCATACTTGGCGAAGACTGGTGCCTTGAACTTATAAGGAATGACGACCCCAGGAACTAGGCCTAAATCACTAAAATCCAATCCAGGCACAGCTTGAATTTCAACTGCCTTTATCCTATCCTCCAATTCTTTGTACTTTTTCTCACCAGCAGGTGGGTATTGTTCATCAAAGTGATCCTCATCTTCAGAAGCTTGATCAATCACACCCTCAGAATGGGTGCTTATTGCCTCTTCTGCTTGGTTCTCATACTCCTCAGATGAGTCTTCGACTATTTGGACTTGGCGAATCAGTTCTTTGAATCTCTTCCCCATGTTGATGAGGGCCTTCTTTTTATTCTTTTTAGTTGTCAATGCTGTCATTAGCTCTTGCTTCCCTTTGGCCAAGGTCATCAAGGTGGCTTGGAACTTAATGTTCTGAGCTTGCAAGTCCTTCACTGTTTGTTCGAGATCCATTCTTACTGAAATAAATAGTAGAAGGATGAGGAAACCTGTTGTGAAAAGCTTGCTTATGATATGATGCATGAGTATGTATATGCAAATGATTTCAAGGATTTAAAGAATTTAAATTGTATAGGCAAAGAGTGAACAAACGTTAACTTGCATTAAAGAGTTCTGATTTGAATACAAGCACGCCTCTTGGGCTTACAACAACAAAAATAAGCATAAAGTAAACTCCTAAGACATAAAAGTTGTGCGCATCCTCTTTGGCGCAATGTAGGTGTTTAAAATTCTTTCTTCATGAAGCTCCCTTGTAAGCTCTAATATCTTCTTCTCTCCCTCATAGAACTTATCTTGAAAGGTGTCTCGCTCTCCTCTTAACTGAATCCAAGCATTTTGCAAATCTTCAAGAGAAGTAGGCATATCAGGATAGAGGATAGTATGTGGATTGTCTCCCTCAACTACTGGCTCCATGAAAACAGGTAAGACGGCTTCATAAGGCATCTTAAGGCTTTGAGCGCGAGCCCATACCCATTTAAGATAAGGTTCCAAAGGAATGGAATTCTTACGCCCCAATGTCTTGCTATCAACTTTGTTAACCATACCCCAAGCTCGTATAAATATTTGATGGTAACCTTGGTCTTCTTTGTCATAGCCGAACACCAGACCTTGAATGAGCATTTCATGAGGACCGTCTCTTCGGGCATACCCAAACTGTTGAAGAGCTAAACAAGGATTGTAGGTGATACCTCCCCTAATACCAAGCAAAGGGACGCTAGGGAATTCCCCACAACGGTCAATGATGGAGACGTCTTCCAAGGATCTTGAACACCAACGAATGTCAGAATGGGTGAGGGACAGTATCCTTTGAGACCATGTCAATCTTTGCTCGTTCTTCAGTACTGATTGAGGTAGATGTGAAGCGAACCATTTGGAGAGTAAGGGAATACAACACAAGAGAGTGCCTTTTTTCTTCATGGTGCGGGTATGAAGGCAATGCAAGATGTCTCCCAATATGGTAGGTATGGGATTGCGGAAGAGAAAGACTTTGATGGCATTAACATCTATGAATTGGTCCTAGTTGGGGAACAGGACTAAACCATAAATGAGGAGAGCCAGGACGTCTTCAAAAGCTTGGAAATCCATGTCGTCCTAGAATGAACGAGCCTTCTCCAATAGAAACTTGGCTAGGAAACCTTTGACCCCACTTCTTGTTTCCCAATTGGCTATGACGTCATCTCTTTTTAGATGCAAAGCTTCGGCGATGACTTTGGGATTTGGAATCCCTTCTAGGCCGGTGATCGGTATCCGATCAAACATGGGCACGCTTAAGAGTAGAGAGAACTCTTCCAGTGTAGGTACAAACTGATAGTCCAGGAAAGTGAAACAATGATATACGGGATCAAATAATTGGAACAGTACACACATTATCTCTTCTTGGAATTTGGATGTATCCAAACTGAGGAGTCGACCATATTTCTTGGTAAAAGAAGAATCCTTGGGAACTCTTGAGGCTAAGTCTTGAAGTTGAGGGTGTGCTTTTACAAAGCTGATTCGGATGGTGTTTCTTTGATCGAGATTCATGACCTACAAAATAAAAACAAAGATAAATTTCTAAATCCTTGAAATGGTTAGTGAGTATGCGTATGATGCTTTATGATGCTTATGATGTTATGTACTAGTAAGTATATACACACAAAGCAAACAAATCCCTATGTTTTAGGCTTGCATGAGGTCTTATAGGTAAGTACCCTCTTGAAGTTTAGTTGGCTCAACTTGTCCTAGTAATAGTGATCGAGTTCTAAAGGATCTCAATATCACCGACCTTTCTCTTAGGCATTGTCTCAGCATAATCAATCTTTTCTTGCGGCCGAGATATCCCAAAAGTCCAGTCTCAATGAGTGTAGCATCGAGTATCAACCAATTTTCAGCTTTACACCGAAACTGGTTATCTCACTACGTCCAAATGGCCAAGTTGGTCAAGTAAGGTTCTAAGGTCAGTTTATGCTTCACGACACCACACGGCCGCCTCGTACTCTCCTTGATTTAACTCAAGGGTTACCGGTACCAACCAAAGTGCCACATCAACGTAGCTACTGCTTCAACCGTGTCGGTATACGCCGCACAGTTCCCTCACAGTCTATTGCTACTTACCTAAAAGGTGTCCTCAAATTCGGGTGTAGGATTTAAAACAAACCCAAACAAGGAACCAAAATGTAAAACATTCAAATCAAACAATGTAAGCAAGTAAATATGATCTAACCCTAAGGTAACCCCACTTTTTAATTATCATTCCCCAGCAGAGTCGCCAGTTCTTTGATACGGTGGGAAAACTGACTTGAGGTGTTTTGCGTTTTGTATTCGCAAATGTTACGGTTTAGCAAGAGTCGCCATCGACTTTTCTTTTAACCAATAAGGAAAGGTGAAAAAGCATAGGAAAGACCTTTCGAGATGTTTTCTTGAGTTCGGGGGGTAGATTATTAAAAGGGAAAGTATTAGCACCCTTTTCATGCATGGTTTTCCATGGGATCTTAGTTACTTGCTAGATCACTTGCTTTTGTTTGAAAAATGTGCTTTGTGTGATTTTGAAAGTATTTTGAAAAGGTGCCATCGTTTAGGAAAACTTTGTAATAGTTCTCGTTCGTAAGAACGTATACAAAGTGTTGAGCTTTTGAAAATATTCCATGTTTAGAAAGTGTTTTGAAAGTGTTTGTGATTGTTTTTGAAAATAGCAAGGATGTTTGTTTTGAAATTGAGCAAGCAACTAAAAGTAATTTACCTACTCAAAAGGTCTTATATGTTCTTTTCCTCCTCCTTTAGATGTTTCTACCTTACCATTGTTTTGGTACGAAGCCCCATCGTTGGATGTGAAGGGACGGGCATTGGGTCATCATATGACCACGATAGCAATGTTGTGAGATGACTTAGCACTTTTATTTTAGGGACTAAGATCATTTTGAAAGGCAACATTGATAGCGTCATCGAGGGACTATGATCTTGTATTTTTCGATTTGTTTATGCTAAGACATCCCACATGCATAACATGGCCATTTCATAAGGCAACAAGTAGAATTACCCTAGGGGTGCTAGTGTGCAAGTGTATTTGATTGCATGCATAATTTTGTCTTAATTAGGGTGATCTATTTGTCAATTTTCATATCTTGTCATACACACCCTAATTACTAGCATATATTGAAAGAAATAACAGTGCAGAAATGTAAAGTCCTACGCTATTACAATATTTAGGGGGATGGGGGTACATATTTATGAATGGGGATTGCAATTTAAATCCTAGGTTACTATTACAACCATATTGAAATAGATAAGAATGTATAGCAAATGTAAAATGCTTATTTATTTAAGAAAAGAAATAAGTTTTTGTTTAAGAAAGTATTTTTTTTTGTCTTTTATGTTAAAAGAAAATATAATATGTGAATATGAAATATTTTTGGTATTTTTTATTAATGGAAAATAAATATGATGGCAAAAAAAATAATAAAAGAGAAAGAAAATAGAACCAGCGCAAATGCTGAAAATAGAAGAAATCAGAAGTTTTGACTTTGACTTACTGCACAAACAGAAACAACGTTAGTAGAAATATGGAAGTTCTGGATCTTCTGAGAATTCAGAATTTTTTAGAAGTTCTGATGCAATTGTCAGAACTTTGTCTCTCTCCTTGCTAGTCAGAACATCTGCAGCTTAGTCATTTCTCAACAGAACAGAAGATGCATACATGATAATTATGACAAGTTTCAAGAAATATCAGAAACACAAATCAGATGCAACATGAATTTGCTAATCCTAAATCTGAGTCTTAATTTCTTTATGAAACTCTGAACTGGAATTCTCTCTATTTAGGCAGGAAGATGCATGAAATCTCAAAATGTTTACGTCATCAGGATCAAAATGTCTACATTGTATTAAATATGCAAAATCTGACAATGCCTAAATAATATGATGTGAGTCAGCAGGAACTTACCTTGCAGTTGGGAAATATTCTGGGAGCTGGAATCTGATTCTGACCACTTGTGGTGTTCTGAACAGCTTCCTCATGTTTTCAGCAGGTTGGAAACTATCAGCTTGGATTGTAAATGATTAGAAGATTCTGGAGCAACCAAGGGATAAAGTTCTGATCCTTTGAAGTGGATATTGGTGGAGAATGTGTTATTGTTTGATTACAAAAATTTTGATGGCTTTTGAATATATATTAGGAACTGTATGGGTGGTTTTTTTTCAGGAAACAACTTGAGAAAAATGGAGCTTTAATGCAAGAATCAAATGCTAAGGTTTTGTATTTTTGTGTTTGCAATATTTTTGGATTCTTGGAATTTTTGCAGGGGGTTCAAGGATTTTCTTTCTCAAATTCCACACCTTTCTCTCAAATTTTTCTGACCTCTTCTCAATGTCTAATGGTGTTCTATTTATAGGCAAAGGTTTTATAGTTTGGAGATGTCAAGTGGCACCAACATCATACACTAGATGTTGACTTACTCTTGAAGTAAGCTTAAACGAGTGTGGTTCAATGTATCAATTTGGATGGTTAACAACGCCTAAGCTGGATTTGGCAGCGTGAATTAAGGAAAAGTAGAATCAGCACATGGGCCTAGCATACTTTCGCACAACAGTTGGTCTTCCAAGACAATAGGGGTACACGTGGGGGAAATCCTTTGGATAGAAACTCACAAGTGGTTGTGAGAATTAAATGATGATCAGAAATCCTTCCATGTGAAACTCTGCGTCCTTGCTTAACTCTGGAATAGAAGTTCTTCTTCAGCATAACATCCCATCTTCTGATCCTCTTATCTTTTGGCTCCAGCATGTTCTGAAGGAACTTTCAGACTTTCTAGAATGCTTGCAGCACGCTTCTTAACCTTCTTTGAATTACCCTGGCAAACTCTGACTGAAACTTTTGTGAATGGCTTGCCCAGAAGTTCTGACCAAACTCTGTCTTGAGAATATCCAGAATTTGCTGAGTGATTTAGTGATAATCTGGTCAGAAGTTCTGAAATTGTCATAATCCTTAAACACTTAGAAAAATTTCTGAGTACTTTAGAATTTGACTTTTCCAAAGTAAAAATTTGACTTTTAAATTTCCTGATGAAACAGACTTCATATTCCAACATGTCTTGATGAAATATGATTTTTGAGATTTGATTTTAATCTAAAATTCAAAGTTAGACTTCTCAGTATGCAAATGACCATTTTGTCCTTGTGAATGACTTGATTGGAAAAATTTATAGTTCAAGGCCTGGAAACTTGATAGAAGAAAACCTGAGATCCAGGGCGATCCCTTGTGAAATGAGAGGGCAAATTTTGGGGTACAACAGGGGTGAACTTGCATGATTAGAACTCCAACTCCCAAGTCAATTCAAGATTCAAGATGCGTATATTGAAATTGGAGATCTGAGATTATGTACCTTATCATCACATATGAATTGTTTTTATATTCGAATCAAATAGAGTGAGGTTTTAATGGATGGGGACTTGGTCGATTGGGTCCTTTGGTTGGTCTAGAAAAACTACCCCCGAGACTTTGTTGGGCATTGAGAGAGCCAGGGTAAGCCTTATGTATCATTGACTGGCCTCTATATGGTAGCTTGTGGATCCTTCGGACAAGTTGGTCCTTCTAATGCTGCATGAGAAGAGGATGTGTAGTTCTTTTGCTAATTGCATGGTCACATTATATGGGTGCTTGTTTACAATAATAGGACTTCGAATGCCCTTTTCTCAATTTGAGTTAGTCGTCCTTAAACATTTAAATATTTCCCCTTCCCAATTTCATTCACGGTAGTGGGCATAGGTGAGGGTATTCCAACTGTGTTCCAGAAACAAGTCTTAGAAGCCTTCTATTTGTTTATTCTTTGATCTTTTTTGTTCGAGGCGTACTTCTTCTGACAAATTTCACAAGTAGGGGCTTTTTTAGCTTCAATTGGTCGTATTTTGATTCCACCATTTTATTCTATATGGGTGTGATTTATTTGAGATACTTTCTCTTGGTGAAGCCCTTCACTCCTACAACTCATTTTGCTTTCAGTTATATCCCCATTGATTATACTTAATATTGTCAAAATTTGTATCTGATGTATTGGTCTAACATCCATTTTAATCGATCTTCTCACTCCTATTGTACCAAGTCGAGTTCTCTTTATCCGGATGACGTAACAATAAAGGGGATATATAATTTTAGTTTCATGAACTTTTTTATGATGAAGGGTTTCTCCCTAGTGAGGTTCCCCTTACTATGTGGCCCTATGAGGAAGGGCGGAGGCCTTGAAAGCTCGTCAGAATGAGGTGCTCGACCTAAAGAGGGAACTCTATGATTATCTTCAACATCCTATGTGGGATTTGCTCGGGATCCAAGAATGAGTGGTGGAGTCGGGAAGGAAGCTTTGTGTTGATGTCGTGATTTCCGACAAGGAACTAGACTCATTTAAGTTCATATTTAGGGTGAACCAGGGAGGAGATAAATGTAGAGAAAAATACAAGAAAGAAGAAGTTTGAATTGGGTTTTATAACTTTTATTTAGAAATGCTTCTCACAAATAATCAAAGACAGACAAGCTAAGAAAGAAAAATGACGCAATTGGTTTATACAAGTTCACCTTAAACTAGACTACTCTTGTCCATCCGCCAAGGTGATTTTGCCTTTAAAAAGGACTTAATCCACTAATCTTTAAAGATTACAAACAACGTCTAAGATTTTAGAAAAAAATCTTAGCCCTCTCAAGTCTACAAAATATAACCTAGTCACTTGAGGAAAACAAATCTTGAAAGATTTACAATAGAACAGTGTGTTAGAACAAGATTTGGTCCTGCAACTTTATCTTTGAGTTTTGATGATAACAAATTAGCATGTTTTTATGAAAAATTTTGGTACTCTAATGTTTGTTATTTTTAGTATTTAACAAACAGGTTCTGCTTCTGATGAAAGACGTTATCAAGACATTGGAAGAGAATAAGTTCCGCTTCTAGATACACAAGTTCCGGTGAACAGTAGAAAAAGCTTCAGAAGACTCTAAAGTTGTAACTCTGATACTTGTCCAAGAAACCAAGTTTTAAAGATCTGAAGACAAAAGTTTTTACTAAAGTTCAGATGCTGAAGGCTTATGTTTCTAAAGACAAATGGTTCTCAAGATCAAGTGCTGAAGATTCTGAAAACGATGTTCTGAAGATTCTGAAGACTTGAAGTTCTGATGACCCAAGGTTAGACAAAGGATTCTAAAGACCAAGTGCTGAAGCTTTTAAAACGCAGTTATAAAGGCTCTGAAAACTTGAAGTTTTGAAGACCCAAGTGTTATTCTCATTCTTCCAAGGTATACTTGATTAGAAGCCTCTGACATTAGAAGAAAAAGAGGATAAGAATGTGTGGTACTAAAGTACATGGTACAAACAAATTATTTTATTCCACTACCATGAAGGACGTACATTGTGTATAATTTTGTCTCCCACGTGATTGCTCAAGCTGTCAGCTTTCTGGAAATTCCAGAAATACCCTTCAACGATTATAATATATTATTGGCTATATAAATACATGAAGACTATGAGAGAAGGCTGCTAATTCACGTTGATACACTTTCTATTAACATTGTTCATACGCTTTCATATTTCTCTAGTCTATGTTCTAAAATTATTGTTCACATATCTGCTTGTGTAGAAGCCTGATTTCTTGTAAACAAACTTTGCTCAAACAGTTATTTGATTTTCCTTAAGGGACCAGTTGGTCATAGTCCTTGAGAAGTCTAAGATTAGTGTGTCTTAGAGGTTGTAACATTAGTCACTTGCCATTAGCTTGTGCATTGTAATAATCTGTTTTATTATTGGATTAAGTCCTTGTTGAGAAAGGTAAATCACCTTGGCGAATGATCTAGACTAGCTTGATAGTTTTCAAATGAACTAGTATAAACATAACTTGTTCTTTCCTTCTTGCATATTATCACTATTATCACTAAGTGAAGCAACTTGTTACGATTTAAAGGGGATTTTAAAAGGAAAAGTTTTTGGTTTAAAACCTAATTCACCCCCCCCCCCTTTCTTGTGTTTTTCACACCTTTAGTTGGCATCAAAGCTTCGGTTCTGAGGAGTTGATAAAAAGTTTGAATTTTTATCAAGCACCTAACAGTGTTCAGTACCGATCCAAATTGTGTGAAAAACAATGGGAGATAGAGGTGAAAATGCTACTATACCTGGTGATAATAAGGATAACAATAGTGATCAGTATAGTGTTAAACCTCCTATATTTGATGGAGAAAAGTTTTATTATTGGAAGGACAAAATTGAAATTTATTTTTTGGGATATCACTTTGATCTAAGGGATTTTCTAGTTGATGGCTACACTCACCCAGTAGATGATAAAAGTCTAAATATTTCCAGAAGTGTTATGATAGACGCTCAAAAGAAGGTTCACATAAATCATTATAAAGCAATAACAATTCTTCTAAGTGCTATTTCTTATAATGAGTATGAGAAGATCACAGATAGAGAGATAACTAAATATATTTTTGACTCTCTTCAGATGAATCATGAAGGAAACACTCAAGTTAAGGAGACAAAGGCTCTGGCCCTAATCCAGAAATATAAAGTCTTCGAAATGGTAGATGATGAAACTATGGAAACGATGTTTTCAAGATTTCAGAATCTTTTTCCAGGACTCAAAGTTATGAATAAAGGATATTCTAAGATAGATCGTGTTAAGAATATTATCAGAAGTCTTCCTAATAAATGGAGACTGTTGTAACCCAAAATTCTCCCTCTCACTTATCAAGAATTTGCTCACAAGATCTCCTTGACTCAAGACTGCATTAGGGTTTGATCAACTCAAGACACCTCCTTAAGCACTGATGACCAAAATTAGGGTTTGAGTTTTCAAAAGGATTTTTGAACTTCCAATGTCCCATGTGACTTTCATGGATTATTATGGACCCCCCGAGATTACTCATGTTAAGTTTCAAGCCTTGGATCACACTTTTGCTCAATCAATTGAGCAGTTGACCTAAAAATCAACTATATTGGGAAAAAGTCAACTATGGCCAATTTACAGTCAAACATCATAATTTTTTATCCACATCAACATTTTAAACTCATATGTATCATTTGATCAAGTTTGGACCATAATTCCTCAAGAAATTTGATGAAATCTCCAAAAGGGCAAAATGGTCAAAATTAGGGTTTTGACTGGGAAAGGGCAATTTCTGATTTTTGACCTAGAAAATGGTCAATTGGTTTAAGGCATGATCTTAAGAGTCCAATTTCATCATTTTGACCTAATGACATGGTTCAAAACATTGCAAGTCCATTGGATTGACAAATGAATTTTTCAGTCAACTGATCAAAAGTCAACTGTATACTGAAAAGTCAAACTTTGACTTTTTGGTCAAAAGTGCCAAAGTTCATAATTCATCAAAACATGTCAAAATATGAAACTTATTCATCAAGAAATCAAAAAGTCAAGATTTCATTTTGAAAAGTCAAAATTTCTAAACTTAGAAATTTTTCTAAGTGTTGGAAATTTCATATTTTTTCACAACTTTGAACAAATTTTTCACCATGATGAAAGATGATTCAAGAGAAACTTCCAACATGAAAGTTGTAGATCTCCATGAAATCTACAACTTTTGTTTACACAACTCTTTACAAAAGTGCTTGGATCTCAAGTTATAATTTTATGAACATAGGATCATGAAACAAAACACTTAGTGAAATTTTGCCCTAATTTGGTCAGGATTTTTACCCAACTTCATGGCACTTTTTCATATAGTTCCAAGGGGAATCTTCAAAAGAAATTCAAATATGGGTTGTAGAGCACATTTCAAGCTTTCCAAAATGTCACATAAATCCTTGATATCATTCTTTAGTAGGGATAATCGAAGAGATGAAGTTAGGGTTTTATCACTTTAATTACAAGTCATTTTAATGATGAACAAAATTCAAATTCAAACTATGATGCATGAACACTACTTTGCAGGCCTCAAACTTGTTAGGCACCCCATAATTAATGATTTACACAGCTGATAGAGGCCTCACTTCAAGCATTCAATGCATGGACATGCTTTATATCCATTTTTGGAAGAAAGGTCACATTGCCATTTTGATAAAGTGACTTTTTCTAAAAAACTTGTTCTTGAGCCTTGCACTTGTTCTCTTCTGATCAAACAAGTCCTATAACTCATGAGAAATGTTTCAAACACTTACAATCACCCATCCCATGCTTGTACCTCTTCTTAAAACTTGTTTCCCTCTTTTCTTCAAAATCAAATAACCTAGCCAAAAGCTAGGAACTTGTACTTCTGATTGTCCAAAGCTCTCAAACACTTTTGTTTATACATACACAAACCTTAGACCACAAACACACGAATGCTCAAGCCTTGAAAGAACCTAGAACTCAAAATCACACTTCACACTTCCATTTTTACACAAACTAACCAAAAACTTGAAACTCATAATCTACTCGTGTATTTCTTAGCCTTTTGGTTTCTAAAGTTTCTAAACATCATATAGAGTTAATCCCACACCCTGTTATAGAAATGTAACACCATTAAAACCATCCTCCCTTTTCAAAAACTCAACTCTTCACATTGACTTCTCCAGACCATTTCAGCCATCTATTGTTCAAGCTAATCATTGTATTAGCTTCTTGGGACCTCAAGGAAGCTAACCTGGTCATCACCATCACTTGAAACACGCTAAAACTCAAAAAAGGATTTCCAGTTTTGAGGTAAGTTTTCACAATTTTGAACTCTTCATACAGGCATCATCAATGATTTGTTTGTGAATAAAACATGTAGGTATCATTGCCCTAAAGCTAACCATGTCCATAGTTTCAATTAATTTTGCTTAAGCTTAGAGAATTTTGAAACTGAAATTTCTGAGATTTTTAGGGTTCAGATTAGGACCATTGAAATTCATGCTTATCTTTGATCTATAGTTTTAATGTTTTACATTTCTGAAACAGTGAGAAAATTTGCTACAATTTCATGTTTACAGTTTTCATTTTTGATGAGAAATGAGCAAGTTATAGTTGGTCTGGCTGGAGGTTGAAGATGAAGTCATCAGGGCGCATTTTGCCTTATATATTTATTGATTTGCCTATGTTAACGGATGTATAGCCACCCCAATGATAAAAGCGCGCGCCTGTAACCTTTGGGACCTGGGTTCGAGCCCAAGTCGTACCCTTTTGGATTTTTCACATTTTTTTTTAGTTTTCTGATTTGTCTTTTTGGCAGGCGTTGGGCCTCTTTGGGTCTGGCTTGTTTTTATTTTTGCTAGCTAACTCCCTGCAGGTTGTTTGCGCCCCTGACCCAAGTTTATTTATTTTTCCTTTTTTATTTTTATTTATTTCATTTTTATTTCTTAATTATTTTTCCTAATATTAAAAAATACAAAAAATTAGATTTTCATTTTAACTTAGTTTATTTTATTTTTCTCATAAAACAAATATTTTATTCAACTATACTTTATTTATTTTTATTAACTAGTCTAGTAAATTTAAATTAAAATACTATGTTTTTATTTATTTCCTCTCACACCAATTAAAATATTTTATTTTTTATATGAAAAAAGACTACAAATATTTTATAATACTATAAATATTTTCAAGACAAAAATACCAAAAACACTTTTCTTATAAAACTTAATTTCTTTTATTTTAATTAATAGATTTAGGGTTTTTCTTAAAAATATTTTCTTAGAAAATTAGGGTTTAATTTTCATTAATTATTTGCGTTTTAATTAATTATATTAAGACAAAATCCCTTTTCTCTAAAAAATCAAAACAAATTTCGACTTACTTCACATTTTGCATTTTTGTACATTTATTCATTTTGTACATTGTATCCATTTAAATTCCTTGTACATTGATACCAATTCAATATGGTTGTAATAGACTAATTAGGTTTAAAATTCTTGCAATCCTCATTCAATTTGTACACCCCTCCCCACAAATGTTGTAATAGTGTAGTAACTTTAAATTCCACAATTTATCGCTTTTATATATAACTGTAATACCCCAAATTTGTCCTACCCTTCTACTTTTATCTGGTTTATGCATTATCGCACTTTTCTCATGTACATATTTCCATTAGGTCATTTAACATTGCATACATTCGCTAACAACATAATTTGGCATGGAATCAGTGATATGGTGGAATTAGGGTTTTTATGGCGTTGACAGTACTCATCTTCACTCAGGCTTGAATCAGTTGGTTTCTTCGACAATTATGGTTTGAAGATAGGGTTTTGGATGCATGGCTATTATGGACTTCTTTCTTATCAAGCTACAAGGGCATCTTCACCATGGGCTTTTAAACCATCAAAGTGCATCTCAAAGGATCTCAGGACCTTGTGATCATCGTCAGTTATATGCTTCTAATTGTTCCTATCTACAAGATTTTCTCTGTGACATTAACTTCAAGATCATTGGTTGTCTATTGAGGTGCATTGGTGGAATGGATTACAAAGTTTAAATCGTGGTATAAAGATGAAGTTGTGATTGAGATACTAGCGTGTTGTTTGAGATACAAGTTAACGTGGATGGAAGAGTTGAAATAGGGGTTTTCATGACGATTCAAACCCGGTTGAAGTTCATATTAGTATTAAAGTTAAAGAGGCATTTACTAGAAAATCAAGTCATAATCAAGTTTAAAGTTCATTCAATCATTTGAGGTTATTAAAGCTTGGTGATCCATTCATAAATGTCAAGGGAAGTTTGATTATTCAAGACCCTGATGGATAAATGTCCATGACTCATCTAGAAGCAAATACAAAATTAGAAGTGGGAGAGAAAGCTACTTGAAGTATTCAGATTTTTGCCATTCGAACTCGAAGGTTCTCGTTATATTACAAAGTCATCATCATTTTTTGTCAACATAATTACAAAAGCAAAGAAAGAAATTAAAGAAAGGGAAATTCGCTTTGAGTATTTGAAGGTTGCCATTATACTATCAAGTATAAGATCATTTCATGGCACCTAATACATTATACCAAGGCAATATCAAGTATCAATAAACATCCATCACATACGACGGTACAAAATTTTATTACAAATTGGTGACTGCTCTCTCAGATTTTTATGCCTTCATTCATTTTTGCTTGGCTTGAGAAGATCTCCATAAGTCCGTATCAAGATGTTCTTACTCTCCACCCCAAGTCTTGTCCTATATCCAAAACTAAATTATGCCAAACAACAAACATGCTTTGAGGTTTGGAACCAGCCATATCCTGCAATTAATCAAACAACAGCTCAGTAATGAATAAAATAATATATATGCATAATATAGTTTAGTGCAGTACTGTCCATCTCAAATTGTCATAACAAAAATAACCTAAATAATCCTAACTTCTATAACTATAACCTAACAACTTTTCTTAACTTTCTAAGAGATTGATAACTAACTTAACAAACCATAACATCTAACAACCCATAACTAACTATAACCAACTTTCCATTTCCCAAATCCTAACTAAATTTCAAACTAACAACTAACAAAATTTCTAACAGAATCACTAGCTAAAACTAACTCTCTAACCTCTCATATACATTGTTTATTCTTATAATAGAAAACCAGATCTAATGGCCAGAGATAGTTCTGTTGTAACTAACTTTTCAACCTTCCTCCAACTGTATAAAGTTATTTCTTCTGCAATATTAAACTTGGCACGATTCATTCATAAGAAGAATTACATAAAATTTCAACACTCACCTTTCAACTTTCTCTCTGTGCAATCAATCTTGATTCTTCAACAAATCATCTTCATCATCTCAGATTCTTCATCATTTGAAGAATCACCACTAAAATTCAAAAAGAGCTATATCTTTTCTCTGCTTCTAGTCTCTGGATTTTCTCTGCCATACTCTACTAGTTCATCTTCATCTTCTACTTCAGTCATCTCCAAGCTTCTTCAAACAACAACACGCTCCTACAACAATATTGAATCCACGACCACATCAGTTTTCTTCTCTGCTCCTTCAACACAATGACGCAAATACACAAACGTAGAAAGCAACAATTCACAGAAAAACGCAAGAGATTGAGTAGAAGAAGAATCGAGAACAAAGTCGTACGAGAATAGAAGAAGTTCTAGATGTTTTCTCCAATAGTTTGAAACGAAAGTATGGTGACTATGAACCCGCGCGGAAGCATGAAGAAGATAAAACAATTAAAGAAGAACGACACCACTAAAGCTTGAAGGTGATGCCCGTGGTCATGAGAATAACATTGTGAACGGATAAAGGAAAAGCGGCGATGGTGAGATAATCGCAAACAGAGTAATTAGAGGCTGAGGCCACCACAACTGTGAACGGAGGGCGTGTTTTTAGAGAAGAAGAAGAAGCATCAGAAGCGATAAAAGTGACAAGAAGACGTACCTATACGTCGAGACCTTCATCAGAGCCTTTTATTCTCCATCACTGTCGTGAGGTTTTGTAGCCGGATATTGCGTTGAAAGCATTCAATTTTGTTTTAGCCAAACCTGAGGCTTACTATTGTGTTCGAAGTATGGGGCTCGGTGAGAAATTAGGGAAAACAGATTTGAGGTGTGATGTTAGGGAATCGAGGTAAAGGTTATGATAATCTGGAATTTAATTTCTAAGCACTGGTGGAGCGTTGCTCCATTTAGTGAAATGCCGCTGAGCCGCAAGAAAGAAGGAAGTGGCGTTGCTCGTGTTTCGCGGAGAAGAGGATCGGAAGAGATGTGAGGATATGGAGGAGCAAGATAACGGCACGAAAGGGGGGAAGCGTCGAGACGTCCGTTGTTAGATCGGAGGAGGGTACGGCGATGAAGATGAAGATATCAGCGGCACCGTCGTGGAGGAAGAAGGGCGATGCATAGCTTTTTAACCCTAAAACCCCTTTCCAATTTCACATATCTTTTCTTTTTAGTTTTAATTTTTTTATTGTTTTATTATTTTTTAATTCAAATTAATAATAATTATGACTAAGTTAATCTGGATTGGATGTGGTGATCATTTCGTGGATTGGATCCTCCTCCTCTAGGCCCATCATGGTTCTTTTTTTTGGAACCTGAATGTTTAATAAAACCAAAAATTCGTTAGTTGGACTCTATCTGGTTGGGCCTTGTGCCAATATACTAGCTCACATCCCTGAATTCAGCTTGTACCCCCTGATTCTTCTAATTTTTCTTTTTATTTTAGTTTTTCTTCTAGTTTAATTTTCTCTCTCAATTGATAAATAAAATGATACAAAACAATAGAATATTTTAGATTTCTTTAGAATTTCTTTTTAGAATTTCGATTAGAATTTTTTCTATTTTATTTTTCATATTTGGTAATCATTTTTTATTGACTTTTTTTTAGTCAAGATTTTTGTGATAGCATTGATATAACTCTTGCAATGTGGAATGCTCGGGGTTAATTCTTCAATCACTCGCTCAAGGAAACTTTGATAGAATTCTCTTACCGCTTGCACAATTTTGAAGAGGCAACGGACCTTCTCCGTTCGGTATCGTCACAAATCTATTTTATTCTTCATTTTCGTACTTTATCGCAATCCATATGCATACTAACATTAGGTAGAATTCCCTCAAAATTCTAACTTTAGGTCTAACCATGCACAATAACATTAGGTTTAGAAGTAAGCTAGTCTCTTTTTGACTTTTCTTTTCATTTGGAATACACATCTAAAAACAAAAACTTTTTTCTTTTCGAAATTCAAAACACTTTAAAATTACTGATGAGAATCACGCTTTTGCTTAGTACGGGAAATGATAAGAGGGTCTCTTCTCGATCTTATCGTTCTTCATCTCAAGCATAGGTGTGGTTCAATTCTCAAAGACCCCTTTCATGACTAAGTAGAAAAATGGCTAATATCTCTCTCTTGAGGTCAATCAGTCATCATCTACAACGAAAATACAAAACAAATTCAAACCATTTTGTGCGCTCGAGCACCTCTTTCTAAGAAAAACCTTTTCAGATAAGGACACGATTAATTTACTTCTGTGCCAACGCATAAGTCTCCAAAGGTCAAGCTGCGGCAGAAGGCGGGATTAACATCGTCCACAAAAAACATCTACAACAAAATATAAACCAATTCAAATATTTTGTGCGCTCGAGCACTTTTCTTTAAAACCCTTTTCAGGTAAGGACACGATTAATTTACTTCTGTGCCAACGCATAAGTCTCCAAAGGTCGAGCTGCGGCAGAAGGCGGAATTAACTTCGTCCACAAAAAAAACACAAACAAACAAAAACATATGAGCCGAACTACGATAGCTCTGATTCCTCAAAAAGGATACGTAGGCATTGGGGTAGGGCCCAGGCGAGCACAATTTTATTTTCCCTACATTCTTTTCCCCTTTCTTTTGCATGCATTCTCCCTTTAGCAGTAGTATAATAGACAGGAAGCATAGATTAAACACACCCATAAGATAGACAACAAGAGTGGATACCGTAGAGTACTACATGCTTGTGGGGTGCTAATACCTTCCCCTCGCGTAACAGACTCCCTTACCCGATCTCTCGGTCGCAAGACCGTAACTTCTCCCTTCCTCAGGTTTTCTCGATGTTTACCTTTCCCTACATGTGGGATAAAAGACGTTCGATGGCGATTTCATTGTTTTGATGATTTTCAGCCGGTTGTTTCAATAACATGCTGGTAATTAGGGTTTGTATGTAAAGACTAAAACCAATACCTAGAAAACTCTAATTCAAGATAAAAACAAGCATGAAAATAATACATTTACACGCAAGCACCCCTAGGGTTATTCCACTTGGTTTCCTTATACAAAATGGCCATATTACGCATGTAAGGTATCTTAGCAAAAACAAGCAAATACAAGATCATAGTCCCTCGATGATGCTATCTAAGTTACCTTTCAAATGATCTTAGTCCCTAAAAAATAATGCTAATATACCTTGCAATATTGCTAATCATGGTTATACGATGACCCACGCCCGTCCCGTTTACATCCAAAGATAGGGTTGCTTACCAAATCAATGGTAAGACAACAATGTCAAAGGAAAATAAAATGAACAAGAAAGACTTTTGAGTAGGTAGACTGCTCCTAATTACTTGCTCAATTTCAAAACAAAGATCCTTGCTATTTTCAAAAACAAACACCTACACTTTCAAACATCTTAAAAACTTGAAAACATTTTCAAAAGATCAAATATCTTTGTATACATTCTTACAAACAAGAATCATTACAAAGATTGCCTAAACAATGGCCTCTTTACAAAATACTTTCAAAAACCACACCGAGCATAATTTCAAACAAAAGCAAGTGATCTAGCAAGTAACTAAGAGCCCATGGAAAACCATGGATGAAAAGGGTGCTAATACCTTCCCTTTTCATAATCTACCCCCAGAAATCAAGAAATAATCTCAAAGGTCTTTCCTATGCTTTTTTCACCTTTCCTTTTGGATAAAAGAAAAGTCGGTGGCAACTCTTGCTAACCGCAACATTTGCGATCAAACGCAAAACCCTCAAGTCAGTTCTCCCACCGTATGATAAAACTTGCGACTCTGCTGGGGAATTTCTAAAAGTGGGGTTACCTTAGGGTTAGATCATATTTACTTGCTTGTATTTTTTGACTTGTTTGCTTTAAATTATGGTTCTTTGTTTGGGTTTGAATCCTCTACCCGGATTTGGGATACATTATAGGTAAGTAGCAATACGTTGTGGAAACCGTGCAGGGTATTCTGATATGGTCTAAGCAATAACTATGTTAGTGCGACATATTTGTGGTACCGATAGCCTTTGAGTTAATCAAAGAGAATATGGGGCCGCCGAGTGATTTCATGAAGCACTAATGAACTTTTAGATCATTTACTTGACCAACTTGGCCTTTAGAATATAGTGAGATGACTGGCTTTGGTGCAGTCCGAAGTTGGTAGATACTCGATACTACACTCATTGAGGTTTGGTTTCTTGGGATATTTCGGTCTCCATTAAAGAGGCTTGTGCTGAAACAATGACCAAGGAAACAAACCGGTGATATTGAGCTCCTTAAAACCCGGTTACTATTACTAGGACAGGTTTGAGCCAACTAAACTTCAAGAGGGTACTTACCCATAAGACTCCATGCAAGCCTAAACCTAAGGACTTGTTTGCTTTGTTTGTATATACATACTTGTACATAACATCATGAACATCATAACATCATACATATTCACTAACCATTTCAAGGATTTTGGGATTCATCTTTGTTCTTGTTTTTTAGGACATGGATTTTATTCGCACGAAAATTATTCAAGTCAACCTTGTAAGGATCCCTCCCCAACTTAAGGAACTAGCTTCAAGGATTCCTGAAAACTCTACATTCACCGAGAGACATGGTCTCCTACTCAACTTGGTCACCTCCAACATAGATGAAGATATGATGAAGGTTCTCTTTCAGTTCTTTGACCCCTTACACCATTGCTTCACATTTCCCGACTATCAACTTGTGCCTACTTTGGAATAATTCTCCTGACTCTTGAGGATTCCAATTCTTAATCAACTACCTTTCAACGGTACGGAAAGAGACCCAAAGCCAAAAGATATTGCTCAAGCTCTACACTTGTACTCATCTGATGTCACAACTCATTGGGAAACAAGGAGTGGTGTCAAGGGTTTCCTAGCAAAGTTCTTGTTTGAGAAAGCCAAAAGATGTTGGAATTCCTTGGATTTGCAAGCCTTTGAGGAAATTATGGCTCTCCTCATCTATGGGATGGTTTGGTTTCCAAATCCTGACCAACTCAGAGATGTGAACGCCGTCAAAATCTTCATATCCCGCAACCCGGTGCCTATATTGCTAGGAGACATCCTACACTCTTTTCACACCCGCACAATGAGGAAAAGAGGTGTCCTTATGTGTTGCACTCCTCTCTTGGAAAGATGGTTTATTTCACATATTTCCCAATTTATATTAAAGAATGAGCAAGGTTCAAGGTGGTCACAAAGGTTGATGACGCTCAAACATTCTGACATTCATTGATGCTCCTGATCCATAGAGAATGTTACTATTGTTGACCGTTGTGGAGAGTTCCCTAATGTCCCATTACTTGGCACTAGGGGAGGTATCACCTACAACCCCTTCTTAGTCTTAAGACATTTTGGTTATGCCCGAAGGGATGGCCCGCACGAGATGCTGATTCAAGGTTTGGTATTTGACTATGACAACGACGATAAAGGTCTTCGTCAGAGATTTATCCGAGCTTGGAGGATGTTGAACAAGGTATATATCAAGACATTGGGGCATAAGAATTCCATCCCTCTTGAGCCTTACCTCAAATGGGTATGAACTCGTGCTCAGAGTCTTATGATGCCTTATCCCTCCATTCTCCCGGTAATCATTGAGCCTATCGTTGAAGGAGATGTTCCATACACTATCCTACATCCTGACATGCCTACCTCTCTTGAAGACCTACAAAGAGATTGGATACAACTCAAGGGGGAGCGAGATACTTTCGAAGCCCAATTTTATGCAAGCGAGAAGAAGGTTTTGGAACTCACTAGGCTACTTCATGAGGAGCAGACTTTGAATGCATACATTGCACCAAAGAGGATGCGAACCACCTTTTTATTTAAAAGTTTTTATATTATTTAGCCCAAGGAGGCATTGATGCACTCAAGCTTTAATTTATTAATATAACGTGTGTTTCCTTTTTGTCTAAAACAAATTTGAATCTTAAAATCCTTGAAATCATTGCATATGCATTTACCGTTCATCATAACATAAGCATGTTTCTTGCAATAAGTCTCCTCATCTCTCTACTGTTTATTTCAGTAAGATGGATCTCGAACAAACAGTGAAGGACCTCCAAGATCAGATTGCACAGTTTCAACAGTTGTTCTTAACTCTGGCCAAAGGACAAGAAGAGTTGAAGACCTTGCTGGTTCAAGAGAAGAAAAAGAAGACGAAGAAGATAACCAGAGTTCTAAACATGGGAAGAAGATTCCAAGGGCAGACAAGAAGTGAAGGGGTGAAAAACACAAGAAGGGGGGGTTGAATTGCAAAACTGGAATCTTAAAGGAAATGACAAGGTATTTTTATCCTGGTTCGTTTGATCTCAAACTACTCCAGTCCACCCGTCAAGGTGATTTCGCCTCTCTCCAACGAGGTCTTAATTCACTATATTCAACTGAATACAAATCTGCTTTAGCAACTGCTAAAACCTTCTTGATTCAAACCACAATCCGGTTTGTCAAGGCAACACTTTCTTACAAAGGTATAAGCAAATGTGTGTGAATGTTTTCTACAAAAACTATATCACAACTGTGATGTTTACACAAATGAAGCTTAGAATACTAGATTGCTAAACGCTAATAAAGTATCAGAGTTTGTTGGTTTAGCAAAACTTGTAGAGTGAAGATTATTGTTCAGCTTTGTGCGTGTAGAGAGTTTGGAAGCATTAGCCGTGATAATCTTCGAAGCTTGGTTTATATAGCACTTGAGAAGATGAACGTTGAAGCAAATATTCTTGATTCAATGCTATTAACAAGCTTTCCTTTTTTGAGCAGATCTTGTCTAGAATGATGCCGTTGGTATTGATTAGCTTTCAATGCACAGTACCGTTGCTTCTTCAATGCACGTTCTGGCTTGGCTCATTCTGATTCTGCTTCGCTGCTGATGAACTAATTTGATTATGTATCAGAGTGTTTTACGCGCAGTTCTGTTCATCAAGCTTCAGCATGTGCAAGCGTTGATCATCTGATCTTGACGTTCTGATTCAGCAACTTCTGATGCTGGTGCATGAAGACATATTCTGATGCTGAGAACGTGATCTTGCTTATTTTAATCAGCATATCTGCAAATTAGAGCATAGTAATTTTAGGCAGCATATAATTCAATCATGAAATATTTAACTACTATATCTTTTCACTTTGTTATCATCAAAACTTAAATATAGGGTACTAGATTCAAACATTGTTCTAACAATCTCCCCCTTTTTGATGATGACAAAAACTAGATATTTTAAATGAAAAATAACGTGAAAAGTTATCAGAGCTATGTATCAGAATAAGAAGTACGGAGAAGTCAGAGTTAAGAGATACTCCCCCTGAGTTTGTTACTTCCCTTTGATATGCGTGTTCTTCAGAGTCATATCTTTTTCTATCTTTGAACATCAGATTATAAGTCTTTGACTTATCAGAGAGCAGAGCTTCAGAGCTTTTCCTGTCAGAGCTTTGCTTCGGATTAGAGTGTTAGGACGATCAGAGCTTCATATATCAGAACTTCATATTTGATCAGAGCAACATGAGCTTTTACATTTTGATCAGAGCTTCTAGTTCTTAGTCTTCATAGTGTTCGGAGCTTCCTTGTGCCTGTAGACTTAAAGACAAAACAGAAACACATTTCAAGTAATAGAGTTAGAATGTTTGAGAGTTTCTGTCTAGTTAGCCGTTATTGATTTTAAATATCATTCTTGTTCTCCCCCTTTTTGTCAGCAATCAAAAAGTGTTAGTGATGTGCTAAAACAATTTAGATCAGAAAAACAAATTATATTAAAAATAGTTCAGAGGAAAGAACATTACACAAGCATAGTCAAAACATAGTCAAAAGTACATCAGAAAATGAAGAAAATATAGAGAATGTCATGCATGAAAAAAAATTTCAAGGAGATATGCAGAAAATACTTGAGAGATTATGAGTAAGCGTAAAGATTAAGAATGAAGAATAATGTGCTTAAATAAAGATTTCAAAAATTATTTTGAAAAATTAAACGTTTTTAAGAAAGAGAAAAAAAATAATGATTGCCATTAACAAGCGTGATTACTTTTGCATTTAATGCTTGCTGATTTTGGGGGATTTGAGAAAGATACTTAAAAACGGTTACCAGACATGTGTCTCAATGCACCCAATCAGCGCTTTCCTTTCTCAGAAGCGTGCACGCGTTCTGCTTCAGGGATTTGCTGATGATTGGATGACACTTGTTTGATGTAGTGATCAGCACGTCTGTCTTTGAGATTAGACTCTCAGATCTTTAGACTTGCCTCTGATACAATCTGCATGTTCTAGCTTTCTGAAAGAAGATTTGATCAGAAGTTCACAGTAATATAAATACATTCTGAGAGATAAAAATATGGAATTAAAACATTTTCATTCTGGGCATACTTTCATGCTGAGATGTTTCAGAATGAAATTAAACCTATCTTCTGAAAGGGGTTTAGTAAAGATATCAGCCCATTGATGGTCTGTATCTATAAATTTCAAGTTTAAAATTCCTTTCTGAATATAGTCCCTAATGAAATGATGTTTTATTTCTATATGCTTAGCTCTAGAATGTAAAATAGGATTCTTACTTAAGCAAATAGCAGAAGTATTATCACAAAGAATAGGAATGTTACTCTCAAAAATCTGGAAGTCTTCAAGCTGACTTTTCATCCAGAGCATCTGTGTGCTACATCCTGCTGCTGCTATGTACTCAGCTTCTGCTGTTGACAGAGCAATAGTTGATTGCCTTTTGCTGGACCACGAGATCAGATTTTCTCCCAGAAACTGGCAGCTTCCAGAAGTACTTTTTCGTTCCACTCTGTCTCCAGCAGAATCAGCATCGCAGTAGCCTACTAAACTGTAATCACTAGATTTTCTATAAAACAAACCCAGATTAGTAGTACCTTTCAGATACTTGAAAATTCGCTTAACAGCTGTTAAGTGAGATTCTCTAGGATCTGATTGGAATCTAGCACAAATACATACGCTGAATAGAATATCAGGTCTTGAAGCAGTCAGATAAAGGAGAGAACCAATCATACCTCTGTAGACTTTCTGTTCTACGCTTTTGCTTACCTCTTCTCTTTCCAGAATGCACGTGGGATGCATTGGAATCTTTGATGGCTTACATTCTGAGAGGTCAAATTTCTTCAGAAGATCTCTGATGTATTTGCTCTGATGAATGTAAGTTCCCTCTGGAGTTTGATTGATCTGAATTCCTAGAAAGAACTTCAGTTCCCCCATGAGGCTCATCTCAAATTCTGCCTGCATACACTTAGCAAATTTTCTTCCAAGAGAAGGATTAGTAGAACCAAAGATTATATCATCAACATAAATTTGACAGACTAAAATGTCACTCTTAACTGTTTTACAGAATAGAGTGGTGTCCACTTTCCCTCTGGTGAACTCATTTTCAAGAAGAAAGTTACTTAGCCTTTCATACCAAGCTCTGGGAGCTTGTTTCAGACCATACTGTGACTTTTTCAGTTTGAAAACATGTTCTGGATGTTTTGTATTTTCAAAACCTGGGGGTTGGTGAACATACACTTCTTCTTCTATATAACCATTTAAGAATGCACTTTTGACATCCATCTGATACAGAGTGATGCCTCTATTAACAGCAAATGAGATTAAAAGTCTGATAGATTCTAACCTGGCGACTGGGGCAAAGGTTTCTGTATAGTCTATCCCCTCTTGCTGACTATAACCTTGTGCAACCAGTCGTGCCTTGTTTCTGACGACTTCACCTTGTTCATTAAGCTTATTTCTGAACACCCATCTTGTTCCAATGACGTTGAATCCTTTTGGTCTTGGAACGAGATCCCATACGTCGTTTCTGGTGAATTGATTCAGCTCTTCTTGCATTGCCAGAATCCAGTCATTGTCCAGAAGTGCTTCATCAATAGAAGAAGGTTCAATCAGAGACACAAGTCCCATCAGAGTTTCTTCAGAGTTCCTGAAGCTTGCTCTTGTTCTGATTGGATCTTCCTTTCTTCCTAGGATAGTTTCTTCTGGGTGATCCAAACTGCTTCTGGGTAATCTCTTCTGAGGTTGATCAGCAGCAGTTGTAGGAGTTCTAGCATTGCTTCTTTCAGACGTTGAAGGAATGTCTGTGTTGAGAGCTTCTGATGACTTGTCTTCAGAACCTGCAAATTCAATTTCTATACCTGCAAGATTTTCATTCTGCTTTGACTTTTCAGAGTCAAGCTTGTCATCAAAACGAACACTGATTGATTCTTCCACAATCTGTGTTTCTGTATTGTATACTCTGTACCCTCTTGAGCGTTCAGAGTATCCTAACATAATACACTTCTGTGCCTTAGAATCAAACTTGTTCAAATAATTCTTAGTATTTAACATATAGCAAGTACATCCAAATGGATGGAAATACGAAATGTTGGGCTTTCTGTTCTTCCACAATTCATATGGAGTCTTTTCCAGAATAGGTCTTATTGAGATTCTATTCTGAATGTAGCACGCTGTGTTTATTGCCTCTGCCCAGAAAGTCTTAGCAACGTTTGTCTCGTTGATCATGGTTCTGGCCATTTCTTGCAATGTTCTGTTCTTTCGTTCTACAACTCCATTTTGTTGGGGAGTTCTAGGACAAGAGAAATCATGCAGAATGCCTTTGTCATTAAAGAATGACTCAAAATCTTTATTTTCAAATTCTCCACCATGATCACTTCTGACTTTAACGATTCTAAGATCTTTTTCATTCTGAACTTGGTTACAGAAGGTAACAAACACAGAGTGTGACTCGTCCTTGTGTCTTAAGAACTTTACCCATGTCCATCTGCTATAGTCATCTACGATTACTAACCCATACTTCTTGCCACTGACAGAAGCAGTTTTAACTGGTCCAAATAAGTCAATGTGCAGAAGTTCTAATGGCTTAGAGGTAGAAACAACATTTTTGGATTTAAAAGAAGGTTTTGCAAATTTGCCTTTCTGACATGCTTCACACAGAGCATCTGAATTGAACTTCAAATTTGGAAGTCCTCTGACCAGATTGAGTTTGTTAATCTGAGATATTCTTCTCATACTAACATGCCCCAATCTTCTGTGCCAGATCCACTGCTCGTTGTTAACAGACAGAAGACATTTTACGTTCTGACTTTTAAGTTCAGAAAGTTTGATTTTGTAAATGTTGTTTTTCCTCTTACCATTAAATAGGATAGTCCCATCTTTCTGACTAACAGCTTTACATGATTTTTGATTAAAGATTATATCATAACCGTTATCACTTAATTGACTTATGGATAACAGGTTATGCATCAATCCATCAACAAGCAGAACATTATTAATAGAGGGAAGATTTCCGTTACCTACAGTTCCAGAGCCAATTATCTTTCCCCTCTGATCGCCTCCAAAGCCAACGTGGCCTCCAGGCTTAAGTTCCAGGCTTTGGAACATATGCCTTCTTCCCGTCATGTGACGTGAGCAGCCAGAGTCCAGGTACCATGACTGGTGTTTCTGACTTGCTGCTAAAGATATCTGCAACATGTATTATTTTATCCTTAGGTACCCAGATCTTCTTGGGTCCTGATTTGTTAGTTTTACCAAAACTCTGATTGAATTTTGGTTTCACAAAGTGATTACTACTAGTATATTTGATGTCATGTGTGTGACCATACACAAAGTGTGAATTTAGAGGAGTGTGTTTAATGGTTAAATCCATGACATTTTTAGGTGTAGGAACCTTACCTAGGTATCCTATTCCTTTCCTGCCGTTTCTGCTAACTCCATAGATCATTGAAGCCATTCTGCTTCTATCTATGCTTTTAGCAAGGAACTTCTGGAAACTATGATCATACTCCTTGATGATCTCATCAGCGTTGCTGGGAGTTTCAGCAATTGGTTCCTTCTGAGAGTTTTGTAAAGAGTTTTCTAATTTTAAAATTTTATCTCTCAGCTCAGAGTTTTCCAATTTGAGACTCTCAGACTTATTAGAGTCAGATTCAAGAGTCCTTTTCAGGTCTCTGAATTTAGCTCTAATCTGCTGATAACGTTCCAGAATTTCATTTAGGCTTTCAGCAAGTTCAGCCTTTGTAAAATTAACAGCGAAGTTAGGAAATACCTCTTCTGTGTCTGATTCTGAGTCTGAGTCAGAAGCTTCACTGTCATCTGGAATGTTAGCCATAAGCGCTATGTTCGCCCTTTCATCATCTGATTCTGAGTCAGCTTCAGACGAGTCAGAGTCATCCCATGTGGCCATGAGACTTTTCTTCTTCTCTCTTCCAAATTTCTTTTTGGGCTTTTCCCTCTGAAGCTTTGGACAGTCACTCTTGTAGTGTCCTTGCTCATTGCACTCGTAGCAGATGATGTCTTTTGTATTTGGCTTCTTGCTACCTGAGGAGCCTTCAGATCTTCTGTATCCAGAGGAAGAATCTGTCCTTCTGTATCTGGAGGAAGACTCGTTCTGATCAGATCTTCTGGGATTCCTGAACTTCCTTTGTCTTTGCTTCCACAGTTGATTTACTCTTCTGGAGAGAAGAGAAAGCTCGTCTTCTTCTGATGAGGATCCATCAGATGTTTCTTCAACTGCCTGCAAAACTTTAGATTCAGATTTTCTGTTAGATTTTAAAGCTATAGGCTTACCTTGCTTCTGAGGCTCGTCAGCTTCTAGCTCTATCTCATGACTTCTGAGGGAGCTTATAAGTTCCTCCAAAGTGATTTTGTTGAGATCTTTCGCCAGCTTCAGAGCAGTAACCATAGGCCTCCACTGCTTGGGTAAACTTCTGATTATCTTCTTGACATGGTCAGCAGTAGAGTATCCCTTGTCCAGAACTTTGAGACCAGCTACCAGAATCTGGAATCTGGAGAACATAGTTTCAATGGATTCAGATTCTTCCATTTTAAACGCCTCATACTTCTGAATGAGCGCCAGAGCTTTTGTTTCTTTGACTTGAATGTTGCCCTCATGCGTCATTCTGAGAGAATCAAAGATGTTCTTAGCTGTGTCTCTGTTAGAGATCTTCTCATACTCAGTATAGGAGATAGCACTGAGGAGGATGGTTCTGGCCTTATGGTGATTCTTGAAATCACGCTTTTGTTGATCAGTCATTGATTTTCTATCAATCTTCTGACCAGTTGCATTAACAGGGTGCGTGTATCCATCTGTCACCATATCCCACAGATCAGCATCATGTGCTAGAAAGAAGCTTTCAATTCTGTCTTTCCAGTAGTCAAAGTTTTCTCCATCAAAGACTGGAGGTTTGCCGCTGAATCTGTCTCTGTCCTCATTGGTGTCATTGCTGAAATGAGAGTTGTTTCCTGCCATTGTGTTTTTCTGACGCTGGATCTTGTACTGACACGGTTAAGTGTTTTAGCTCAGAACCAGGCGCTCTGATGCCAATTGAAGGGGTGAAAAACACAAGAAGGGGGGGTTGAATTGCAAAACTGGAATCTTAAAGCAAATGACAAGGTATTTTTATCCTGGTTCGTTTGATCTCAAACTACTCCAGTCCACCCGTCAAGGTGATTTCGCCTCTCTCCAACGAGGTCTTAATTCACTATATTCAACTGAATACAAATCTGCTTTAGCAACTGCTAAAACCTTCTTGATTCAAACCACAATCCGGTTTGTCAAGGCAACACTTTCTTACAAAGGTATAAGCAAATGTGTGTGAATGTTTTCTACAAAAACTATATCACAACTGTGATGTTTACACAAATGAAGCTTAGAATACTAGATTGCTAAACGCTAATAAAGTATCAGAGTTTGTTGGTTTAGAAAAACTTGTAGAGTGAAGATTATTGTTCAGCTTTGTGCGTGTAGAGAGTTTGGAAGCATTAGCCGTGATAATCTTCGAAGCTTGGTTTATATAGCACTTGAGAAGATGAACGTTGAAGCAAATATTCTTGATTCAATGCTATTAACAAGCTTTCCTTTTTTGAGCAGATCTTGTCTAGAATGATGCCGTTGGTATTGATTAGCTTTCAATGCACAGTACCGTTGCTTCTTCAATGCACGTTCTGGCTTGGCTCATTCTGATTCTGCTTCGCTGCTGATGAACTAATTTGATTATGTATCAGAGTGTTTTACGCGCAGTTCTGTTCATCAAGCTTCAGCATGTGCAAGCGTTGATCATCTGATCTTGACGTTCTGATTCAGCAACTTCTGATGCTGGTGCATGAAGACATATTCTGATGCTGAGAACGTGATCTTGCTTATTTTAATCAGCATATCTGCAAATTAGAGCATAGTAATTTTAGGCAGCATATAATTCAATCATGAAATATTTAACTACTATATCTTTTCACTTTGTTATCATCAAAACTTAAATATAGGGTACTAGATTCAAACATTGTTCTAACAAGAAGGGCCTTAGACTTTGCAACGACATCCGGTGAGAAAGACAATCAAGATGGGAAGGGCAAAGAAACAGTTATCCAGTCAAAGTTAGAAGAGGAAGAGGAAGAAGAAGACTATTCTGAAGAACAATACCCTTCAGCCGACAACAAGTATAAGCATCTAGAAGAACGGTTGAGTGCAGTGGAAATCCAAAAAGTTCCTGGATTGGACTTTGAGGAATTAGGTTTGGTATCGGGGATTGTCATTCCTCCATAATTCAAAGCATATGTGTTCGCCAAGTATGATGGAGTCTCATGCCCCCAAAATGCATCTCTGGTCCTATGTGAGGAAAATCCAGCCTCATACCGCAGATAAAGATTTATGGGTACAGCCTTTTACAAACAATACCAATATAATGTTGATCTTGCGCCTACCCGTACTCAACTCCAGAGTATGGCCATGGTTTCAAGTGAAGGCTTCAAGGACTATGCGCAAAAATGGAGGGACTTGGCTGGAAGAATTCAACCTCCCATATTTGAAAGACAATTAGTAGACATGTTCTTGTGCACCTTGTCTGGTCCCTTCTTTAATCACTTAATTGGGAGTTCATCGGCAGGTTTTACTGAATTGATATTGACCGGAGAAAGGGTAGAAGCTGGGATAAAGAATGGAAAGATTCAAAAAGATGCATCCTCTGCTGCTGTAAGGAAGCCATTCATCGGTAATAAAGAAGTTGTTGTTGTATATCCTCAGAGAAATCAAGATAGGGCCGAACTCCGTCCAATGGCGGGGGCTGTTATGATTCCTAAACCTGCACCTGATAGGCAAAGAAACAACCAACTAAGAATGGAAAGACCAGTCAGACAATTCACCAGAATTAATATGACACTATCTTAAATATTTCTGCATTTGTTAAGATCCAACCTAGTGACCTTGAAAGAATCTCCAAAGAACCCTAACACAACCTCTCCTCACTATCATCCTAATGCCTGTTGTGCATACCACTCTGAAAGTCCCGACCATGACACTAACAATTGTTGGGCTCTGGAGAACAAAGTATAAGACCTCCTTGAAGCCAAAGAGATTGAATTCGATGCGCCAGAAAAGCCCAATGTCATTTCTGCCCCTATGCCCAAACATGGCCATACTACCAATGCCATTGAGGAAGATATGTTTGTTACTTCAGTTGATGAACTTATGACCCCACTCCTAACTATCAAAAAGAATTTATTGAACGCCGGTGTTTTCGTAGGCTGTGATGAAAGATGTCATTTCTGTTTGTCCTCACCAACCAGTTGTCCTTTGTTGAAAGCAGGCGTTCAGTGCCTAATACATAACAAGGAAATTTTGTTCGAGAAGACTTATGTCCCAACTGTTTCTTATAATGATGTTTCCATTGTGACCATTTCTGACAATTCTTCCAAGGTCTCCACCAAAAGACCCGTTAGAATTACATCAGTTCCAAAAGTAGCTCCTTTGATAATTACAATGCCTGGACCAATCCCATATTTGTCAGACAAAATCGTACCATGGAATTATGGAGGGGATGTCTACTACCATGGTATCAAGCAAGATTGGCCAGCTGTCGAAGATTCAAGTTTTGAGAAAGTTGACTCCGATATCAGTAATATTGCAGGGACTAGCAAGATTACCCGAAGCGGAAGGATATTCTCTCCAGAAATTGCTCCCCCAAAAGATGTTTCTGGACCAGTAATCATTCATGTTGTTGTTTCTCCTCCAAAGGTTGTTCCCAGTCCTACAATCATCTCTGCTAATTCTCCTGCTGACAAAGATGTTACAATCCCTGTTATCACTCCTACTGACATTCCTGCTGCCGAGTCAACCGAGACTCTAGGTAAAGGTATTATGATTGAGCCTGTTCGGACGAAGGCACAATCAGTGGCTATCCCTGAGACCTCCCGGAAAGAGATGGAGGAAATCCTAAATATCATAAAAAGAAGCGACTATAATGTACTCAAGCAACTGGGGCAAACTCCATCAAAAATTTCCATGTTGGCTATATTACTATGTTCCGAGGCTCATGCAAAAGCCTTGGTAAAATTCCTGAAAACTGTTCATGTAACCCAAGAAACATCTTCCGATCAGTTCCAAGACTGTGTAGCCAACTTGACTGCAAATAATGGTCTTGGTTTTTCGGATGCTGATTTAACGCCAAGAGGAAGGAAGCATAATGAGGCATTGCACGTCTCAGTTGAGTGCATGGCCACAACCTTGGCTCATATTTTGGTGGACACTGGCTCGTCTCTTAATGTATTGCCTAAAAAGGCTCTTGATAGGCTTGACTGCGAGGGATTAACATTGAAACCGAGTAACATAGTAGTGAGAGCCTTTGACGGCTCAAAAAGGATGGTGCATGGGGAAGTGGATATCCCCATAAAAGTTAGAACCCAAAAATTTGATTCAACTTTTTACGTAATGGATATTCTCCCTTCATATTCCTACTTGCTAGGCCGACCATGGATTCACAATGTCGGCGTTGTTACTTCTACGTTGCACCAAATGCTGAAGTATCCGATTCAAGGGAAGATTATCACCGTTCATGGAGAAGAAGAGTATATGATTAGCCATCTCAATTCCTTCAGATATGTGGAATTAGATGGTGAATTTATTTAAACTCCATTCCAACATTTTGAAGAAGTCCCGGAAGATGTGGCAGTAACCAAGATTGTGTCTCAAGTTCCCAAGATTACAAGGCCTCCATCCAGGATGTCATCTTTGAAGGATGCCAAGGCAGTGATAGAAAAAGGTTGGTACACACCCAGACATCCCATACAAATCTGATAAGTTTGGCATGGGTTTCACTTCAGGTGCCTAGAAGGCTGTATGCCGCGCTCGTGCTGGAGGACAACCTTTGAAGATCAGCAACCACCAAGTCAACACCGTGGAGGATGATGAAGACAGCTATAACCTGGAGGAATGGATCTTCCCAACTGACAGTGGAGGGCTCAGCAACTGGGAGGCTAGAGATTTCGTCCTGGTCACTTTTATCCCACAGTAATTTGTCTTTACATTTTGTTGGATTTGTAATATTAAAACAATTCAGACTCTTAAAACCTCCTGTCTTACGCGAGGCACAATGGTCCATTTGTAAGGGTTATTATCTCATTTCCATATGACATCAATGAATCATGGACGTTTTAGCATACACACTTTTTGCTCATTGTTTTTCTTCTTTACATTTTCATTTCTTTCAAATATAGCTATACTCTTACACACACTCAGGCTCACAATACAGGTATACATCCATTCGGGATCCCATGGGTAACGGTTCTTCTATGGCCTTCTGTGACTATGAAAATATAATCTACCAAGCCGAAGACAAAGGTGAGGAAGATTGTGAAGTACCAGGGGAACTCTCTAGGTTACTACAACTAGAAGAGAGAACCATTCATCCCCACGAGGATCCCGTGGATACGATCAAACTAGGTACCGAAGAAGACAAAAGAGAAGTCAAGGTGGGTTCCAATCTGGAACCCAGTGTCAAGGAGCATCTGATTCAAATGCTACACGAATATGTTGAGGTCTTTTCCTGGTCGTATGAAGTCATGCCAGGACTTGATGCAGATATTGTGGTACATCTTCTACCTACAAAATAGGATTGCCCACCAGTGAAACAAAAGGTCCATCGTATGCCACCAGATACGTTGGAGAAGATTAAAGCAGAAGTCATGAAACAATTCAACGTTGGATTCTTGGCCGTCACCTCTTATCCGCAATGGGTTGCCAATGTTGTTCCCGTGCCCAAAAAGGACGACAAGGTACGAATGTGCGTGGACTACAGAGATTTGAATAGGGAAAGCCCTAAGGATGATTTCCCACTTCCCCACATTGATATTCTAGTTGACAATACAGCATATCACAAAGTGTTTTCCTTCGTGGACGGTTTCTCAGGCTACAACCAAATCAAAATGGCGCCTGATGACATGGAGAAGACAACTTTTGTCACACAGTGGGGCATATTCTACTACAAGGTTATGCCATTCGGACTGAAGAATATTGGGGAAACCTATCAGCATGCTATGGTAGCTCTATTTCACGACATGATACATCACGAAATAGAGGTCTATGTGGACGACATGATAGCTAGATCTCAAACAGAAGAAGAGCATCTTGATCATTTATAGAAACTGTTTGAGAGGCTAAAGAAGTACAAACTAAGGTTGAACCCAAATAAATGCACGTTTAGAGTAAGGTTTGGTAGGCTCTTAGGCTTTGTCGTCAGCAATAAGGGTATTGAAGTAGATCCTACTAAGGTGAAAGCGATACAAGAGATGTATGCTCCTCGTACCGAGAAGGAAGTCAGAGGATTCTTGGAATGATGAATGCCAAACCGCTTTCGACAAAATCAAAGAGTATCTGCAAGAGCCTCATGTTTTAATGCCACCAGTAGAGGGAAGACCATTGATCATGTATCTAACTGTTTTGGAAAATTCAATGGGGTGTGTGCTGGGGCAGCATGACGAGTCTGGCCGAAAAGGGCACGCTATTTATTACTTAAGCAAAAAGTTTACCGACTGTGAAACAAGATATTCACTCCTCGAGAAAACTTACTGCGCTCTGGCATGGGCTGCTCGCCGGCTAAGACAGTATATGCTGACTCATAATACCTTGTTGACATCTAAAATGGATCCGATAAAATACATCTTCTAGAAACCTGCTCTCTCTGGGAAAATAGCGAGATGGCAGATGATCCTGACAGAATATGACATACAGTATATTACCCAAAAAGCAATAAAGGACAGTGTACTAGCTGATCACCTTGCTCACCAATATATGGAAGACTACCAGTCCATGAAGTTCGAATTACCAGATGAGTACATCATGATGGTAAACAACTATGAAGAATTCAGGCCATATGACGGACCTGAACAAGGATCCCGATGGACCCTGGTTTTTGATGGGGCATCTAACGCACTCGACAATGGTATCGGTGCTATACTCATATCTCCTAAAGGGTGTCATACTCCTTTTACTACAAGACTCTACTTCAATTGTACAAACAACATGGCGGAATACGAAGCATGCATCTTTGGTATTAAAGTTTCCATAGATTTGGGGATCAAATCTTTAAATGTATTTGGAGATTCAGCTTTGGTTATCAGCCAGATCAAAGGGGAATGGGACACCAAACACCCTAACCTTATCCCTTACAAAGAACATGTTTTAACATTTCTCCCATATTTTGAGAAGACTACCTTCAAGCATTTTCCGTGAGAAGAAAATCAGCTAGCAGACGCACTAGCCACAATGTCATCCATGTTTAAACTTAAATGGGATAACGAGGCTCCCCATATCACCATTGAACGGATGGATGAACCAGCACACTGTCACGAGATTAATACTAAAGAAGTAGTGGACCAGCCTTTGTTTCACGAAGTCAAGAGGTATCTCGAGTCTCAAGAATATCCAGAAGGAGCTTCAGTCAATGATAAGAAGTTCTTAAGGAGATTCTCTTCTAAATTCTTCCTTAGTAACGATATTCTTTACAAACACAACCATGGCTCTGTGTTACTTCGGTGCGTAGACAAGGTTGAAGCTGAAAGGATCATGGATGAGTTACATGAAGGCACTTTTTGCATCCATTTCAGTGGGCATACGATGGAAAAGAAATTTCTACAGGCAAGATATTACTGGTCTACCATGGAAGAAGATTGCTATCAACACTCTCGAACCTGCCACAAGTGTCAGATTTATGCTGACAAGGTGCACGTACCTCCGGTTCCTCTGAAGGTCTTGACGGCTCCTTGGCCCTTTGTTATGTGGGGGATTGATATGATTGGGGAAATCAAGACAACAACCTACAATGGACACCGCTTCATCTTAGTGGCCATTGACTATTTTACAAAGTGGGTTGAGGCAGCCTCTTTCGCTTCCGTGACCAAGAATGTTGTAGCCCGGTTCATCAAGCAGAATCTCATCTGCTGGTACGGTATCCCGGAGAGGATCATTACAGACAATGGTACGAACCTGAACAATACTATGATCACCTCCATGTGCAAGCAATTCAAGATTCAGCATCACAATTCTTCCCCTTACTGGCCGGAGATGAATGGTGTTGTCGAAGCCGCGAATGAGAACATTAAAAAGATCATACAGAAAATGACAGTCACATACAAAGACTGGCATGAGATGCTAGCATTCGCTCTCCACGGGTATCGTACCACATCTTGCACATCAACCGGGGCAACACCCTATTCTCTGGTATACGACATGGAGGTTGTCTTGCCTATTGAGGTCCAGATCCCCTCTCTAAGAATTATGAAGGATGCAGGGCTGAATGAAGTCGATTGGATCCAGACTCGACTTGATCAACTAAACTTGATTGATGAGAAAAGGCTTAATGTTGTCTCTCATGGTCAGATGTATCAAAAACGAATGATCAAGGCTTTCAAAAAAAAAGATCAGACGCCAAGTGTATCAAGTCGGGGATTTGGTGATCAAACGTATCATATTGTCGTAAGGTGATCCCAGGGGCAAATGCACTCCTACATACGAAGGACCATTTGTAATCAAAAACATATTCTCTGGTGGAGCAATGATCTTGACCACCATGGATGACGACGACTTGCCACACCCTTGTTGGCTCCTAAATTCGACACCTTTGTTTTGATTGATGTCAGCCATTAAAAGCTGAAAGATGCTTTCGACTGGCTAAGTCTGTCGAAGTGCCCGTCGAAAGATGGCAAAATACTTAGAAGATTTCTTCCAAGGAAGAAGGCTGGTTGCCTTCGACGTCGAAGGAGTTTTCGTCGAAGACGTCTCTTGATGAAAGTGTTCGATGGTCCAGAGTGGAGCAGTTTGAAATTCAAAGCTTTGGAGGGAAAACGGTTTCCAGCAGTTACTACGTGCAAACGTGCAAGGATCTGGAGCGTCGAGCATGGAGAACGTGCCAAGTGGCTTGATCTCGAAGCAGTGTAACTGCCCACGGTTACTTGGAATGTTTTAGTATAAATAGGAGTAGACATGTAGTTTCTCGCGTGTGTTCACAATTATATACATAGTCAATCATTTAGATTCAAGTACCCAGTGTGAGCGAAAGAATTGTTGAGAAATGTATGTGTGAAACACCAATTTCATCAATTAAAGTCATTTACTTTTCCAGCATTTTACTTGCTTTTCTCCTTTAAATTCCTGTCGAACCTTTACTTTAAAGCCTTGTTTATTTTACCAAGCCTTTTCTTTATGCAATTTACTTGAAACCTTTTATTTAAAGCCTTATCCACCTTAATCAAACTTCAAAATCAACCTATGTCCATAGGATCAATCTGATCGATCCTGAGAGTAACCAAATAAGTAACCATTTGGAAGATCAGCGGTTGTTTACCAAAACCCAAGGTAAACAAATTGGCACACCCGGTGGGACTGTGTGTTGATTGTTGAAAATAATCTCATCTTTTCGAGTTGTATGTTATTGAGGAGTGGTAGAATATACACCAACGATAACAATACTGCCAGAAGAAGGGAAGAGATGGCGAATCCTCCAAACAATAACGAAATCCCACAAACGAGTGTGGGAGCAACGGTTAATATGACCGTAAGTGAAGCGACGAATGTTGGTTCGACACCAGCAGTGTCAGTCACAACCACGGGGCCAATAACTTCGTTTACAGGCCCCAGAATACCTTTGGGAACTCCCCCACCAAGGGGAAATATAGGCACAAGGCCTGTGGTTCCCCCAGGATTCATTCCATTCTATGGCATGCCAACTTCTGAAGTGGCAAGCCTAACGAATGCTGCGTCCACTTATTCAGACCCTTTCGTGAGTGCTTCTTCGCCACTCCAAGGCTCCGGAGTAGGCATGGCGAATAGAAATAGGACTCAACTCTTAGGAGGAACGTCCCAAGTAGCCCATGGCCTTACAAATGCCTCGACAGCAGTCTTGAGGCAACAGATGGACGAAAGCAACCATGATATGGTGCAAATGTTGGCACAAACTTTGAGTACAGTGCTAAATCCTCTAATACAAAACACTACTCAATCGAATCAGCAAGTTACAGCGCAAATGACGCGTTTGGCTGACTTCTTTGGAGTACCCCCACCTATTCGACAGCCCCAAAGGGCGCAAATAAGAGGAAATCAGGGGATATTTGTAGAGGAAGAAACCACCATTAACCAGGCCCAACAGCCTGTCGAAGAAAACCTTAGGGCACGGTTGGAACAACCTGTCGAAGAGCCTAGGGTAATAGCCCCAGAGGTAAGGTTAGTTAACAGAAACCAAAATGCTGACGAAGTGGTTCAGCATATCCAATACCAAAACATGGGTTTGGAAAACAATCTGGCAACCATGATCGAAAGAATCATGACTCAGAATGGGATGAACATGGGCTTTCGAAGGCCCAACTTTACATCTCCATTGTCAGAATATGTGTTACAAACTGACTTACCTCCTAGAAGCAAAGTCCCCAAATTTACTAAGTTCTCTGGGGACACGACAGAATCTACTGTCGAACATGTGGCGAGGTATTTGATCGAAGCAGGAGACATTTCAAATAATGAAAACCTAAGGATCAAATACTTCCCAAGTTCTTTAACCAAGAACGCTTTTACTTGGTTTACAACTCTCCCCCCCAATTCGATCCATCATTGGACCCAGTTGGAAAGATTGTTCCATGAACAATTCTACATGGGGCAAACCAAGATAAGCCTGAAAGAACTGGCCAGTGTGAAGAGACGTTTCACTGAACCTATAGACGAATATCTAAATAGGTTTAGGTTGCTTAAGGCGAGATGTTTTACACAAGTGCCAGAACATGAGTTGGTCGAAATAGCCGCAGGCGGTTTAGATTATTCCATTAGGAAGAAGCTAGACACCCAGTACCTAAGAGACATGGCCCAACTGGCCGATAGAGTTCGACAGGTCGAACGCCTCAAAGCTGAAAAAGCTAAGGCAACGAAAACTCTTAAGAGAGAGAGAATAGCGTACGTTGAGATGGATGACGAAGATCTAGAATCCTTCGACGATACTCTAGCTGTCGAAGAAGGAGAAGTCGATTTAGCAGAGCTAAAACAAGGGCCACCATACTCTTGTAAACAGTTAGTCCCCTCAAATGGGAAAAATCCCATTGGTCCAGACAGGACCAACGATAGGTTCCCAAAAAAGACTTACAGTTTTGACATCACAAAATGTGATGAAATATTCGACTTGCTAGTTAAAGATGGCCAAATGATAGTACCCCCTGGGGTAAAAGTGCCTCCTCTTGATCAAAGAAAGAAGAGAGGTTTTTGCAAATATCATAATTTTCTGGGCCATAAAACTTCTCAATGTTTTCTTTTCAGGAATCTTGTGCAAGACGCTATTGAGGAAGGGAGATTAAAGTTTGTTGACAAATCCCCCATGGCTGTCGACTCCAATCCACTGAAGGCTGAAGCCCACTATGCAGAACCCTCTGAGGTGAACATGATAGAGGCAACCAGGATCCAGTCGAAGAAACTAGGAATTACTATGGTCGAAGTCTCAAAGGACCACATCAACATGCCAATCTTTGGCAGTTTTTCTGGCAACTTATCCAGGAAGACAATTGAAGCTGTCCAGAAAGCGGTCGAAGACCCGAAGTCGAAGACTGCTGAAGCACAAAAAACTGGATCAAAGCCCAGTTCCCACTTGGCCACTGTTCAAGGACAGACGGAGAATCTGGAGACACAAATGAAGCAATTGACTCTTGCTAGCAAGGATACAATGAATATCAACATGGTTGAACTTTCTGATCCTAAAACATCAGAAGAGGCCATAAGGCAAGAGCAGGCTAATAAAACGGCTTTCCCTCGGGAAAACGAAAACTTGGCAGATTTTTTACAAAGATGCCAGAAAAATAAATCAGAGGTAATGCTGTGTCCAAGATGCAGTTCAATCTTTGATAAAAAAGCTGCTGAGCACATTCAAGTCGTGAGAGCAGCGAACAAGAGAAGGGAGAATGCTGACCTTCGACATGATCCCAGAAGGGGTTCTAATCAAGACAAGAGGCCATTGACTTTTAGGCCTCCAACAAATGTACCAGTAGACACTTGGTACAAAACATCTGGCCGAAAAAGGCCAAATGAAGAGAAATGGCATTCCTTCGATGTGCCAAGAGGTTCCTCTCTGACTCAAAAGAAAGAGCCTCAAGTTGCTGCACCTAAGGTTGCTCAAGTGTCCAGCAACTACAAGGGTAAAAATCCTATGTCTCGATCTCAGTGGAGGAGATATCAAAGGAGGCGAAAAGCTGAAAGGGAGGCTGCCAACGAACCTAAGGCGGAAACTAGCTCGAATGTGCCTCAAAGGAAACAAAGAAAGCCTCTTGAGAGAGAACCAGTTACCAACAGGCTAGTTTGGCCTAACCAAAGTGAAGTCGAAGACGAAGATGATGCTGAGTCCGACGATACTCTGGATATAATGGTGAATATTGTTTCAGTACTGCCTAGGGAATTCAATCAACAGGTAGAAGTCGAAGCCAGTGACTGGGAGGTGGAACAAGAAATGGCCAAACATAGGCCAGTGTGCTATTTTGTCATGGACAATGGCACTACAGAGGAACAAAATGGCTTCTTCGAGCCACCTACAGAGGCGATGAAGAATCACCTCAAGCCTTTGTTCATAAGGGCTAAGCTCGAAGAGACCACTGTGAACAAAATATTGGTCGACTGTGGGGCCACTATCAATATTATCCCTCATTCGATGCTAAGGAAGATTGGCAAAAGGGATGAAGAAATCAAACCTCACAATATGGTCCTGTCCAACTATGAGGGAGGCATTGGGACCACCATGGGAGTGATCCAGCTAGATATCAAAGTTGGGTCGATCCTTCGACCAACAATGTTCATGGTCATATCGGCCAAACCTAACTACAACCTTTTGTTAGGCCGTGAGTGGATTCATGGTGTTTGCGCTGTGCCTTCATCGATGCATCAGAGACTGCTGCTATGGCGTCCAGATGGGATGGTCGAAAACATAGAGGCGGATCAAAGTTACTACCTTGGCGAAGTGAATCACTTGGGTGTAACAGATTTCGACAAAAACTTGGCTCACATAGGGCCATGTCCAACTCCTGACTTCGACATGGCGCCAGCGCCAAACACCTTTTGTTCCCTGTACCTGCATCCTGAGCATGGTTTCCAATGGGACAGAGAAGACTTGTCCCACATAGACTTCAGTGGGCTAACTGATATCCAACCAACCGGTTGGGGAAGTGAATTCAGTGATAATGACTGAGTCACAATCTCTGAAGCGAATTTCGGCTTATGTAGCCGAAACCAAGATGATAACGGCTCTCGAAGCCGAAGTAAAGTACATGGCCACACAGGCCAATGATCAACAATTATCTGCTGTTGGCCCAGGAAAGGATTTCGATCCAAAACCTCCTGATATCATGCCAGACGAAATGCAGGAACAGAGGCTCGACGCCATCTATGACGATGAGCCTTTGGGCTTCGAAAAGGATCCCTTGGCGAACAACATTAAGATGTTAGCACAAGACCCTTTAGAAGAAATCAACTTAGGCGAAGGATCAGAGAAGAGGCCAACTTACATCAGTGCCAAAATTGATCCAGAACTTAGGTTGGAAGTAATCCAATTGCTGAAAGAGTTTAAAGACTGTTTTGCATGGGATTATGACGAAATGCCCGGTCTCGACAGAGGATTGGTAGAACTTCAGTTGCCAATCAAACCTGGAAAGAAGCCAATCAAGCAAAATCTAAGACGCTTCGCTCCAGAAATATTGTCGAAGATCAAAACGGAAGTCGAAAGACTTCTGAAATGCAAATTCATCCGTGTCACAAGGTATGTCGAATGGATTGCAAATATTGTGCCAGTAATTAAGAAAAATGGCACATTAAGGGTGTGCATAGATTTCAGAGATTTGAATGCTGCCACCCCCAAAGATGAATATCCTATGCCTGTGGCGGAAATGCTAGTCGATTCTGCCGCTGGCTACGAATACCTGAGTATGCTCGATGGTTATTCAGGATATAATCAAATATTCATTGCTGAAGAGGATGTGTCGAAAACAGCTTTTCGATGCCCAGGGGCCTTAGGCACTTACGAATGGGTAGTGATGCCTTTTGGCCTAAAGAACGCTGGGGCAACGTACCAGCGAGCAATGAATACTATCTTCCATGATTTTATTAACACTTTTATGCAAGTTTATATTGATGATATTGTTATAAAATCTGTTTCCAGGAAGAGTCACATTGACCACCTTCGACAATCATTCGAAAGAATGAGAGAACATGGTCTGAAGATGAACCCTTTGAAGTGTGCGTTCTGTGTGAAAGCTGGAGATTTCTTGGGCTTCGTTGTCCACAAGAAAGGAATCGAAATCAATCAGAACAAGACGAAGGCAATTTTGGAAGCGAAAGCGCCATCGAATAAGAAGGAATTGCAATCTCTCTTAGGCAAGATAAATTTCTTGAGAAGGTTTATATCTAACCTAAGTGGGAAAGCTCAGGCCTTTTCACCCTTACTTCGACTGAATAAAGAGGTGTTCGAATGGGGGCAAGAGCAACAAGAAGCCTTCGACAAAATCAAAGGGTACCTCACTAAGCCACCTATTTTGGTGCCTCCTTGTAGCAATAGGAGTATGAGATTGTACATAGCTGCATCTGACAAAACTCTGGGAAGTATGTTAGCCCAAGAGGATGAGAATGGAGTCGAAAGACCCATTTATTATCTCAGTCGAGTTTTGAATGATGCAGAAACTAGATATAGCGAAGTTGAAAAATTGTGTCTATGTCTGTATTTCTCTTGTACAAAACTCAAGCAATATATAAAACCAGTTGATGTTTATGTTTCGTCTCATTTTGATGTTTTCAAATATATGTTGTCGAAACCTATCTTGCATAGTCGAATTGGCAAGTGGGCATTAGCATTGACTGAATACTCCTTGACCTTTATGCCTCTTAAGGCAGTAAAAGGACAAGTGGTTGCAGACTTCATAGTCGACCACTCAATTCAAGTCGAGGATATTAATTATGTGGAGATAGAACCTTGGAAATTCTACTTCGATGGTTCCAGCCATAAAAATGGAACAGGAGTAGGAGTCTTGATTATTTCTCCAGATAAAATTCCAACAACATTCAAGTACCAAATAGAAGGTTCTTGTTCGAACAATGAGGCTGAGTATGAAGCTCTAATTACTGGCCTTGAGATATTGTTGGAATTGGGGGCAACTCGAGTCGAAATAATGGGAGACTCAGAGTTAGTCATCAAGCAAGTCACAAAGGAATATAAATGCATAAGAGAGAATCTCATTATGTACTTTGTGATAGCAAATCGTTTATTGAAACAATTTGAAAGTGTCAATATTCGACACATACCTAGAGTCGAAAATAGCCAATGACTTGGCACAAATTGCATCTGGGTATAAGATTTCAAAAACGAAACTACAAAGAGCAATCGAAGTTCGGGAAAAGATAAAAGCAACTTGTCTATCACCATCAGACTTGGAATCCACGAGGCTAGGATATGCTGATCACTCAAACTTCGAGATTTCGTTCATTGATAATTTGTCAGAGCAAGATTGGAGGAAACCCATTGTGGACTATCTCCAAAATCCAGGAGCTTCGACAGAACGAAAAACAAAATACAGGGCGTTGAGTTTTGTACTCATGGGTAATGAGTTATTCAAGAAGACGCCTGAAGGGGTGTTGCTGAAATGTTTAAGTGAAACTGAAGCATACATAGCCCTTTCGACTACGCATGCTGGGGCATGTGGGGCTCACCAAGCAGGCCATAAGATGAAATGGTTGTTGTTTCGACAAGGACTATATTGGCCCACTATGCTGAAAGATTGTGTTGAGTTCGCCAAAGGTTGCCAAGAGTGTCAAGTTCATACAGGCATCCAGCATGTACCAGCAAGCGAACTTCACTCGATAGTGAAGCCTTGGCCCTTTAGAGGATGGGCGTTGGATCTCATTGGAGAGATTCGACCAGCATCATCAAAGAGTCAGAAATACATATTGGTAGGCATTGATTATTTTACTAAATGGATCGAAGCTGTCCCTTTAGTCAATGTAGACCAAGAAAATGTCATTGAATTCATTCAAAAGAACATTATATTTAGGTATGGAATCCCTGAGACAATAACAACTGATCAAGGGTCAGTTTTCACTGGTCGAAAGATGCAGGAATTTGCTCAGGAAACAGGTTTCAAACTCCTAACATCCACGCCTTACTATGCACATGCGAATGGTCAAGTCGAAGCAGCTAACAAAGTGGTGATTGGCTTGATAAAGAAACATGTTGGGAAGAAACCAAAGAATTGGCATAAGACGTTAGACCAGATTTTATGGGCTTGTCGAACGTCCCCAAAAGAAGCCACTGGTACAACACCATATAGGCTAACTTTTGGCCATGATGCAGTATTGCCAGCAGAAATTTGTCTTCAATCTGCAAGAGTTCAGAGGCATTATGATATTCCTTCTGAGGTTTATTGGAATATGATGTTAGATGAATTGGTGGATTTAGACGAAGAGAGATTACACGCTCTCGACTTACTCAGGCTTCAGAAGAAAAGATTAGAAGACTCTTATAATAGAAAGGTAAAACCTAAGGTATTTTTGCCTGAAGATTTAGTTTGGAAGGTAATTCTTCCCATGGATCGACGGGATCGAAGCATGGGGAAATGGTCACCCAAATGGGAAGGACCCTTCAGAGTTATCCAAACTTTTTCTGGTGGAGCCTATGAAGTCGAAGAGATAAGTGGTGATAAAAGGCTCTTGAGAGTAAATGGTAAATATTTGAAAAAATATAAGCCTATACTTCAAGAGATAAAAATAAAATAATAAAAGAACAAACTAAATTAACCATAAAAAATGCCAAAATGGAAATTTTTATTAATTTCAGCCAAGATGGCAATTGTTGTCGAAAATGATTACAGAAGATGGTTACAAAAGAGAATCAATCAAAAGGTAAGAGAATTCTTGAGTCGAAGATACTTGGCATACTGCAGCTCCAACCTCTTTTTGCACCAAGAGTTTTCCTGCACTAGTTTGGCAATTTGAGCGTCGAGGCTTTGGGCCCTCTCAGCGAATTCCAGGCCTTGCTTGATCTCAGTCTGGCTCTCAGTGTCTGAGATGGTCGAAAGAATTTCCTCCTGGAGTACAGTGTTGGCGTTTATCTTCGCCTCTATCTCTGCAATTTGTGCTCGGAAGGAAACATTCTCTCGCTCAATGGCATCGACTCTTTCCTGTGCAGACGCTTTTTGTTTCGACAACTCGGCAATTCGAGAAGTCGAATCTGAGACAGCAGTCCACGCAGATGAGCTTTTGCCATGCAGCACTTCGAGCTGACTGTTAAAACCTCGTTGGCGCCTGTAATCCGCTGAAACTTGATCAATCATAGAATGTAATTCCATGATCAAGTCTGAGATTTCTGGGGCTACAGCTTCGAAGTCAACAGCATTCAAGACCTCCTTTAAGCATGATGGAGCAGTGGGGTCCCCCTCTAAAGTCTTCATCAAATCCCTCTTGAAGAACTGGGCCTTAACCTTCGCCAACGCATCATCAAGAGGAGAAGTTTCAGTAGACTTCCCCGACAGGGTAGGAATTTCCTGACTAGTGTCAGATGAACTCTTACTCTCGATGATTGCATTGAGGTAGCTGACGGGGTCAGTTTGTTTCAAGATTTCCAAGTCCTCTTTTGACCTGTGCTTTGAGGAGGTAACCCTTGCCACAGTATTATCTTGGGCTTGAGGCTGTGGAATGCTGAGTGCCTCGATTGGTTGCTCTTCGACTTGGACTGAGGCGGTACCAGCGTCGACTTGTGGTTCTTCGTTAACATCACCTTGGGGTCCTTCGCCAGCGTCATTTTGTGGCTCTTCGCTAGCGTCACCCTGGTGTTCTTCGCCAGTACCACCTTGGTGCTCTTCGTCAACAGCATCTTGATTATCTTCGCCATTGCCTTGGTCTCTTCCTTCAGGATTCTCTTCTGACGACAAGTCCACCACATGAACCGTTTCTGGCTGTGTTTCCTCCACCATAGGTTCTTCTGTTGTCTTCTCCACTGTTTCAGCATTGGCCTCATTCTCAGTATGGGCTTCGTCATTGCCCAAATCTTTTTCCTGAGGCCTGCTAAGGTCAGTAGATTCTAGAGTTTCTGAAGTCCTTGGTGGAGAACTTTCAGTAGTGTCCTGAAAAAGAGAAAGAAGACAAATCTTCAGATGTCGAAAGAGATACAATCGAATACTGGTATCTATGCCTAAGTTATAAAAAGGGTCCAATAAATTACCTGTGGATTAACTTCAGCCCCAGGGCTGGAATTGTCACTTTCGACAGGCTTGGTAAGAAGAGCGTTCAGTTCCTCCTCAGTTGGCTCCTCTATGATCACTGCAGGTGGCCTAGGCTTTCTCACAGCGACCTTTATTCTGACGGTTCGACCTTCAGGGGCAGGAGCAGGAACAGAAGCATCCTTCGTTAACTTTCGCCTCTTTAAGGGGGCAGGAGGAGAATCACTTTCGTCATCACTCCCTGATTCGATCACCAGTGCTGCCCGTTTCTTGGGCGAAGGGGCCTAGAAAACCAATAGGAATTCGATTGAATAATTACATCGAAAATAAAAAATCGAAAGCCAGAAGAAAAATGAAGAAAATCTGGTTACCGATGCAGGAGGCTTCCTCGAAGAGCCTTCCCCCTGTTGGTTGCTTATGGTCTTCGCCGGCGCTGTAGTCTTCGCTGGCGGTGGAGGTTTTGTTGAAGGGCCTCCTCCTTGTGGGCCTTCTGTAGCCTTCTTGGCTAGAGGCTTTCGAACAACTGAAAGCGAAAAGAAAAGTTAACAGGCTAGCAATCGAAGAGAAAGACAAAAAGTAATGTGAGAGCATAAACTTACATTTCTTTACTTTGTCCAACACAAGGACAAAAGATTTCTGCAACTCTGCCATGAAGTCCTTCTCGTCGAAGAAGTATTCAGCATAATAGCTTCTCCACCACTCCTCGAAGGATGGTGAGCAAAGGAAATTAAGCTGGTAGTCAAACAGCGAGAGGATTGTTCGACCAGCATATCTTCCGATATGCTTGATGGCAGCTTCTTCTGTATAATCGTTGCAGAAGTACAACATTGACTTCTCTCTTTGAAAAATCGGAGAAGGCAGGGTTTGGATGATACCAAACTGGCGAGATACCAGATTTGGTTGGTAGGCAAGCAGACTCAAATGAGTCTTAGAACTCTTAAATCGAAGAGGCATGATCCTGGGTGTCAGGAACGCCTCCCAAAGTACGGTGTGCTCATCGACATTGGGACCACTCGATTCCTTTGGATGTGGCCTTGTGAACCATGCTGGCCCCACCCTCCGTTGAGCAAATGGAGCCATAGTTGAAACAAATTCCTTCCTTCGAGCGAACATCAGAACGAAGTTAGTGAAGGTTTGTTGAAACTCCAGCCCATCTTCCACAGGTGTCAGCAGAGCCAGCCTAATTCCTTCGATACGTCTATTAGCTATCGCTGGGGCTTGTTCATTTATCTGAATCTTCTTGGGTAAGAAAGATTCGAAAGTGGCGTTGAGCCACAGTTGAAGTAGCCAGAAAGGCCCAGCGAGTAGCAAACTGGCCCTATCTTCGATATGTTTCAAAAGAGTGACCCCATTGCTGATCGAGTCATAAAGACTGGCCAGAATTAGTTCTGCCAAACAGATGTTTTGGCGGTGATGCAGTTGGGTGGCAAGAGTGACCATCTTTTTGGTCACTTGTAGAGACTTCGAGCAAAACACAAAGCGAGTTAGCCATAAGGCTAGAAACGCTATGTGTTCGACATCCGACACCGCGTCTGTCGACCTGTCATGATAATGGTTGATAAAGGTGGTGTATGTTGGCTTGGTCTCAGAGAAGCCAATTTGGTCCTCCGACATCTCCTCCGGGTCAAAGTAATCTCCGGTTGGTCGAAGGCCAGTAATAGCTGCTACGTCAAAGAGTGTGGGGGTTAACATCCCACATGGAAGATGAAAAGTGAAGTGAGAGTAATCCCAGAACAACAATGAAGCTATCAGCATCTCTGGGGAGTAGTTTAAGCCTGTCTTCGACAGCATCACTAAGTCGAAGATTCCCATTTCCTTCCAGACTGGAGTTTGATGTTTCTCCAACTTTGTTAGCCAAGCAACATAGTCGGAGGTCAGATTAGGGCAAGACCTGAAGACCCTAACACTTCTGTTGAAGAAGCGGAGGTCGATTTTTTCGCGTGTAGGGTCTTCGTTGTCTTCTGCGTCCTTCTTGGCGCATGCTACTGGCTTGAGTTTCTCGACGATGGGGAAATAGCTCTTGATCTTCAGAGCTTCAGAGATGCTTGGATTCATGGGGCCAGACATTGCGAAGATCTGGTTGGAGTATCCAACCGGGATCATCAAGTGGCGCGAGTAAGCATCGCGAACGGAGATGTCAGAAGGTTCAGGAACCCTTCGTTTCCCTGTAGAGTTTACTACCGGAGCAGTAACGAAGACCTTGGGTTTAACATGTTGTTCAGTTGGTGCGTTAGTCTTGGGGGCAGTAGAAGCAGAGGCCATTGTTGAGGATGAAGATGAAGTGAAAGAGGAAAAGTTTTCTGCAAAGAGAGCAAGCTTGTACGAAAGCAAGGAAGTTTGAAGGCTAGTTTGCGTAAAAAGTCCCACAATGGGATATTCACTACTATTTATAGTAGTGGGAAAAATCTCCAATAACGAGGACATTAAATGACATTTAATGCTGCAGGAATTAGTGGGACGCGTGGCAGCATCCTGTTGTTTTGGCCGTTTCTGCAGAAACAGAGAGACGCAGCGTGCGTCCTCGTTTTTGGGATTTGTCATAATGACAAATTTTGAAGTGACGTTTGGCACTACACGCCGTACTGAAAGTGACGTCCTAGGATCAAATCAATGATGGTTTCTTGGGATTGCCAATAGTTGGTAAAAAGCAACAAAAAGTGCACAAGTTAACTTGTGACTAAGCGTGGAAAAAACAGGTGTCGAATGGCGTTTTCAAAGAATGCCTTTTTCTTTCAGAGTCGAAATAAGGCATTCTTGGGGGGCAATTTGTTGGCTCCTAAATTCGACACCTTTGTTTTGATTGATGTCAGCCATTAAAAGCTGAAAGATGCTTTCGACTGGCTAAGTCTGTCGAAGTGCCCGTCGAAAGATGGCAAAATACTTAGAAGATTTCTTCCAAGGAAGAAGGTTGGTTGCCTTCGACGTCGAAGGAGTTTTCGTCGAAGACGTCTCTTGATGAAAGTGTTCGATGGTCCAGAGTGGAGCAGTTTGAAATTCAAAGCTTTGGAGGGAAAACGGTTTCCAGCAGTTACTACGTGCAAACGTGCAAGGATCTGGAGCGTCGAGCATGGAGAACGTGCCAAGTGGCTTGATCTCGAAGCAGTGTAACTGCCCGACGGTTACTTGGAATGTTTTAGTATAAATAGGAGTAGACATGTAGTTTCTCGCGTGTGTTCACAATTATATACATAGTCACTCATTTAGATTCAAGTACCCAGTGTGAGCGAAAGAATTGTTGAGAAATGTATGTGTGAAACACCAATTTCATCAATTAAAGTCATTTACTTTTCCAGCATTTTACTTGCTTTTCTCCTTTAAATTCCTGTCGAACCTTTACTTTAAAGCCTTGTTTATTTTACCAAGCCTTTTCTTTATGCAATTTACTTGAAACCTTTTATTTAAAGCCTTATCCACCTTAATCAAACTTCAAAATCAACCTATGTCCATAGGATCAATCTGATCGATCCTGCGAGTAACCAAATAAGTAACCATTTGGAAGATCAGCGGTTGTTTACCAAAACCCAAGGTAAACAACCCTGTGAACGCCGACATAGTCAAAAGATACTACGCATAAGAGACCCGCTAGGTTGACACACCTAGGAAAAATAAGGGCATCCCGGCGAACCAAAAAGGTTCGGGCAAAAATTAGGGATAAAACAAAAAAGATCTGTACATCCGACAAGTTGAAAACCCGAAAGAGAGACTTGGGCAAAAAAGGGTTTCCCGGTGGACTAAAAACCCGAAAGGGCGGTCCAGGCAAAAGTTAGGGAATTAAAGCGTATGACTATGTCCCGTTGGATCACCTTACGGACAACCTTTGGCTTCCACTGACAAACTCAGAGGTTCTGATCAATTTAATCATCTTCGGACGAGGCAACAAACAGACAAGATGCTCAGAGACATGAAGGCTATAGCAGAATGGGAACCCCATGGGATCATTTCACATAGCCATCTTTTCTTTGTATCAAAATTTCTATTTTTTAAGACGGAATTCTCTTACTAGAATGTTTGTCTCATTGTACAAAAATACTTACTCAAAGTCAATACAAAGATATCCCTTTGAAAGTGCAAAACTATCTATTTTTCTTTACTCTTGTGTTTTGTTTACAAAAATATCCAATGATTTATTGTTGAACATATGTGTTGTACCCCAAAATTTTCCCTCCCATTTTTCACTCAAGATGTTATCCCAGGGTTTCCCAAACACTCAATTTGGCATAAGATTTGATCAGACAAATCCTCTTCCTAGGCATTCAGTCAGCAGCTAGGGTTTGGTATTTCTTAAGCAAAATTGAGTTTCAAAAGTTTCAAATGGTCTTCATAGATCTTCATGTCTCCTCAAGGTTGTTTAATCCAGTTTTCAAACCTCTCATTGCAAGTTTACTCAGCCAATGATTCAGATGACTGAAAACGACTACATCAACCCAAAATTTGACCTTTTGCGAGAACAAATTCAAACGATTGTAACTTCTCCATTATCCAATAGTTTTGAGTTGTTTTTATTGCATATGACTCTCCTCGACATCGTCTCAAATTCCTATTTACAAGTCAAGAGTCGATTATGTGTGAAAGATCATCAAAATTTCGAATACTTTAGAGGTCACTTTCTTGATTTTGACCTGATCTCGAGTAATCGTTGCCTGATTTCCATGAAACGTAATTTCCTCAATTTCCAAGATCTTGAGATGATTATTTTTGCACATTGTCATAAGCGATGTCATCAACAAGTCCTTTTCAAAAATCGAAGGAAAATTATGTTTAAAAGACCTTGGAGTTATCAAATTGTCATAGGTTTGTTTCAATTGAAGATCCAAGAGCCATGATTAGGGTTTCACCCTCATACAAGATTATCAGAGGAATCAACCATTGGTTTAAGGTGCAAAGATATTGAAGAGATTATGGGGTATTCATGGCACGCTAGGGTTTTGATTCAATGATGTTTTACTATGCGAGGTTGAGGTAAAATATTTTCTCAAAGGATCTCATCCAGTGAGATATGGTTTCATTAGATCTCTTTGACAAGCAAGAGGCTTAGTCGTTACTTGAATCATAAGGAATATGATTATGGATTTATACAAGAGGAGAAGATACTTGAGTCTTATTCAATTAGGGTGGCGGATGCTTATAACATTCAAGCTTAGCCATTCATGTGAAGACATTTGAGCATGGATTTATTCAAAGTGTTAAAGTTGAAGGCATTTAGCCATGGTTCATTCAAAATAGAAAAGTATAATCAAAATTGATTCAAGCCTCATTTAATATGACATACAAATTCCAAGCCAAAGTTACAAATTTCAAATCATGCTACATTGCCATCATATTGATCTTACATCAAAGAAACAATTATACAAATCCAATTCATGTTTTTTTCAAGTTTCAAATTACAAATTACAAGAAAATTACACAAGTTTTTTTTGTACATGGAAACCTAAAGTCCTCCCTAAGCATATGCTAACTTGCTTCTAAAATTCTCCATGCTTAATTTGGTTTCCAACCATGGCCTTTCATCTTCAATTCTTCATGTTGCTTTGAACCTATAATCAATCTTTAACCTTCCCTTGTCTTATTCACTTCCAAATCAATACTCATCACATGAATGAAAAGAAGAGAAAAAATGTTAGCAACATGAAATGTTGGGCATGAAAGCAATTTTCTCCTAATTCATCACTAGCGTTTGCTTTTAGGAATCAGGATTTTGGTCTATCATAATCTCTCTCCCCAATTGCAAATCACAAGAAAGTTTTCCCTTCTTGGTTCACAAAAAGAAAAAAAGGAAGTTTAAAAAGGCAAGGTCAAACTACAAACAAATAGCAAACAGTAAGCAAGTTGTCCAATACAGCATAAACCTGCAACAAATGCACAAAACAACAAAGCTACTGCAGCACAACAAACAGTAATCCAAACTGCACCAGGAAAAGCAGAACAAACATTGTAGAAGCAAAGTCAATGCAATAAACAAGAGTTGTAAACAGTAGGCAGAAACACATGTATAAGACAGCAACAAGTAAAATAATGCAAGCTAACTATCAAATGGCTAAAATCCTAGACATCATCATTTTCCTAAATTAGCAAACCCTTCAGAATTTACTGAAAAGCCAAATGTGGCTTGGTTTCATGGAAAGATGAAAAGAAAAGAGATGGGGTCAGGTAAATATCACCTAAGCATACAATAGTCTAATAGCCCCGCGACAACCTGCATCAAAACCTGTCCAAAGTAGGCCAAAACTTGCACCAAAATGGACATAGCTTAATCTGCACTCTAAAGCCCAAAGTTAGAAAACCAAAATTATTCAAATTCACAAAACTTTCCCTCCTATTTTCACCCTTATCTGGTTATAAGAAGAACCATTATTTTTTGGAAAAAGAGAGAGATTTTAGGACCAAGAAACAGAACCAGCAAATATACAAAAAAAAAAAAACAAGACAGGACCAAGCCATCATAAATGAACCAGGAGCCAAGGCAATAGAGAGGAACACAATAATAGCCAAATTACAAACAAACCTCAAACCTCCTCGCATCGATATAACAGACTCTTCACCTTTTCCTTGTTCACAAAATTGCATTTCACCATCTGTAGAACTCCAACCAAACTGTTTACAACACAACAACACCGACCTCAATGCTTTCAGCAATAACACGCACAAGCTCACAATCAACACAACACAAATTCTAGACGCAGGTATAACAGAAGAAAACAAAATAAGGATAAGTAACCAACAACACTCGCTACTAGAAAGAAGGACTCCGATAGGTAATGATTTCTTTCCATCATTCTCGCACCTCTGTGTTTGCATATTTTCTATACTGATTGTTGTGTGATATTTGTTGTTACTACATATGAGAAACAAGAGAAAACCATGTCAGATAATTGTTGTTGTTGTTAGTGTTTAAACCTAAAAAAAAATAAGATCACAAAGAAATCTGGGTTCAGAAAACCTAAAAAAAAACAGAAATACAAGAAGCATAATAGGAAAAGATCACAACCATTCACCTTTTTCTCCACCACCTTCGATATGGCCGGCAAACACTTCTATCATCGCCGTTGCTCTTTCACTTTTGGTTGAAGGTTGTTATTGGTGTACAATAGGGTACCGCCATTCTCCATCATAAACATTCATCTTCGCCACCATGGTGTTCATACTATCTACCGTTTTGATCTGATTATTCTGGATTTTATTTAGTTTTTTTTGTTTAAGAGAGAATGTGATAACCTTTTCCAGCACCGTGATATATTAGTGAGAGAGAGTAAAGGAGTGCAGATCGAACAAGGTTGGATTTTGCGGTTGCTGTTTCGTTTTGGAATAAAGAAAATAGATGAAATTTTTAACGCGTGAATAGAATAAGTGTTGAGCAGTTGGTACTACCCCTTCTAGGGTTTTGTTTTGTTTCCTTTAATTGCAATTGGGTCTTAACCCATAGCAACAACCCGGTCCATCTACACTAGCCCAAACTTTTTTTTTGTACATTTTTCTGTGATACGCTTTGGGCCCTATGTCTGAGCCCAGTCCAGCGAATTACTTATCCCTTCACCCTATAATTCTGTTTCACACCATTCTATTTTTATTTTTTTAGAATTTTAGTTAGTCTAATTTAATTTGACAATTTTAGATTTTTTTAATTTAATAAATTTAGAATTTTATTTTAGTCTCTTAGAATTTTGGTTAGTAATCTTAAGTTTAATTTAGTCTAACTTTAAATTAGTAAATTAATGTATTTTAGATTTAAGTTAGTTTAGATATCTTTAGAATTAATTTAACTTAGTAAAATCTAAGAACCTTAATGTTTCTTATATTTTTAAATTTTGTTAAATGACCCTCTATTTTAGTTGCATCTCTATTCATCAAATAAAATCCTAAAAAACAATCTCCTTCCTCTTTATATTTTGTACATACTTATTTGTTGTAATTCATAATCAATTGCTTGTAATATTAATTAGGGTTTACTCTTCTTGTTATCCCCATTTGTAATTTTTATCCCCATTCCCAAAAGCTCTGTAATAGCGTAGAATTTTAATTTCCGCAATTTATTATTTTCCTTTATACTGTATATTAATTAGACGTGTATAGCAAGACATAAAAACAATCGCTAGATAACCTAATTTCAAAGACAAAATTAACTTGAATCAAAAACACTTTTTTACATTCGCACCTCTAGGTTATCCTTGCTCGTTGCCTCGGAAACACAGTCATGTCCCTCGAATATGGGACGCTTTAGCAATGACCCTTCGATAAAAAAGATCGTAGTCCCTCGATGACCCTCAATGTTGCCTTCAATAAAACGATCTAGTCCCTTACAAAAATTGCTAAAGCGTCTCATAAGTTGCTTTCGATGACTGTAAAATTGACCCACGCATGTCCCTTCACATCCAACGATGGGGTTTCTTACCAAATCAATGGTAAGATAGCAACATCTAAAGGGGTAAGAAAAGAACATTTGAGACCTTTCGAGTAGGTAGATTCGCTCCTAGTTACTCGCTTGCTCACGAAAAAAACATTTTTACACCAATAATTTCATCTCAAAACATTTTTAAAAGACAAAACACTTTTTACGCGTTCTTATAGAAACGAGAACCATTACAGAGACATTTTCAAAACCACTTTCAAAAAACACATTCCAGAAACACATCTTTGAACTATTTTTCGAAACAACACTTTGTACGCGTTCTTATAGAAACGAGAACCATTACAAAGACATTTTCAAAATATTTTCAAAACCCACACCACAAGCACATTGTCAAAGCAAAAGTAAGTGATCTAGCGAGTAACTAAGAGCCCATGGAAAACCATGGATGAAAAGGGTGCTAATACCTTCCCTTTTCATAATCTACCCCCCAAACCCGAGAAGTAATCTCGAAAGGTCTTTCCTGTGCTTTTTTACCTTTCCTTTTGGATAAAAGAAAAGTCGGTGGCGACTCTTGCTATCCGTACAAATGCAATCAAAACACAAACACCTCAAGTCAGTTCTCCCACTGTATCACAGAACCGACGACTCTGCTGGGGAATATTCTAAAAGCGGGGTTACCTTAGGGTTAGATCACTTTTTACTTGTTTCTTTGTATGCTTTATTTTTTGTTCTTTGTATTGGGCTTGCTTTGATCCTTCTCCCGAATCTGGGACACCTTATTAGGTAAATAGGAATAGATTGTGGAAATTGTACGACGTAGACCGATATGGTTGAAACAATGGCTATGTTAGTGTGACGCATTTGTGGTTACCGGTATCCCTCATGGTGAATCGAGGAGAATACGGGGCCGTTGAGTGGCGTCATGAAGCACTAACCGACTTTAGAACCCTAATTGAACAAACTTGGCCATTAGGATGTAGTGAGATAACCGGTTTCAGTGTAGAGCTGAAAATTGGTTGATACTCGATACTACACTCATTGAGGCTAGACTTATAGGATATCTCGGCCGCAAGAAAAGATTGTTGTGCAGAGATAATGCCTAAGAGAAAGGTCGGTGATATTGAGATCCTTTAGAACCCAATCATTATTACTAGGACAGGTTGAGCCAACTAAACTTCAAGAGGGTACTTACCTACAAACTTCATGCGAGCCTAAACCTAAGGACTTATCTACTTTATGTGTATATAATAACTTGCTTACTTTGCATACTTGTACACAACATCATGACATCATACCATAGCATTTTCAATAACCTTTTCAAGGATCTCAAGGGCCTATGATGCAGGGTCATGTTGAACCAGACGTCTATCAAGGGGCAAGAGGATTTATTTTCCTCTAACCAAACACCGTCAAAAATCAAGTACAACAAACTTGAGTCAAGGGCTATGACCCACTTGACATGGTGAGCTTGATTCTCGTGGAAGGATACCCACCAGTACAAAGTTCTCCAATAAAAAATGTTGATCAAAGTTTAATCTCTAACTTTTTCTTGTGTTTACCCCGCGAGATCCTTGAAAACATGCATCCACATATCATGCATCATATCATGACAGGTTTCTCCCATACAAGTCTCCTTATCTTCCTACTGTTTATTTCAGTAAGATGGATATGGAACAAACGGTGAAAGACATGCAGGCCCAAAACGCCCAACTCTGAGAAATGTTCTTCAACCTATCCAAGGGGCAAGAAGAAGTGACAGCTCTCCTCACTAGGGGCATGATCATGAGGAATCTTGAGGGCAACAAGGATGATCGATTGGAAAGGCTACAAACTGAAATAGCCATAATGAGGGTCCAAATGATGGGACAGCTGGTGGGCCAGATGTCTCTTATCTAAAATCTGGCTCAAGGACAAGAAGAGCTGAAAGTTCTTGTCAACCAACTTCGTCAAGATGGTTGCAACCGTACGGGGAAAACAATCAGGATTGGAAAACAAGTCACTGCTCAGCCTCCCATGAGACAAGAAGCCGGAAGACCTCCCCAATTTGCTACTACATCACGGGTCCGACAACAACCTCACCAATAACAACAGAGGAATCAACGCAAAAAGGTCGTACCTAAGAGACAATTCACCAGGATCGGCATGTCACTAGCTCAGGTAATACAACACCTGTTGAAGACAGAGCTAATTACATTAAAGGATCCTCCCGGGAATCCTAACACTACTGCTCCTGGTTATCGCCCCAAAGAGAGGTGTGCCTACTATTCTGACGGTTCCGGGCATGACACGAATGATTGTTGGGCTCTAAAGAACAGAATTTAAGACCTAATCCATGAAGGAGTGTTGGAATTTACCTAAGACGATCAACTGGAGCTCTTCTATCACCCCTCAAGGGCATCCATGTGAGGTGACAAGCTGGGCAAGGAAATTTTCTATTTATTCGAATTTTCAATTGTAATTTCTTTGTTTGCTTAAAACACTTATCTTTATATCAGACTTTGGTAACTCTCATTAATGCATTAAATATGTTTGTCTTGAATCAATCCATTCATTTTCATTATATCTTAAACTATTCTCTTTACTCCCTTTATGATATTCAACTCTTGTTTCAAAAGTTGCAAGCCTTTAGAGGGAGGATGACGAAAATAATGCCTTCATCTCATACAGTATACTTTTGGACAGACCTTGCTGACGATGTACATGCATTTTTTTCAAATCCTAAACACTAGAGTTATAAGGAAGATAATCCCTAGTCAACCCCTTCGAGCCAAAGAAGTAGAAGTTTCCTTTTTACACAAGTTGAAATCTTTAATCAAAACCTGGGGCAGGGTAGTCTCTCAGTTAATTCAAATGTGCATTCAAATTGCAAACTCTCATCTCGAAATACAACGAATGATATCAAAAACATTCCTTTGGAATCAAAAGACAGTGATGGTTCCCTACCAAATAGGAAGTCATTAGCTCTCAAGAGAAAAGCCCACTAAGTCAAAACCTACAAAGCAGACTTAAGAAAAACGGGGGCATCCCGCTGACCATAAGAACAGTCAGGCAAAATCAGGGATAATAAATCAAAAAAGAGGTCACTACAAATTCTCAACAACATGGAAAAATATGGCAAAATGACTGCCTTCAAACAAACTTAACTAGTCTGAACCATCACCAAAATGCCATTCCAGACTGAATTAGAGTTCAAACGCACAATTAATTGAGTTTGGGAATGAAGAACATCACGAAGAATGGGAGGGTACAATTACACTTTGAGCCTTATCCTTTGTTTCTTAAACCATGAACCTAGACCACATACATCCTTTCAAAGTCCTAATTGAAGCATGGGTTAGTTCGAAAGCATATTGTTACAAAAGGTATCCTGACTCCTGTAAGGATTACTCTAAATCTTTGTTTAAATTCACATACTTGCAAAACTCTTTTATCTGCTAAAACGCAATTTCAAAACTTCAAGACAAGAATAAATTTTTAATTATTGTGAATACCGCCGTTTGCATATGGCTAATTGTTTGACAACAGAGAAATTCACACGACGAATATTCAGCAAATGAAAACTCTCTCAATAAACAAAATCATTTCAAATGAAAAGACGCTTCCAATGACAAATCTCTCATAACCAAGGGGCCCGGCATGACCATTGTCCAACACATCTAGGGCAGTCAAGTCGAGATTCAAAGAATCTCTCAAAGAAGTGTTGAATCACTCAAGGGACAAGTCTCCATCTGAATCACTTGTGCCATTGAACGCGAATCCAGACAAAGGATTACATACAATCAAACATTTCCTGGCAGTGCCACAAACACTCACTACTAGGGACAGTGACAAATCTCCCCAAAATCCTTCTCATAGGATGACTCCCAGCCAGAGTTTCAATCTCTGAAAACTTTTTCCCAACTTAATCGACTTCAAGAATCCTCGAGGATTTCTGCCAGTGAAGTCGCCGCCTCTCCAACAGACTAAGCAATCGGGTTTATTTCCCCAACAAACGACAGGATTCCCCAACTTGAGGTGGCCTCTCCGACCACTACAAATCAAAGGACCACAACTCCTCTTACCTAGTAGACTACTTTACAATCCCCAGCAAGTTACTGTGAAACCTAGACCCGACCAGATATCAGTTCAACTTCGACCACCAATAAGAGTAAAGGACACCCAAGACTTCTGAACTTCTTTCCCCAAGCAGGAATCAACGCTCTATATAGAGCTTTCGACATCCCCAGCGGAAGTACAAGAGCCCCGGTTCTTTACAGCAGTCATAAATTTTAGTCTCTCCAGCAGTAGTCAGGGATTTATTTTCCCAAACTAGGGTATGTCACAACTAACATACCATGCTCATACATCATGACATGCGCATGCATATAACATACAACATAATCTTGAGAACATCATCTTACAACGCGTTTCATGCATCGCATATAACTAACCCTGTCATATTTTAAGGAAAGATAGTTATCACCAACAAATCCAGCAGTTATACATATCATATTTGCAGGCAACGAAGAGAAAATCAGTTCCTGAAGCCAAACGGGTCAACTAATCTACAGGATCAAACGAAGTGACCCTACTACCCAGGTTCCTTCACCAAGCCCTACTACCGAGACTTTCATTTCAAAGTAACCCTACTACCCAGGTTCCTTCACTAATCCCTACTACCCAGGCTTTCATTTCGAAGTAACCCTACTACCCAGGTTCCTTCACCAAGCCCTACTATCCAGGATTTCATTTCAAAGTAACCCTACGACCCAGGTTCCTTCTAATAGCCCTACTATCTAGGCTTTTCATTTTGAAGTAACCATACGACCCAGGTTCCTTCTCATAGCCCTACTATCTAGGCTTTCATTTCGAAGTAACCCTACGACCCAGGTTCCTTCTCATAATCCCTACTACTCAGGCTTTATTTCAAAATAAACCTACTACCCAGATTCTCATAAACTTACTATCCAAACCCCTGCTGGTTCAGTTTAAATCTCTCAAAGGTTTATCCTGATTCTTTCCTCGTAGACATTTTCTCTGGTTCAGATAAATCTCTCAATAATTTATTCTGATTTTTCTCTAGATTCTTACTGGTTCAGTTTAAATCTCTCAATGATTTATCCTGATTCTTTCCTCGTAGACATTTTCTCTAGTTCAGATAAATCTCTCAACAATTTATTCTGATTCTTCTCCAGATTCTTACTGGTTCATATAAATCTCCAAACGATTTATTTTGATTCTTATCCAGATTTTGCTGGTTCAGATAAATCTTTCAACGATTTATTCTGATTCTTCTCCGAACTTCCGTTGTTTCAGTTTAAACCTCTCAACGGTTTATTCTGATTCTTCCCCATCGATAATTTTCTCTGGTTCAGATAAATTGAACCAAGATTTATTCTGATGCTTTCCAGTCAAGATTAATCCAAGATATCTTTTGGTTCAGTTTAAATCACTCCAAAAGATTTATTCTGATTTCTTTCCAATCAAACAACATTCAAGATTCCTGCTAGCTCCAGTTTAAATCGACCAAAGGTTTTTTCTGATTCCTTTTCTGTTGAATTCAAGTCTAGACTTCATCCACTTCTGTCAACAGTCACCTTAGATGGCATCTATAAGCCCATCTCCGACAACTCTCCGTCATCTCTCCAAATGGAATCTTTAAGCCCATTCCCTACACAGTCAACCATCACATCGTCAAGTGCAAATTTATGGGCACTCTAGTGTTCAATCATCTTCCACTTTTAAGCCACGAACGACAAACACGTCGATCTCACTTTTCAAGTTTAAGAAGATTGTACAGTGGCAGTTGTTGTACCCCAAAATTTTCCCTCCCATTTTTCACTCAAGATGATATCCTAGGGTTTCCCAAACACTCAATTTGGTACAAGATTAGATCAGACAGATCCTCTTCCTAGGCATTGAGTCAACAACTAGGCTTTGGTATTTCTTAAGCAAAATTGAGTTTCAAAAGTTTCGAATGGTCTTCATAGGTATTCATGTCTCCTCAAGCTTGTTTAAACCAGTTTTAAAACCACTCATTGCAAGTTTATTCAGCCAAAGGTTCAGATGAGTGAAAACGACCACATCAACATAAAATTTGACCTTTTGCGAGAACAAATTCAAACAACTGTAACTTCTTCATTATCCAATAGTTCTGAGCTGTTTTTCTTGCATATGACTCTCCTTGACATCGTCTCCAATTCTTCTTTACAAGTCAAGAGCCGATTATGTGCGAAAGATCATCAAAATTTTGAATACTTTAGAGGTCACTTTCTGGATTTTGACCTGATCTCGAGTAATTGTTGCCTGATTTCCATGAATCGTAATTTCCTCAATTTCCAAGATCTTGAGATGATTATTTTTACATATTGTCATAAGCGATGTCATCAACAAGTCCTTTTCAAAAATCAAAGGAAAATTATGTTTAAAAGACCTTGGAGTTATCATATCGTCATAGGTTTGTTTCAATTGAAGATCCAAGAGCCATGATTAGGGTTTCACCCACATACAAGGTTATCAGAGGAATCAACCATTGGTTTAAAGTGCAAATATATTGAAGAGATTATGGGGTATTCATGGCACGCTGGGGTTTTTATTCAATGATGTTTTACTATGCGAGGTTGAGGTAAAAGATTTTCTCAAAGGATCTCATCCATGGAGATATGGTTTCATTAGATCTCTTTGACAAGCAAGAGGCTTAGTCGTTACTTGAATCATAAGGAATGTGATTATGGATTTATAACAGAGGAGAATATACTTGAGTCTTATTCAATTAGGGTGGTGGATGCTTAAGGCAAATCATTTCATTTGATCCCTTGGTTACTTATAACATAAGTTTTCTTTGGATATCATTTAATGTCACAAGCTAAAGGCCTAAAAACAATCTTATGAAGCATTAGGGTTTTGAGTTAAAGATCAAAAAAAGAAACAATCAAGATTATCCATTCATGTGAAGACATTTGAGCATGGATTCATTCAGAGTGTTAAAGTTGAAGGCATTTAGCCATGGTTCATTCAAAATAGAAAAGTATAATCAAAATTTATTCAACCTTATTTAATATGACATCCAAATTCCAAGCCAAAGTTACAAATTTCAAATCATGCTACATTGCCATAATATTGATCTTACATCAAAGAAACAATTATACAAATCCAATTCATGTTTTTTTTCAAGTTTCAAATTACAAATTACAAGAAAATTACACAAACCTAAATTCCTCCCTAAGCATATGCTAACTTGCTTCTAAAATTCTCCATGCTTCATTTGGTTTCCAACCATAGCCTTTCATCTTCAATTCTTCATGTTGCTTTGAACATAGCATCAATCTTTAACCTTCCCTTGTCTTATTCAATTCCAAATCAATACTCATCACATGAAAGAAAAGAAGAGAAAAAATGTTAGCAACATGAAATATTGGGCATGAAATCAATTTTTCTCATAATTCATCACTAGGGTTTGCTTTTAGGTATCAGGATTTTGGTCTATCATAATCTCTCTCCCCAATTGCAAATCACAAGAAAGGTTGCCCTTCTTGGTTCACAAAAAGAAAAAAAAAGGAAGTTTACAAAGGCAAGGTCAAACTGCAAACAAATAGAAAACAGTAAGCAAGTTGTCCAATACAACATAAACCTGCAACGAATGCACAAAACAACAAAGCTACTGCAGCACAACAAAAAGCAATCCAAACTGCAGCAGGAAAAGGAGAGCAAACATTGTAGAAGCAAAGTCAATGCAAAAAAACAAGAGTTGTAAACAGTAGGCAGCAACACATGTATAAGAAAGCAACAAGTAAAATAATGCAAGCTAACCATCAAATGGCTAAAACCCTAGAAATCATCATTTTCCTAAATTAGAAAACCCTTCAGAATGTATTGAAAAGCCAAATGTGGCTTTGTTTCATGGAAAGATGAAGAGAAAATAGATAGGGTCAGGTAAATATTACCTAAGCATACAATAGTCCAATAGCCCTGCTACAGCTTGCATCAAAACCTGTCCAAAGCAGGCCAAAACAAGCACCAAAATGGTCATAGCTTAATCTGCACTCTAAAGCCCAAAGTTAGAAAACCAAAATTATTCAAATTCACAAAACTTTCCCTCCTATTTTCACCCTTATCTGGTTATAAGAAGAACCACTGTTTTATGGAAAAAGAGAGAGATTTTGGGACCAAGAAACAGAAGCAGCAAATATACAAAAAAAATAACACAGAACCAAGCCAGCATAAATGAACTAGGAGCCAAGGCAATAGAGAGGAACACAATAGCAACCAAATTACAAAAAAAAACCTCAAACCTCATCCCATCGATATAGAAGACTCTTCACATTTTCCTTGTTCACGAAATCGTATTTCATCATCTGTAGAACTCCAACTAAACTGTTTACAACACAACAACACCGACCTCAACGCTTTCAGCAATAACACGCACAAGCTCACAATCAACACAACACAATTTCTAGACGCAGGGTTAACAGAAGAAAACAAAATAAGGAGAAGTAACCAACAACACTCGCTACTAGAAAGAAGGACTTCGATAGTTACTGATTTCTGTCCATCATTCTCGCACCTCTGTGTGTGCATATTTTATGTATTGATTTTTGTGTGATATTTGTTGTTACTACATATGAGAAAAAAGAGAAAACCATGTCAGATAATTGTTGTTGTTGTTAGTGTTTAAACCGAAAACCAAATAAGATCACAAAGAAATCTGGGTTCAGAAAACCTAAAAAAAAAGAAATACAAGAAGCATAATTGAAAAAGATCACAACCATTCACCTTTTTCTCCACCACCTTCGATATGGCCGGAAAACACTTCTATCGTCGTTGTTGCTCTTTCACTTTTGGTTGAAGGTTATTATTGGTGTACAAAGGGTACCGCCATTCTCCACCGTAAACATTCATCTTCGCCACAGTGGTGTTCATACTATCTGCCGTTTTGATCTGATTTTTCTGGATTTTATTTAGTTTTGTTTGTTTGAGGGAGAATGTCATAACCGTTTCCAGCACCATGAAATATCAGTGAGAGAGAGGAAAGGAGTGCAGATCAAACAGGGTTGAATTTTTGTGGTTGCTGTTTCATTTTGGAATAAAGAAAATAGATGAAATTTTTAACGTGTGAATAGAATAAGTGTTGAGCGGTTGGTACTACCCCTTCTAGGGTTTTGTTTTGTTTCCTTTAATTGCAATTGGTTCTTAACCCATAGTAGCAACCCCGTCCATCTACACTAGCCCAAACTTTTTTTTTGTACATTTTTTCTGTGATAAGCTTTGGGGCCCTGTGTCTGAGCCCAGTCCAGCGAATTACTTATCCCTTCACCCTATAATTCTATTTCACACCATTCTATTTTTATTTTTTTAGAATTTTAGTTAGTCCAATTTAATTTGACAATTTTATATTTTTTTAATTTAATAAATTTATAATTTTAGTTTAGTCTCTTAGAATTTTGATTAGTAATCTTAAGTTTAATTTAGTCTAACTTTAAATTAGTAAATTAACGTATTTTAGATTTAAGTTAGTTTAGATATCTTTAGAATTAATTTAACTTAGTAAAATCTAAGGACCTTAATGTTTCTTATATTTTTAAATTTAGTTTAATGACCTCTATTTTAGTTGCATCTCTATTCATCAAATAAAACCCTAAAAAACAATCTCCTTCCTCTTCGTATTTTGTACATACTTATTGTTGTAATTCATAATCAATTGCTTGTAATAGTAATTAGGGTTTACTCTTCTTGTTATCCCCATTTGTAATTTATATCCCCATTCCCAAAAGCTCTGTAATAGCGTAGAATTTTAATTTCTGCAATTTATTGTTTTCCTTTATACCGTATAGTAATTAGGCGTGTATGGCAAGACATAAAAACAATCTCTAGATAACCTAATTTCAAAGACAAAATTAACTTGAATCAAAAACACTTTTTCACACGCGCACCTCTAGGGTAGCCTCGCTCGTTGCCTCAGAAACACAGTCTTGTCCCTCTAATATGGGATGCTTTAGCAATGATCCTTCGATAAAAAAGATCGTAGTCCCTCGATGACCCTCGACGTTGCCTTTGATAAAACAATCTAGTCCCTTACGAAAATTGCTAAAGCGTCTCATAAGTTGCTTTCGATGACTGTAAAATTGACCCGTGCATGTCCCTTCACATCCAACGATGGGGTTTCTTACCAAATCAATGGTAAGATAGCAACATCTAAAGGGGGAAGAAAAGAACATTTGAGACCTTTCGAGTAGGTAGATTCGCTCCTAGTTACTCGCTTGCTCACGACAAAAACATTTTTACACCAACAATTTCATCTCAAAACATTTTTAAAAGACAAAACACTTTGTACACGTTCTTATAGAAACGAGAACCATTACAAAGACATTTTCAAAACCACTTTCAAAAACACATTCCACAAACACATCTTTGAACTATTTTTCGAAACAACACTTTGTACGCGTTCTTATAGAAACGAGAACCATTACAAAGACATTTTCAAAATATTTTAAAAACCCACACCACAAGTACATTGTTAAAGCAAAATTAAGTGATCTAGCGAGTAACTAAGAGCCCATGGAAAACCATGGATGAAAAGAGTGCTAATACCTTCCCTTTTCATAATCTACCCCCCGAACCCGAGAAGTAATCTCGAAAGGTCTTTCCTGTGCTTTTTTACCTTTCCTTTTGGATAAAAGAAAAGTCGGTGGCGACTCTTGATATCCGCACAAATGAGATCAAAACGCAAACACCTCAAGTCAGTTCTCCCACTGTATTACAATATGCATTTGAATATAATTATTGTTTACGAATAAACAAAATAGAAAGACAATCACTGAGGGCTTTAAGGTAGGGAAATCTCTCTAAGTTATTCCATAAAATCCCCCGTAGTATGCAGTTTAATCCCCAGCAGAACAAAGCTTCCAATTATCAATCCCCAGTAGAAGTTGTTCAATTACTCCGGATTCCTCAACAGGATTTTACAAACAGTACACGACATTTCCCTTACAACAGAGTTTATTTCTCTAAGCGGAAATTCATCAACACTTCAACTTCATTAAATGAAGACTTACACCCCATATTCTCAGCAGAAATCAGGGATTTATCTTCCCCAAATCCAACAAGCAGTGCATCAAATTAGCTCACATACGCATACATCGCATCCATGTATCATAAACATTGATAACATGAATGCATCATACCATGCATTTCATACAATATGACTTTGCATTTTAGCTAACATTTTACCCTTTTCAGGATAAGGTTAACAGCTACCATTAACAATGTTCAAAGTTTTCAGATACAATTCAGATACGCTCCAGATACGGATTCCATTCTGATACTCATTCAGATTTAAAGTTTTCAGATATAGTTCAGATACGCTCCAGATACGGATGCCATTCTGATACTCATTCAGATTCAACTCTCAGATATAATTTAGATATGCCCCAGACACGGGTGCCATCCTGATACTCATTCAGATTCAATATTCAGATACAGTATAGATACGCTCCAGACACGGATTCCACTCTGATACTCATTCAGATTCAATCTTCAGATACATAATATATACACTCCAGACACGGATGCCATTCTAATACTCATTCAGATTCAATTTTTAAATACAGTTCAGATGCGCTCCAGACACGGATTCCGTCCTGAAACTCATTCAACATACAAATATAGTATAGATGAGCTCCATACACGGACACCATTCTAATACTCATTCAGAGTCTCTTTTAGATATAGTTCAGATACACTCTAGATACGGACGCCATTCTGATACTCATCCAGTTTCAGATTGCAAACACGGTTCAACAATCACTTCTAGATGGCATCTACAAGCCCATCTCCAACAAATTTATATCATCTCTCCAAATGGCATCTTTAAGCCCATTCCCTCTACCATCACATCACTGAGTGCAAATTTTTGGGCACTCTAGTGTCCAATCATCTTCGACCTTCGAGTCACGAATGGTAAAACTCGCCAGTCTAACTCTTCAGGTTTAATAAGATTGAACAGGGGAAGCTGTTGTACCCTAAAATTTGCCCTCTCACTTATCAAGAATTTTCCCACAAGATCTCCTTGACTCAAGACTGCATTAGGGTTTGATTAGCTCAAGACACCTCCACCTCCTTACGCACTGATGACCAAAATTAGGGTTTGAGTTTGCACAAGGATTTTTGAAATTCCAATGTCCCATGTGACTTTCATGGATCATTATGGACCCCCAAGATTACTCATGTCAAGTTTCAAGCCTTGGATCACACTTTTGCTCAGTCAATTGAGTAGTTGACCTAAAATTAAACTATATTGGGGAAAAAGTCAACTATAGCCAATTTACAGTCAAATTTCATAATTTTTGATCCACATCAACATTTTAAACTCATATGTATCATTTGATCAAGTTTGGACCATAATTCCTCAAGAAATTTGATCAAATCTCCAAAAGGGCAAAATGGTCAAAATTAGGGTTTTGATTGGGAAAGGGCAATTTCTAATTTTTGACCTAGCAAATGGTCAATTGGTTTAGGGCATGATCTCAAGAGTCCAATTGCATCATTTGACCTAATGACATGGTTCAAAACATTAAAAGTCCATTGGATTGACAGATGAATTTTTCATTCAACTAATCAAAAGTCAACTGTATACTGAAAAGTCAAACTTTGACTTTTTGGTCAAATTCAAGTGCCAAAGATCATAATTCATCAAAACATGTCAAAATATGAAACTTATTCATCAAGAAATCAAAAATTCAAGATTTCATTTTGAAAAGTCAAAATTTCTAAACTTAGACTTTTTTCTAAGTGTTGGAAATTTCATATTTTTTCACAACTTTGAACAAATTTTTCACCATGATGCAAGATGATTCAAGAGAAACTTCCAACATGAAAGTTTTATATCTTCATGAAATCTACAACTTTTCTTTACACAACTCCTTTCAAAATTTCTTGGATCTCAAGTTATAATTTTATGAACATAGGGTCATGAAACAAAACACTTAGTGAAATTTTGCCCTAATTTGGTCAGGATTTTGACCCAACTTCATTGCACTTTTTCATATAGTTCCAAGGGGAATCTTCAAAATAAATTAAAAGATGGGTTGTAGAGCACAATTTCAAACAAAAGCAAGTGATCTAGCAAGTAACTAAGAGCCCATGGAAAACCATGGATGAAAAGGGTGCTAATACATCCCCTTTTCATAATCTACCCCCTGAACTCAAGAAATAATCTCAAAGGTCTTTCCTGTGCTTTTTTCACCTTTCATTTTGGATAAAAGAAAAGTCGGTCGCGACTCTTGCTAACCGCAACATCTGTGATCAAACGCAAAACCCTCAAGTCAGTTCTCCCACCGTATCATAGAGACCAATGGTGACCGCTTTGAAGCAGTCAAAGGTTCTAAACAACACTAGTCTTAAGGAACTAATTAGTTCTTTAAGAAGTTATGAGATAGAGCTTAAGGAAGATGAACCTCATAAAAGAGTTAAATTTGTGGATTTGAAGTCTAAGTCTAGAAACACCAAGGTTTTTCATGCAGAAGAAGAATCAAAAGGATCCGAAGAAGATTCAGATGAAGATAAACTTTATCTGATATCCAGAAGGTTAAGTTTGATATGGAAACATAGACAAAGCAAGTTCATAGGATCAAGAAGAACAAACGGTAGATCTGAATCTACATCTGATTAAAAGAAAGCTTCTGGAAAAGAAGTTGCATGTTATGAATGTAAGGAGCCTGGACATTATAAGAATGAATGCCCAAAGCTCAAGAAAGACAAGAAATCTAAGAAGGCCTACAAAGCCAAGATGGGTCTCATGGCATAATGGGATGATTCAGGGTCAGGAGAAAAAGATTTTGATGAAAAAAATGCCAACGTAGCATTCATGGCAAAGACCAGCACGAGCGAAGAAGTATTAGAGGACAAACTAACACTTGATGATGAGTCAGACTTTGATGATGACAAATAGGTATTTTCTTCCTTATCTCATTCTGAACTTGAAATTGGTTTATCAGAAGTAATGAAAAGGTATCTGATCTTATCGATTAATCATAACCTGTGAAGTGGCCGGAAGATAATCTGTGGTTGGGCTGTGATGTCGAGGAGGAAAAAGAGGGTTGTACCTACAAGGCACTCTGACGATCAAGTAAGAGTGGGAATGAGAAGATACAAGCAAAGTATTAAGTGGGGAATAGTGAATATTCTATACCCGGCCCTCACAGGTGTGAGGGTTTATATAATGCCCCTGGCGCGTGGCCATTGGTTTCTGATTTCACGCCTGGATATGCGGGTTCTAGAAATCAGGTAATTTTCAGGACTTGGTCAAACTGGGAAAATGTGCCCGTAACTAGCCATTGATTCCGAGAAGCAGGGCGTTTAGTGTTTTTCGTCTTCTCTTTCAACTGCTCATATTAGCTCGACTATCTACTAGTGTCGCTCGTTGAGTTTTCCTGCTCACAGCTTCTTACTTCCATCATTTATTCATCTATTAACTGGTAAGTTTCCAATCTTCCATCTTTGTTTGCTTTCAGTAGTTCTCATTTTCGTTGTTTACTTTCTAGAGATGTATGCGGTTAGGGTTTAGTTTGTGAGGATGTTGTTGGAGAGTGTTGGAGGTAGACGGTGTTTCTGGAGTTCAGAATCGCCGGAGCCGCCATGGGATCCCCCCTGGGGACTTAGTGGTGTGTCATAGACGGCCCATTAAGACTTAAGGATTTTTCTATGAATCCTACATGTTGATACGCCTCAGTGAGGGTTCTGGTCGGGGATACAATCCTCATTTCCCAGCCCCCTTTCGCTTGTTTTAGCGGTGGAAGGGTGGTTCTGGAATTTATGTCAAGCTCATCTTTTTCCTGTACTTTTCAGTTGCTATGGCTAATAATGCCCGGGTCAATATCTCGAGTGAATCCACACAATCTTCGAGAAGTTCCTCAGATGAGACAAGTAGCTCGTCGAGCATCTTGGAAATTTCCGGGGATGCGTAGAATCAAACGGAGCAGCAAATTGGGGAAGGTGATATGGAGATGACTTTCGCCGGTCAAGGTTGCTTGTTTCCTCCTGGGGATGAGGAGGATCCTCGGGATTAGGTCGCGAATAACCCCTGGGACTGGACGTCATATTTCTATGAGTACCAGGAGGATGTCTTTACGGATGTGTACACTCACGAGGAGGGGGACCAAGGAGAATGGTCGTTATACATCCCTGTGAAGGAGAGTCGAATCTGTTCAAAATACGATAGGAGATGGATCCTTATGTATGACATCGTATTTCCCAATATGGGTCTTCGCCTCCCCTTCTCTGATACCGAGGGAAGTTCCTCTCAGGAGACATAGATGAAGAATTTCCTTGCCAAGCTGGCTACGAGTGAGAAGCCCTGGGACGAGAAAGAAAAAGCCCTGAAGCTGTCTTATGAAGTATCGTGGAGGCTCTCCGAGGAACGCGGGGTTCTCTTGCTCGAGAAAAAGGACCTTGAGGAAAAGGTGGCGACCCTAACTATTGAGATTACGCCCACTGAAGATGAGCTGGAGGATACCAAATATCTGAAGACTCGGGCTGAGCTGGTTGCTCATTTTTAGTTGGTCGTGGACGATGCTCAGGATGCTTCCGAGGGGAGTTTTGAAAATGCTATAAAGCAGATGCGTGTGTTGAACCTCGGTGTTGAGCTCAATACCTCAAGAATGGGGGTCAATTATTACATGGTTTCTAATCATATTCTAGTCCATGATTATCTCAAGGAGTTTGTCGCTCAGCCGATCGGGGATCACGCCCAACTGTCGCCCATTGCTGAAGGGGAAGTGGAAGGATAATTGTTTTATGTTTATTTCAACCTGCGTGCCATATTTGTTGTATCTTTGTTTTTTCGGGCTTTTTCCCGTTTATATAATATTCTCACATTAGCGGCCCAAGTGGTCGTTTTGTTTAATATTTGGCCAATGGTCGTTTGCTTTGAATATTTAACTTGTGTTGTTTTCAGGTTTGTTGACAAGTTAGCCCGTTTAGGATGTTTTTTACATTTCTAAGAGTTTATAGGGGGATTTTCTCGTTTGGTATGTTCGTCAGTGCATGGAAACTGATCAAATAGGCAGGGTGGATAACGGGCGTGGGCCGGAACCCAGGTCTCGTTTCGAGGGATCTGGGTTTGGTGGCATGAATTTCCCGTCGCGAGTCAGACGTTCTACCGTCGTGGCATAAGGACTATGGAGCTCAATCGAGTTATCCATGTCATGCTGAAGTGAGCACATCATAAGAGCGGAGCTTCTCCCATTTTGAATACTTTGAGTGTTATGCTTGTGCCTAGGAATGCACGCGTGGTCGGGCTTAGGTGAGTTTTTCTAGTCGACCAAACTCACCAGCTGCTCAGTGTCTTTAACTGTAATATTATTTTAGCTTTTCAGTGTTCCATGATCGAACGAGTTGTTCCCCTTGTAAGTTTTCCAAGTAATACACTCTAGTCACCGTTTTCCCATAGACGCGATATGGACCTTCCTAGTTCGTTGTGAGCTTGCCCTGGCAAGATTCTTTGTGATTTCTCTTTAAGACAAGGTTGTCGACCTCAAACTCTCGTCATATAACCTTGGCGTCGTAGCGCATGGCTATTTTTTGTTTGAGCGAGGCCTCTTGTAGGGCCACTCCTGTTTTGATTTCTTCCACCAGATCCAGTTCTTCTGGGAGGGAGGCATTGTTCATCTCCTCATCGGGAGGTGCCTCAGTTCTCATGGAAGGTTCCTCGATCTCTATGAGAATGATGACCTTTGTTATGTAAGCTGGTCGGAAAAGGGTCTCCCTGGTTGATGAATGAGCAGTTGTTCGGTATCCCAAGAGTACATTGTGTAACTCCTTGACCCACCTCTTCTTGGTTTCGTCTAATCTTCGCTTAAGGCCCCTGAGTATTACTCTGTTTGCAGATTCGGCTTGGTCGTTCATCCGGGGATGCTCAACAGAGGCAAGGTGTTGGGTGGTGCCCAATTTGGAGACGGATTCCTGAAAGGTGTGGTCCGTGAACTGGGTCCCATTGTCGGTGACTATCGCTTGTCAGATGCCAAACCGGGAGAGGATATTTCTTTTATAGAAGAGAATGACATTTTGGGTGGTGATTTTGGCCAAAGCTTCTGTTTCTATCCATTGGTGAAGTAGTTGACCGCTACGATTAGATATTTGTTCTGATTGGTTCTGATGACGAATGGACCGAGGAGATCCAATCCTCACCAGGCAAAGGGCCAAGGGGAGGAGAGGTATTTAAGCTCATTAGGGGTAGTTAAATGGATGTCTCCATGCTGCTGGCATTTATCGCATTTCTTCACGTGCTCTTTCGCATCATGTTGTATGGTGGGCCAGTAATATCCTGCTCGCAAAGCTTTTCTCACGAGGGATCTCCCTTCTAGATGTTGGTTGCCGATGCCCTCATCGAATTCAAGCAAGACACGCTCTTCCCTACTTTGGTCGACACATTTGAGAAGTGGAATATAAAATCCTCTTCTGTAAAGTTTTCCCTCCACCAAAAGGTACGAGCAAGCTCTCCGTTTGACAATGGTCGCTTCTTTCTGGTCGTCAGGGAGTTTTCCCTTATTGAGGTAATCGTGTACGGGGGTCATCTAGCAATCACTGTCCCCGATGGCGAACACTTCTAAGGTAGAGCATAGCTTTTGAGTGCTTGGTCGAGGAAGTATTTCATGTATCACCGATTTATTCCTTCCTTTTCTCTTCGTGATCTCCAATTTAGACAAGATATCTACACAGGCGTTAGGTTCGCGGGGAACATGTTGTACGTCCACATATTTAAATTTCTTTTGCCTCTCCTAGACAAGGGCCCAATATTCAACGAGTTGGTCATTTTTGAGCTGATATTTGCCTCGAACTTGAGAGGCAACCAACTAGGAGCGGGTGAAGATTTTTACTTCCTCGGATCCTAGTTCTTTCGCCAGTCATAAACCTGTGAGGAACGCCTCACATTCGGCCTGATTGTTAGAGGTTAGAAAGGATAGAGCGAGGGAGACCTCAATTACGCCGCTTTTGGTCGAACTAGAGGAGCCGTCGACGAAGATCGTCCAATAACGTGATCCATCGGGATTTGTGGGCGAGGTCATTTCAGCTACGAAGTCGGCCAAGGCCTGGGCCTTAAGGGATTTCCTTCTCTTGTATTGGATATCAAATTCAGAGATCTCCAAGGACCATTTCAACATTCTGTCGGCCATGTTTGGTCTTTCGAGCAGTAGTTTTATTGGTTGATCTATCCGGACCACTATGGTGTGGGCCAAGAAGTAGTGTCTGAGTCTCCTTGCTGCTTTGACGAGGGCTAGAGCTACTTTTTCGATTTGTTGATATCTTACATCTGAGCCATGTAGGGCCTTGCTCGTGAAGTACATTGCCTTTTTCCCTCTGGAGTTTCTCTAATCAGTGTCGCGTTTATTGCCTCGGAGGCGATGTCCAGATAAAGGTAGATGACCTCATCTTTCTCAGGCCGAGAAAGGATGGACGGTTGCGACAACGCTCATCTTAAATGAATTAGGGCGTGATCTCATTTGAGCGTCCACTCGAAGGCGGCTTCCTTGCGCAAGGGTTTGAACAAGGGAAGCGCGTGCTGGATTAACTTTGCCACGAATCGAGATAGGGAAGTGAGCATGTCGTTCAAGATCTGGATGGACTTTTTTGAGGTGGGCGTCAGAAATTCAGAAAATTCCCGACATTTTTCGAGGTTTACCTCAATGCCTCATTCTGTTAGGTAGAATCTGAGGAACTTTCCTGCCCGTACGCCGAAGGTACATTTTTCCATGTTAAATCGCATCTGGAACTTTCAAGCTTGCTCGAACACTTTCTTTAAGTGGGAAGCATGGTCGAGATCCTCGGTGGACTTGACGATCATTTTGTTCATATAGACCTCGAGCATGTCATCTATCTTGTTGCGAATTTTTTTTTCATCATGCACTGATATGTAGCGCCCGCGTTTTTCAGGCCGAAGGGCATTACATTGTAGTAATAGTTTCCTGACTTTGTCTTGAAAGTGGTGTATTTTTTGTCTGTTTTCACCGTTGGGGTCTGGTTATAACCAGAGTATGCATCCATGAATGATAGAAATTTGAAATTGGCCGAGTTGTCAACCAGTTTGTCAATATTGGGGAGGGGATAAGCATCTTTCGGGAAAGCCCAATTGAGATCAGTATAATCAATACACATGCGCCATTTTTCATTAGATTTTTTCATAAGAACTACATTTGAGAGCCAGGTTATGTACTGGGCTTCTGAAATAAAATGTGCCCCTAGGAGGTCTTTTACAGCTAGTTCTGTAGCCTCCACTTTCTCGGACGACTGCTTTCTTCTGCCATGCGTGACCGCCTTAAGGGAAGGATCTATAGTTAAGTGATGGCATGTGAATTCTGGATCTAAACCGGTCATCTCGGACGCACTCCAGGTGAACATATTAGCACTCTCCCTCGGGCAAGCTTTAAGTTTCCTTTTTTCCAGGTCGAGGAGGTCCACTCCAATCTTCACTCCTATGGTGGGGTATTCTCCAAGGAGAACTAGCTCGAAGTTGTCGTGCCATGCGTGACTCGGGAGTTCATCGCGACTAGTAGAGGGGGTTGAAATTCCATCTTCAACCATAGGCTCATTTCCCTTCCATCTTTGCTCGACACGGTCTTCTTTGGAGAAGAGATTGTCGAGGTCAATGGTGTAAACCCTCGGCAGAGGCTTGACTTCCTCGGAGATAGAGGGAAGTGTGGATCTAATGGTCGTTTGAGGTCGAACGCTGATGCAACTGAGGCACTTGTTGAAGCTTCGAAACACCTTCTTGCTGCTTAGATGTCCCCGTGGAGGGTGGCGACCAAGCTTTCAGCGGTGTAGTACTTCATCTTGAGATGCACGATAGAGGGAACCGCGATAATTTTGGTGAGAATGGGTCTCCCGAAGATGCACTGGTAGAGAGACATGCAATCTACCACCAAGAATTGTGTCTTGATGGCTCTGGCTGTTACCCCTCTCCCGAAGGCGACGATCAGCTCGACATATCCCTAGGGTTTTGTGCTTGCTCCATTGAAGCCCTGGAGATCTTATCCCACGTAAGGGGTCAGATGGCTCTCATTCAAATGTAAGGTGGTGAACACCTGGGCGTACATGATGTCCACCGAGTTGCCATGGTCGACCAGTATATGGCGCATGTCAAAATTCTCCATGCGAGCTCTCATGAGTAGTAAGATGGTTGAATTCGTGCCTCCGCCCGACAATTCCTCCCTATAGAAGGCGAGAGGGTGAGAGCCTCCTTTGAATTTATCAAGTGTGGCGTCCATATCTGGGTTGGATTCGATGAGCTGGTCGAATCTCCTCTTCACCGACCCAACCGTGTGCCTGTTAAATCCTCTGTTGAAGATGATCATGGCTGCGGGGAAGGATTCCCAAGGACTGTGGGAGGAGAAGTACTAGGGGCATTCTCCATGTCCAGATAATAGAAATATTTCGGTCGTGAGATGCTCATGGAAACTAGCATGGTGTCGAGATCGGGGGACTTCTTCCCTTCCTCGATGTTTTTGGTTTATGGTGCTTCCTTGCGGGCACCCTCCTTCTTTTTATATTGCTTGAGGTGCCCTTCTTTAATTAGTATTTCAATTGCATTCTTGAGATGAATGCAATCCTATGTGTTATGCTTGTGACTTTTGTGGAACCTACAATATTTACTCTTGTCGGTTCCTAGTTTGGACGGTATTTGTCGGGTGAAGTCCACCCCGGCTTGCTTAAATTCAGAATTGGTATATCCAGAAAGAATACGCTCCGTTGATATAGTTAGAGGAGTGTAGTCGCGGGAATTGTCATCCTGTTTCTTCTCTCTCCGACGGGATGTCGAGGGCTCTTCGTCCTTTGAGGATTTGGCACTCTCTCTGTGCCTTGATTCTCTGGCATTGTTGGTCGCCTCCTTCTCCTCGTACTGTATGTATGCCTGGGCCTTGAGGAGGAGGGAGTCGAGCGTGGCCGGCATCTCAATGCCTACAACTTTGGAAAAGTCAATGCAGGGACGGAGCCCGCACTTGAGCAGATACCTCTTTATGTTGTCGGTCGTTGAGACCTGGACTACTTCCTTGTTGAAGTGTTCAATATATGCCCGCAGAGACTCGTCCCTTCCCTGGATGATTGCTTCGAGCGAAGCCTCCGATTTTAGGTGTCGACGAGAGGCGGTGAAATTCCTCGAAAATATCCTCCCGAGCTACTTCCATGAGGTGATGGATTTATCGGGGAGGCTCTGGTACCATGACATCGCCCCCTTCCCGAGAGTGGTTGGGAAGGGTCTGTGTAATGCCTGTAATTTAATTAATTATTTAATTAAATTATTTTTGGAATATTTATGAAGATGTGTTATAATTAATTGGATTTATTTTATTAAGTGGAGAAATAATATTAGAGATATAATATTATGTGGTGAAATAATATTAGAAGTGTAATATTATTTAATGTGGGCTTATTTTGAGAGAATAGAAGTAATAAGGGGGGGTGTTGGTTTTAAGCCCAATAAGGAGATAATAGAATAATAGGGTTATTTTATTATTTGTTGTTGGAATAGAAGAAAGAAGAGGCGGTAGAAAGAATAAGGATTGAGAAGAACGTGCAAACTCTTGGAGAAAGTGGGAAACGGCAAGAACGTGAGTCCAACCGGAAATTGTAGAGCGACCTTCAATCCAAGGTAAGGGTGGGGTTCTAACTCTATAATTGGGTTTATGATGATTGATATGTGGTGTTAGAGGTGGTTGTAGTTTTGTTCCTGAATTGAAATTATATTATAGTTGTCTGATGAGAATCGATGAATTTTTGGATGAATAATGATGTCTTGATGTTGTTAAAATGCTGTAAGATTATAAGGTAATTATGGGTGATGAACTGTCTTGATTAGATTAAGTTTTAAGGCTTAGTTATGGAATCCTGGTGAGATGCAGTAATGGAAAAAGTTGAATGTAGCAGTAATGAAAATGCAAAATTATGCAAGGAAGGGAAACGCGAAATTAGGCATGCAGAACAATCATAAGTTGTTGTTTAGAACAATGAATCAATTAGGGATGGCGTTAGGTACTGTTCCTAATTCAGTTGATAACAGGAAAAGGAATTAAAATAATAACGTTAGGGAAAAGTAGCAGTTCTGATGTTAGAAGGATGCTGATAGAAGTTGCGTTAGATTAGTGCAAGATAGAAGTTCTGAAGTTAGACGTAAGCTGTTAGAAGTTGCGTGGCCTAGTGAAAGGTAGAAATTCTGATATTAGAAGTTGCATTAGTCAGAAGATGAGATGATCAGAAGTTGTATCTGGTCAGAGGTTGAATGGTCAGAAGATGTCATGATCAGAAGTTGTATCTGGTCAGAGGTTGAATGGTCAGAAGATGTCATGATCAGAGGTTGAATGGTCAGAAGATGTCATAATCAGAGGTTGAGTGGTCAGAAGATGTGATGATCAGAAGTTACACCTGATCAGAGGTTGCAATAGTCAGAAGTTATAGCAGTCAGAAGATTATGTCGGCCAGAGGTTACGTCATTCAAAGTTGTGTATTTAGAAACTGTGTTGGTTAGAGGTTGCATGGTCAGAAGTTGTATTGGCCTTCGCGTTGTTTGTGCAGAACGATGAACATTAGATGCATAGAAGTTGTTGTTTGAGCTATAACAGTAGGAAGTGATGGTCTTAACGTTAGAGTTTCAGGATAGCAGTATTGTTTTACTGTGGAATTAGAATATTGTTGAGTTATAAATGAGAAGTTATTAATAAATAAATGATGTTTGATGAATTATTTTGATTATTTGAGATGTTTTTGAGATGATTATTTGAGATGTTCTTGAGATGATTATTTGAGATGTTTTGAGATGATTATTTGAGATGTTTTGAGATGATTATTTGAGATGTTTTGAGATAATTTGAGATGTTGTTAACTTGGGTGTTATCATTAGATCCATGGTTGTGTCGCATACATTGCATTTTTGAGATGGAGCTTATGCTCGTTGAGATGGCCTGGATTGACAAATTTTGAGATGAAGGCTATGCCTTGTTAATGCCTCTATTAATTGGCAAATTTTTGAGATGGGAGTTCTACACCACTGGTACCACATGCATTTGCATAGTATTGAGTCGCATTATATGATTTCATAAACAAGTGTATTTTGATGTTGACGAATGAATATATATATATATATATATATATATATATATATATATATATATATATATATATATATATATATATATATATATATATATATATATATATATATATATATATATATATATATATATATATATATATATATATATATATATATATATATATATATATATATATATATATATATATATATATATATATATATGTTGTAATATTATTGATTATGAGATGAGAAGTGGTGATGTTGTTGATCTAATTTAACATATTAATTATCTTGTGCTTTATTATATTGTTAGATATCTCACCCCTTCTGTTTGAATGTTGCCCGTATGTTGGTAACATACAGGTAATCGAGAGTGAAGGTTGTATACCTTCAATAGTTCGAGTCGGTGTTATTGCTCTGATTTGTAACACTCGGGGGGATGAACGTTTGCTGATTTTGATCGTTTATTTTCAAATATTGAATTTTAATTGATTATCATTAAATATGAGATGTTTCGAAGTTGCTTTTTTGTTAGAAACGTTATTAAGAATTCCGCTGCGTAGATGTTTAATTATTTGATTAAAGATGTTATGTTAATGGTTCATCCGATGTTTAAAAAGTGTTATATATCCACGATGAATGCAATGAATTTGATAGAAGAATTTGTGACGTCCCGATTCATTTGTATGATTGAAATTTTATAACTCTGATTTATTTTTGCATAATTGCTTGAGGTAGAATTGGGGTGTTACAAAGCTGGTATCAGAGAAAAAGGTTGGTCCGACCTTGTCGTCGAGTCGTAGTTGTCTAACAATTGAGTATTGTTATTTTGAGTTCTAATCTTTGTTTATGTTGTAGTGAGAAGTTGAGATGGCTGGAGGGAATGATGTTGCTCTTGTTGCTGCTCTAGAAGCAATGGCTCATGCAATGGCTCATGCAATGGAAAATCAGCCGAATGCTGGCGGGAATGCTAGATCCCGTAGCTTGGCGACCTTCCTGAGGGAGAATCCACCTACGTTCAAGGGAAAGTATGACCCTGACGGAGCTTTGGAATGGTTGAAAGATATTGAGAGGATCTTTCGCGTGATGGATTATACTCCAGCGCAGAAGGTTCGTTATGGGACTCATATGCTAGTAGTCGAGGATGATGACTGGTGACTAGAGACTTGCCAGAAGTTATAAGTTGCAGGTGAGAATGTCACTTGGGCTATGTTTCGTAGGGAGTTTTTGATAAAGTATTTTCCTGAAGATGTCAGTGGTAAGAAGGAAATTGAGTTCCTTGAGCTGGAGCAAGGAAATCTGTCAGTTGTTGAGTATGCTGCCAAGTTTGCTGAGTTGGCCAAGTTTTATCTGCATCACGCTGAGGAAAATGCTTAGTTTTTAAAGTGTATTAAATTTTAGAATGGTTTGCACCCGAAGATTAAGAAAGAAATTGGATATCAGAAAATCCGTGTCTTTGCTGATTTGGTTGATAGTTGCAGGATTTACGAGGAAGATAGTAATGCTCATTACAAGATTATTAGTGAGAAGAGGGGTAAGCACCCACAACATCATGGTAAACCTTATGATTCCCCAGCTGGTAAGGGTAAACAGATAGTTGCTCATGGACAGAGGACTAGTGGGGGAGATGCTCCTGCTGGTGGGATTTGTTTTAAGTGTGGGAAACCTGGACACAAGAGTACTGTGTACACTACTGAAGTGAAGAGGTGTTTCCGTTGTGGCATGAACGGACATGTTATATCTGAGTGTGAGCATAAGAGTGTGGTTTGTTTCAACTGTAAAGAAGAATGGCACATTGGTAGCTAGTGTCTGAAACCGAAGAGGGCTCAGTCAAGTGGTAAAGTGTTTGCTTTGGTGGAAGATCAGACAGCTGCTGAGGACAGAACTTATAAAGGTACATGTTTCATTAACAGTACTCCTTTAATCACTATTATTGATACTGGTGCTACGCATTGTTTTATTGTTGCTGATTATGTTGAAAGATTAGGTCTTGTGTTGTCTTCTTTGAATGGAGAAATGGTCGTCGATACTCCAGCCAAGGAGTCGGTGACTACTTCTTTTGTGTGTGCTAAGTGTCCCTTGTCGATCTTCGATAGAGACTTTGTTGTTGATTTGGTTTGTTTACCGTTAAGAGGTTTGGATTTAATTTTGGGTATGAATTGGTTAGAGCATAATTGTGTTCATATTAACTGTTATGACAAGTCGGTGAAGTTTTCTACTCCCGAGGAAGAGGAAGATGGTCTGTTGTCTGCTAGAAAATTGAGAAAGTTGATGCAAGAGGAAGTGCATGTGTTTTTGTTGATGGCGTTGCTATCTGTAGAGACTCAAGCTATAATTGAGGAATTGCAGGTGGTGTGTGAATTTCCTGAAGTTTTCCCTGATGAGATTCTAGATGTACCACCAGAGAGGGAAGTTGAATTTGCAATTGATCTTGTACCTGGTACCAGACCTGTGTCTATGGAACCATACAGGATGTCTGCATCTGATTTGTCAGAGTTAAAGAAGCAATTGGAAGAGTTACTTAAGAAGAAGTTTGTAAGACCAAGTGTATCACTGTGGGGTGCTCCAGTGTTGTTAGTAAAGAAGAAAGATGGGAGTATGAGGCTTTGTGATGATTATAGACAGTTGAACAAGGTGACGATTAAGAACAAGTATCTGCTTCCAAGGATAGATGACTTGATGGACCAATTGGTGGATGCTCGTGCGTTTAGTAAGATTGATTTGAGGTCGGGTTACCATCAGATTAAAGTGAAGGATGAAGATATTCAGAAGACGGCTTTAAGAATGCGTTATGGACATTACGAGTATTCGGTGATGCCTTTCGGTGTTACTAATGTGTCGGGAGTATTCATGGAATATATGAATCGTATCTTTCATACTTATTTGGATTGGTTCGTAGTGGTGTTCATTGATGATATTTTGATTTACTCTAAGTCAGAAGAAGAGCATGCTGAACATTTAAGAGTAGTATTGCAGATTTTGAAAGAGAAGAAGTTGTATGCAAAGTTGTCCAAGTGTGAATTTTGGTTAAAAGAAGCTTGTTTTCTTGGTCATGTGATTTTAGGTAGTGGCATTGTTGTAGATCCATCGAAGGTTGATGCTGTGTTGCAATGGGAAACTCCAAAGTCAGCTACTGAGATTAGAAGCTTCTTGGGATTATCTGGTTATTATAGAAGGTTTATTGAAGGGTTTTCTAAGTTGTCACTTCCGTTGACTAAGTTGACTTGTAAAGATAGAGCGTTTGTATGGGATGTTCAGTGCGAAGAAAGTTTTGCATAATTGAAGAAGAGGTTAACGTCGGCTCCGATTTTGACGTTACCTAATCCAGGAGAGCCTTTTGTGGTTTATTGTGATGCCTCTAAGATGGGTTTAGGAGGTGTGCTTATGCAGAATGGTAAGGTAGTTGCTTATGCGTCGAGGCAGTTGAGGACTCATGAGAAGAACTATCCTACGCATGATTTAAAGCTTGATGTAGTTGTTTTTGCATTGAAGATTTGGAGGCATTATCTTTATGGTTCTAGATTTGAAGTGTTTAGTGACCATAAGAGTTTAAAGTATTTGTTTGATCAAAAAGAGTTGAATATGAGGCAACGAAGATGGTTGGAATTGTTAAAGGATTATGATTTCAGTTTGAATTATCATCCAGGAAAAGAAAATGTGGTAGTTGATGCATTGAGTCGAAAGACTTTACATATGTCAAGAATGATGGTTAAAGAGTTGGAATTAATTGAGCAGTTTAGAGATATGAGCTTAGTTTGTGAGGTTACTCCGTGAAGTATTATGTTGGGTATGTTGAAGATTAATAATGAATCTCTAGACATCATCAGAGAAGCTCAGAAGTTGGATGTGAAACTGGTAGATTTGATGGTTGGGATTGATCAGTCTGAGAATAGTGATTTTAAGTTAGATGAGCAAGGTATGTTGAGATTTCGTAACCGAATTTGTATTCCTGATGATGTTGAGATGAAGAAAGTGATACTTGAAGAGAGTCATAGAAGTAAGTTTAGTATTCATCCAGGAGCTACAAAGATGTATCAAGATTTGAAAGGTTTGTTTTGGTGTCCTGGGATGAAGAGTGATGTGGCTCGGTTTGTGTATGCATGTTTGACTTGTCAAAAGTCAAAAGTTGAACACTAGAAGCCTGTAGGATTGATGCAACTGTTGGAAGTTCCAGAATGGAAATGGGATAGCATTTCAATGGACTTTGTGACAGGGTTGCCTAATACTTTAAGAGGACATGATTCGATTTGGGTGATTGTTGATAGGCTTACGAATTCAGCTCATTTTATTCCTATTAACATCAGTTTTCCAGTGCCAAAGTTGGCTGAGATTTATATCAGTGTGATTGTGAATGTTCTCGGTAGTCGAGGAGACCGTCAATATTCTCGATGTGCTTGTCAGGGTTTGTTGTTCCATCGTAGGTTCCCAATGGAGGCGGCTTCTCTAGACCGACAAGGAGTGGGGCCTCAGTAATCTCCATCGATAGCGGGCCACAGGGCTCGTCATCCTCACTATCCGCGAGAGATGGAGAAGGGGAGTGATAGTTTCTTCCTCATCGATCGTCACAATCTCGTCGAGGGGAGGGGCTCCTCCATTTCTGCTTTGGTTCGGGCGAAGCCAGTCGAGTGTGGTTAATTTGCCGGTTGTCTTTCCTCTTCTTGAATTAATGGGAGTCTTGATCTCTTGCAGCAGGTGTGCGGTTGCGTTTCTTGAAGAAAGAAATGTCGCGCCTCTCATTTCTGGGTGGTAGGCCATGCTTGGGTGGCAATATACTGGGGGAGTTTCATCATCGGGTCTTCCAATAAGAAGATCTTGATCGCCTGTTCTCTGAGACCCCTATCCTTTGATTCTGTTGTAGGATGAGGGAGTTGGTCTGATTGATAGTAGCGAGCAGCGCTGCCATGGTTGGGTCAGTGTTAAGAGGGATGGGAACTGGTTGCATGACTTCTGGCAGTTCTTCGGTGGATTCTTGGGGTGTCCCTTGTCCAAGAATTGGTCATCACCATATCGGGCGTGTGTTGAATCTAGAGACACATTATGTCTGTCTCAGAAATCCAGGTTGTCCTCGAGGTGAGGATGTTCCTTACTTCCGTTATTTTTGCGATCAGGGGAAAGAATAGTCTTTCTGGGAATATGAATATCATCATGGTTGTCCATGATTAGTGAGAGGAATCTTGAAAAGTTTATTTTATCTTTAATTTTAGAGGAAAGAAAGATGGGGAGAGAAGTTTCCCACAAACGGAACCATTGATCTTACCGGTTGATCAGAACCTATGAAGTGGCCGGAAGATGATATGTAGTCGGGATATGATGTCGAGGAGAAAAAAGATGGTTGTACCTGCAAGGCACTACGACATCAAGTAAGAGTGAGAATAAGGAGATACAAGCAAAGTATTAGGTGTTGAATAATGAATATTTGATACATGGCCCTCGCAGATGTGATGGTTTATATAATGCCCCTGGCGCGTGGCCATTGGTTCATGATTTCATGCCTGGATATACGGGTCTGTGAAATCAGATAACTGTCAGGACATGGTCAAATCGGGAAGATGTGCCCGTAACTAGCCGTTGATTCTGAGGAGGGGGCCAGTTACGAGCATCTCTCTGGTTGGTTCTGGTGGCCTGCATGACGTTGATGTCGGGCAGGCTGAGAGGATGCTCGTCGAACATCCTAGCTAGTGCTGACTTGGAAGGTAAAATGGTAGATATTTCCCAACAGATAGCGGGAGGTTCGGGTCACGGACGTGCGGGCCGTACCAAAGGAAAGGTCTAGACTGGGCCCATTCAAGTTTTCAGGCCAGTCCAGAACAATATCAATCTCTTCTAAGTAAACATAAAACTCTGAAAAAGAATTTTGTAGTTACTTCTGAGAATTCTACTAAAGATGAGCAAAACCTTTCTTATATAAGTGAAAAATTATTTGTTTTAGAAAAATCAAATATTTCTTTGAAAAGTAAAGTTTCTAGATTAGAAGAAGAGATTATCTCTAGTACATCTATTACTGGTGAAGTAATCAGATATGATAGAGATTTTAAGCACTTCCTAGCTAAAATCATAGTTAGAAGCAAAATTGCATCAATGATCTATGGAGTTAGCATAAACGAAAGTATAGGCTTGGGATATTCAGGACCATCAAAAATAATTGATGAGACTCTGAGTGTCAAACCAAAACCTATTTCTGAACATTTCTTGCTTACTGGCATAGAATTGAAATGTATAGAACAAGAAGGTTCTGATTCCACTGTAGCACAACCACAGACACAGAAGGAAACTTCTAAGCCTAAATTTCATGCACAAATTCCACTAAATTATCCTGCAGCATAAGATTCCAAAGGTGTCAGAACCTCTGCAATTGCTAACAATAAAGGACCCGGAAAATGGGTACCTAAGGATGAGATAATCTGTGTTGCAAATGTCCTTGATAGTGCCACTGAAACAACAGTCATGGTACCTGGAGAGTGGATGCTTGCAACACATGACGAAAGAAAAGCATATGTTCCAAGATTTAGAACTTATGTCTGGAGGCATCATTGGTTTTGGAGGAAACCAGAAGGGAAAGTTTATTAGCTCTGGAACTATTGGTAATGGTAAACTTCCTTCTATTAACAATGTTCTTTTATTCGAGGATATGATGCATAATCTCTTGCCAATTATCTAACTTAGTGACAATGGTTATGAGTTCATTTTCAATCAAACGTCGTGTAAAGCAGCTAGTCAGAAAGATGGCTCAGCTCTGTTCAATGATGAGAGGAAGAACAATATTTACAAAATTAGATTATCATATTTGAAAATCACAATGTAAAATGTCTTCTGACTATTCAAGAAGAGCAGTGGGTCTGGCACAGACGTCTGGGCCATGTTAGCTTGAGACAAATATCTCAACAAATAAGCTTGGATTAGTCAGAGGCTTGCCCGATCTGAAGTATACTTCCGAAGCATGTTAGAAAGGAAAATTTTCAAAAAACATCTTTTAAAGATAAAAAGATTCTTTCTACCTCTATTCCATTAGAACTTCTTCATATTGACTTGTTTGGACCAGTGAAAACTACTTTTGTCAATGGAAAAAAAATTAGGAATTATCATCGTTGATGATTATAGAAGATGGACATGGGTAAAATTCTTGAAACACAAGGATTAGTCACATTCTATGTTTTCTTCCTTCTTCTCCCAAGTGCAAAATGAAAAGAATTTCAAAATAGTCAAAGTTAGAAGTGATCATGGTGGCGAATTTGAAAACAAAGATTTTGAAAAACTTTTTGATTCTAATGGCAAAATCCATGATTTCTCCTGTCCTATAACTCCACAACAAAATGGTGTTTTAAAAAGGAAAAATAGGACATTGCAAGAAATGGCTCGCACCATGATCCAAGAAACTCATATGGATAAGCACTTATGGCCAGAAGCAGTAAATACAACATGTTATATTCAAAATAGAATCTCTATAAGACTTATTTTGAGTAAGACTCCTTATGAATTGTGTAAGAATATAAAGCCCAACATTTCTTATTTCCATACCTTCGGATGTGTATGTTTTATGTTGAATACTAAAGAGAATCTGGGAAAGTTTGATTCCAAAGCGCATAAGTGTTTGTTCTTAGGATATTATGAATGATCAAAAGGTTTCAGAGTCTATAACACAGAATCACGAATCATGGAGGAATCAATCCATGTTAGATTTGATGATAATCTTGACTATGAAAAGTCAAAGTTGGTTGAAAAGCTTTCAGATGTGAATATAACGTTCGCAGAACCCAAGGAGGAGATACAAGAAGATAAAGAATCAGAAGCTCCTACTTATGATATTGTTTTTATTCCTTCTAATCAAGCACAACAAAGGAAAAGTAGAATCTCATCATCTCATCTTGAAGATCTAATTCTGGGAAACAAAGATGCTCCAGTTAGAACATGATCAGCGCTCAAACCCTCTGATGAAGTGCCTTTGGGTTTAGTATCATTAATAGAGCCAACATCTATTGAAGAAGCTCTTCTAGACAAAGACTGGATTCTAGATATGGTAGAAGAACTGAACCAATTCTTAAAGAACGATGTTTGGGATCTTGTTCAGAAACCTAAAAGGTGTCCATGTCATCGAAACCAGATGGGTATTCAGAAACAAGCTCAACGAGAAAGGTGAAGTTATCAGAAACAAAGAACGACTGGTTGCACAAGGTTATAGTTATCAAGAAGGGATAGACTATACAGAAATGTTTTCACCAGTCACCAGGTTAGAAGCTCTGTGTTTATTGGTTTCTTTTTCTGTAAATTATAACATCATTCTTTACCAGATGGATGTTAAGAGTGCATTTTTGAATGGTTATATTTCAGAAGAAGTGTATGTCAAACAACCTCCTGGATTTGAAAAATCTGAGAAATCAGATTTTTTTTTTAAACTAAAGAAATCTCTTTATGGTCTAAAGCAAGCTCCAAGAGCTTGGTATGACAAATAAAGTAATTTTCGTTTAGAAAATAAATTTACCAAAGGGGAGTTTGACACTACACTCTTCTGCAAAACCTTCAAAAATGATATTCTGATAGTTCAAATTTATGTTGATGATATTATTTTTTGTTCTGCTAATCCCTCTCTTTATGAGGATTTTTCCAAGTTAATGTAGGATGAGTTTGAAATGAGTATGATGGGAGAACTAAAGTTCTTTTTGGGAATTCAAATTGATCAAAAATCAGAAGCTACTTACATTCATCGGAGTAAGTATACCAAAGAACTTCTGAAGAAACTCAACATGATGGACATCAACTTAGCAAAGACTCCGATGCATCCAACATGCATTTTGGAAAAAGAAGAGTTAAGTGGAAAGGTATGTTAAAAGTTGTATCGTGGTATGATATGCTCTCTTATCTATCGGACTGCATCTAGACCTGATATTTTATTCAGTGTTCATCTTTTTTCTAGATTCCAATCTGATCCTAGGGAATCTCATTTAACTATTGTTAAGAGAATTCTAAGGTATCTGAAAGGAACCACTAACTTTAGCTTGATGTATGAGAAAACGTCAAAGTAGACTCTTTCTGGTTTCTATGATGCAGATTACACTGGAGACAAAATGGAGAGGATAATTACTTCTAGAAATTGTCATTTTCTAGGAAAGAATTTGATCTCATGGTCAAGCAAGAGGCAATTGACAATTGCTCTTTCAACAGAAGAAGCAGAGTACATTTCAGCAGCAATGTGCAGCACTCGGATGCTTTTGGATGACGAACCACCTAGAAGATTATCAGATTTACAAGAGTAACATTCCTATCTTTTATGATAATATTGCTGCTATTTGTTTAAGTAAAAATCTTATTTTACACTCTAGGGCTAAACACATAGAAATTAAACATCATTTTATTAGAGACTATGTTCAGAAAGGGATTTTATCTTTAAAATTCATTTATACAGGCTATCAATGGGCTGATATTTTTACAAAACTCTTAGCTAAAGATAGATTTATGTTAATTCAAAAGCTTTTGAAAATGGAATTTTGTTCAGAGTAAGATTTCATCAGAATTAGATGTGTTTAAGTCTTAGTCTGAAGAAATAAGATTCTGACTTGATCAAAAAGTATTTTCATCTTTCAGAACCTCAAACTAGAAGATGTTTCAGTCAGAAATGTCTTTGATTAGATGGAAAACTTTTGGTTCTCCATATTCCGAGGATATCAAAATGTGTCACCTAATTATATGTATACTTAATCATCACACTCTACCTAGGCTATGCAATGAGCAGTGTTTTTTCTTAGAACTGATTAAAATCGTAATTATTACTTTGATTTAATGCTCCTAATAATTATGTCTATATGTGTTTATTTTTTATTTATTTTTATCTCACTTCTAAAACACTATAAAACACACACTCCACTACACTTCCAAACTTTAGAAACCCTGGACCCTCTTTTTCTCTCAAACCGTTCAATAATTTCTTTGTGTTCATCATCTTCATCAAAGATCTTCATCAAGATCATCACCTTCGTCAACAACCTTTATCATCTTCAACAATTCAACCTTGGATGAATGCATTAATTTATTTAGAAACGAGGCTAGAAAGAAGATTGCAAAGCTAAGAGAAGAAGCCAGGTCAAGCACTAAGCCCCAGAATCTAGATGATTCCTGGAAGTTGTTTTAGAAGTGGATGTCTTTTGAGTTTCGAAGGCTGGAGACCTTCTCTGAAGCATCCAAAATTGTTGTTGTTCAGAGGGTGACAGAAAGAGAGGAAAGAATCAGAGTCTTCAATTCATTTCTAAGAAGCAAAGAGAAGCTTAAGCTAGATCACTCCAAGAGACAGAAGAAGCTAGGCTTAAGTCTGAGGAAGATGCCAGAGTTGCTAAGGAAGCCAAGTTGGCTCTGGAAGCTAAAGATGAAAAAAAGGCAAGACAAGATGCTTTGGTTGTGTATTCTTCTGATCCTATCATTGTGCGTCTATAAAATGCAATTGGTGAGATTATAGGAGAACAACGGGTTTTCAGAGAGAGCATCACTCAACAGAAGGTCGTCAACGAGAATGTTTAGAGTATGCTGAAGTTGATTCTTGAAAAGATATCTACTCCAATACTTTCTGCATCTGGAGCCTAGGCTCTTAGGCTTTTATTTGACCTTTTACTTGTGCTCTTTAGAACTCTTGCTTCTTATCTTTCGCTTCTTTTGCTTTCTTTTCTGAATTATAATCTTTTAATTTATAATGAAGTTTATTTTAGCTTACCACTTCTTATTTTCTTTTATTTCTTCTGTTTTTATGTTGTTCACACATAATTACCTTTTTGATTAGTACAAAAAAGGGGTGTAAATAACTGAAAATAATATTTTGATTCTGATAATCAAATTCTAGAAAAATCTCTCTGAAAAGAGCTGCTTACATTCTAACCTAGTTAAACTTTTGTTTCTGTTAGAATTGTTTTCTTTTTCAGGAATTATGAACTCTAATTAAATTCAAGATATGAAAGTGTTAAACAAGGCTTTTGTCTAACTTTTGGATTCAGACTATGAGAAGTTCTTAAGTTCATAATCATAATATTCATAATCAGGCTCTGGATTGAGAATGTGAAATTTGTCTTTGTGATGCTAGAGGTTCAAGATCTCAATTGGCATGATTGGTATCAAGACACTCAAGATCTCAATATTTGATCTATTGGAACCAGGGGGAGTTCTACTCAAATGGATCAGAATCGAGATATTTTATCCTCATCAAGTCTTTGACTCAGGGGGAGTTTTCATAACAAGGATAAGTGTTTCTTAACCTTCTTATTTTTTTAATTCTTTTGATTATGTATAAAAATGTGTCATCAAAATACATAGTTTTATCATCATCAAAAAGTTGGAGATTGTTAGAACAATATTTGGTCCTGCAACTTTATCTTTGATTTTAGATGATAACAAATGAGTATGTTTGTATTGACAATTTTGGTACTCTAATGTTTGTTATTTTGAGTATTTAACAAACAGGTTCTGCTTCTGGTGAAAGGCGCTGCCAAGACATTAGAAGAGAATAAGTTATGCTTCCAGCTACACAAATTCTGATGAACAATAGCAAAAGCTTCAGAAGACTCTGAAGTTGTAACTCTGATACTTGTCCAAGAAACCAGGTTCTAAATATTTGAAAACAGAAGTTCTGACTGAAGTCCAGATGCTAAAGAAATATGTTTCTAAAGAGAGAGGGTTCTCAGGACCATGTTCTGAAGATTCTGAAGACGAAGTTCTGAAGATTCTGAAGACCTAAGGTTCGATAAAGGGTTCTAAAGACCAAGTTCTGCAGATTATGAAGACATAGTTCTGAAGACTCTGAAGACTTGAAGTTCTAAATACCCAAGTGTTATTCTCATTCTTCCAATGCATGCTTGATTAGAAGCCTCTGACGTTAGAATAAAAAGAGGATAAGATTGTGTGGTACAAAAGTACATGGTACAAACAAATTATTTCATTCCATTACCATGAAGGATAGACATTTTGTACGATCATGTCTCCCACGTGATTGCTGAAGCTACCAGCTTTTTGGAAATTCCAGAAATACCCTTCAATGGTTATAATATTTTATTGGCTATATAAAGGCTTGAAGACTATGAGAGAAGGCTGCCAATTCACGTTGGTACACTTCTATTAATACTGTTATATGCTTTCATATTTCTCTAGTCTATTTTCTAAAATTATTGTTTATGTATCCGCTTGTGTAGAAGCATAATTTCTTGTAAACAAACTTTGTTCAAATAGTTATTTGATTATCCTTCGGGGACCAGTTCGTCAGAATCCTTGAGAAGTCTAAGATTAGTGTGTCTTAGAGGTTTTAACATTAGTCACTTGCAGTTAGCTTGTGCATTGTAATAATCTATTTGATTATTGGATTAAGTTCTTGTTGAGAAAGGTGAAATCACCTTGGCGGATGGACTAGACTAGCTTGATAGTTTTCAAGTGAACTAGTATAAACATAACATGTTCTTTCCTTCTTTCATCTTATCACTAAGCGGAGTAACTTGTTAAGGTTTAAAGTGGATTTTAAAAGGAAAAGTTTTTGGTTTAAAACCAATTCAAACCCCATGTTTCTTGTGTTTTTCACACTTTTAGTGTTTACAATAGTGCTTCTAGAAAAGTTGATTTAACACTACAATGAAGAATAAATGTTTACACACTAAAATGAGCAAAAAATCTTGTGTTTACAACAATGATAATAACATAAAAATGAGTAACAACTCTTTGTGTTTTTATTTTCTGTTGAATATTTTCTCTCTTGGATTTCTTTAAACATTAACTTCTCTTTGTTTCAACATTTACTCTCAATTCGTATAAGTTCATCCACTTCTCCAATGGAATAGTTTCCTTTAAATAGGCTGAGAAAGTAGACCTTTGGATAGTATAAAACGTCACTTTCATTTTCCAACTACCACAATAGTAGCGTGAGATTGTGGGAGACAAATTTATATGATCATACAATGTATTATTCACCATTGTGGAATAGGTACAGTATTGTTGTACTATTTTCTTCATGTGCAAGTTTATGATCTTATCTTCTAATGAGATACTTCTGATCTGAAGTAAAGAGGAGAGTGTAGAAGAGACCAAGTTCTTGTTCTTAGTCTTCTGATGGAACGTTTCTAATGTGAAACTATGATTAATCTATAAGACATTTCATTATAATGTTTCCAAAAGTATCAGAGTCGTCAGAATCAGAACCTTGTCTTCATACTTGGAGCAACAACTTATCTAATAAACAAATCTTGATTTCTGAGCTAGAAGCAAAAGCTTATTTGAGAAGCACATCATCTTGATTTTCTAGCTTTGACGCATAATCTAGAATTCTGATCTTTGAAGCATAAGCTTGATTTCTGATCTTTGACGGATAAGCTTGATTTCTGATCTAAGGTTGAAATGTGATATTTGAAGCATAAGTTTAATTTCTGATCTTTCAAACATAAGCTTGATTTTTGATCTTTGAGGTATAACTTGATTTATGATCTTTGAAGCATAGGCTTGATTTCTGATCTTTGAAGAATAAGCTTGATTTATGATCTTTGAAGCTTAGCTTAATTTTTTATCAGCCATTGGAGATCCTTTTTCTAAAAAACATTCAATATTCATCAGAACTATTGATGTTTCTTTAGAAGTGGATACAATAGTACTTCCTGAGTTATGTCAGCATAGATTCTAATGATCTTATCCAGAACCAAATAGAAAATTATATTTGCACACTCAAGAAACTATTAGATAAAAAAATTGTTAGATATAAAATATAGGTATTTTTATCATCAAAACTAGAGATTATACGCAAAACCAAATCTTGTTATAACAATCTTCCCTTTTTTATGATGACAAAACCATGTATTTTGATGGAATATTTATACAAGGTTATGTCATAAAAATAATATCAGAGATAGTTTTGAAAAACCACCCTTGAGATAAACAAGCACCCCCTGAGTCAAAAACTCATAACTTTTAGAGATTAAGGGATATTTGAGCATTGTTAACTTGTCAAGGTCTTATTTGATTAGAAAGTGTGCATATTGTCATACCCCAAATTTTCCCTAGTGATATTGCTAACCAATTTTATTTTATCATTCTCCTACTAAATTTAGGTGTTATTATATTTTTATATTACATAACTATTTATGTTCAGATGGAGGTTTGAACGGTTTAAACTTCAGGAGGGGTATGCTTATCATCGAAGGGGTTTGATATTAAAACTATTCTATTAGCCCATTAACTTATTTGTTGGGAAGTCCCAGCAGTCTTATTAGGATTGAGCAAAATCAATATTTAACCATTTTTATTTTTTAATTAAATTATTATTTATATAATAGCTAATATTATTAAATATTACTAGAGTTATAATGTTATTATTATTACACTATTATTACTTTTATTAGTATTATTATTATTAACATTACATTACTATTATTATTAATACTATATTATTATTATTATTATTAATATTATTATCTTTAATATTATTATTGGTATTGTTATCAAATTATTATTATTATTTTATGAAAAAGTTTGACAAAGTTAACTAGGGTTTGAACCCTGAGACTGCTAGCGGCGGCTACTATTCTTCTTCAACCCTATGCAACCCAAGCTTAGATCGAGAATGACGAAAATGAATCAAATCTCAGGAGAATCAAAACAAATTCAATATTGCAGAAACGTTTTATATTGGATTTAGATATAATATAGTCCAAATACATCAATTTATAAACAAAATATTCCAATTACACAGATTGTATCAATTACAAGATCAAAATCTCCAATCAATCCCTATTTTCTAACTAAATCTAAAGAATAACGGCAAATCAAATAAAAACTTCCTAATTTGTTCTAATCTAAAACATATAAATAAACCTAAAATTCAAAAAAGAAAGGGATGAGAAATTGTAACAGAAACAAAGAGAAGAAGAGGAAGAAGATGAGATATGGGTTTTGAAGTCTGAAACCCTAGATATGTGTCGCTACACCGTTGTTGTCCGCCATCCTCAAACGTCTTCAAAACCCGCGAATTAAAGAAGAAAGGGGGGATTAGAGGAGAAAATATAAAGATCAGATAAGAGACTCGAAAGCTCACAACATTGGAGGTAACCATTAGCTTATGTTTAGTTGTTGTGATTTTTTTGATGTTCGGATTGATCTGCATTGTGGGTTTAGGGTCGTTGCAATCACAATTCTTCGCCGCTTTTGGTCGTCGTTGTTGGGGTTTTGGGCACTATTGTTATTGTTATAAGAGGAAGAGAGAACGAGAGTAGAGGAAGAGAGAGAGAAGGCCGAATGAAATGAAAAAGAAAAATGAAAGAAAAATAAAATATACTATCCTCGAGATCCCATACGAAAACCTTTACCATACACCTTCAATCACGACCCTTTAATCTTAATCAAACGACCATAAAAGCGCTTGTCCACCATATGCCAATACCTCGCCACACTTGATCCCAGTGAACCCAGATTAGTTTTGGGCCTCTTGTACAAACTTTTGGGCTAGGCCCGTGCTACTCAAACCTCCCATAATTACTACCTTACAACATGATACACCCCCTCCTGCGCTAACGGGCTAAGTCCAACATCTGGACTTGGGCCATTAATGTTTACACCCCCAATTTTCTACTACGTCCAAATTTGCACCCCACACGCGTTTTGGGCCAAGTCTAATATCTGGACTTGGTCCCTCACTTTCCAGACCCCCAGGTTTAGTTTTTACACCCCATAGCCTTAAATAATTAATTTTCTATAATTTATTTAATTATTTTTATTTATTTTTTCTATTTTTATTTAATTATCATATATTACATTTTGTAACATTTGTATTAAATTATATTTTTAAATTTTTAAATTTTTTTTTAAATTATATTGAGTTAATATTAACAAAAATGTCTAATATATCTTAAATAAATTATTAATAAAAAATATTTTTGAATACTAACTCATTTTTTTAATACTTAAATTGCATTAAAGTCTTTTTCTCATATATTAAAAATATTTTTCCTCAAATTACATAATATATTTGAAAACATTTAACCAATCAAATACTAACCCTTTTTATTACTAACCTAAACTCAAACTTATATATATTTTCAAAAAGGTATATAGAAATTTTTTTATCGACTGTGAGCTTTGTCTATAACTCCACAATTTACAAACCCAGACTTGATTAAAGGAGAATTCGAGATATTTCCATAATCCATAAAAAAAACTAATCAAACAACTACGAACTCTAAATTGGGACTCTGTTTCCTCATAAGGGGATACGTAGGTGTGATACGGTGGGAGAACTGACTTTGGTGTTTTGCGTTTGATTGCAAATGTTGTGGTTAACAAGAGTCATCACCGACTTTTATTTTATCCAAAAGGAAAGGTGAAAAAGCACAGGAAAGACCTTTGAGATTATTTCTTGAGTTCGGGGGGTAGATTATGAAATGGGAAGGTATTAGCACCCTTTTCATCCATGGTTTTCCATGAGCTCTTAGTTACTTGCTAGATCACCTGCTTTTGTTTGAAATTGTGCTTTGTGTGGTTTTTGAAAGTATTTTGTAAATAGGCCATTGTTTAGGCAAACTTTGTAATGATTCTCGTTCGTAAGAATGTATACAAAGATGTTGATCTTTTGAAAATATTTTCAAGTTTGTAAGATGTTTTGGAAGTGTAGGTATTTGTTTTGAAAATAGCAAGGATGTGTTGTTTTGAAATGGAGCAAGTAATTAGGAGCATTCTACCTACTCAAAAGTCTTTCGTGTTCATTTCCTCTTTCCTTTGAAATTGTTATCTTACCATTGATTTGGTAAATAACCCTATCTTTGGATGTAAACGGGATGGGCGTGGGTCATTGTATAACCATGATTAGAAATGTTGCAAGGTATCTTATAATTCTTTTTTAGGGACTAAGATCATTTTAAAGGCAACATAGATAGCGTCATCGAGGGACTATGATCTTATATTTTACTTGTTTTGGCTAAGATACCTCACATGCATAATATGGCCATTTTGTAAGGCAACCAAGTGAATTTTCCCTAGGGGTGCTTGTGTGCAAGTGTATTGTTTTTCATGCTTGGTTTTGTCTTTGATTAGGGTTTTCTAATTGATTGGTTTTAGTATTTCCATACAAACCCTAATTACTAGCATTTGTATATAAAGCGATAAATTGCGAAATTTAAAATTACTATGCTATTACAATACTTGTGGGAGGGGGTGTACAAATTACAAATGGGGATTGCTAGAAAATAAACCTAATTATCTATTACAACCATATTAAATTTGGATAAATAATGTACAAAAATGAATAAATATACAAGAATGTAAAATGGAAAGAAAATGGACTTTGATTTGGATTTTTTTAGGGAAAAGGGGTTTTGTTTTAACCTAATTAACTAAAAAAATAATAATTAATTAAATTAGTGAAAAGTAGACCTAAATTTACTAAGAAAAGAATTTAAATAAAACCTTAATCTATTAATTGGTTAAAAAAAGAAATTAAATTTATAAGAAGAATATTTTTGGTATTTTTTGTCTTAAAAATAATTTATAGTATTATAAAATATTTTTGGTCTTTTTTGGTTTTAAAATAATATATTTTAATTGTGTAAAAGAAAATAACTAAAACCCTAGTTTTTAAATTAAATTTACAAACCAATTAGTAAAATAAATAAAGTATGATTAAATAAAATAATTTTTTTATAAAAAAAATAAATAAAATATATCAAAATATAAATCTAATGTCTTTATATTTTTTTTTTGTTTTTTTAGTATTAGATAAAATATTTAAGAAAACAAATAAATAAAAATTTGAGAAAATAGAAAATAAAATGGGCCAGGGGTGTGAATAGCCAGCAAAGGGGGTCAGAAGTAAAAAAATAAAGCCCAAGGGGATGAGGCCCAGCGCTGCCAAAAAAGGTCAGAATATGTATAAAAAAATATGAAAAAAATCCAAAAGGGTACCACTGGGACTCGAACCCAGGTCCCTAGAGTCACAAGCGTGCGCTTCTACCAATAGGGTGGCTATACATCCGTTTATTAATATCAAATCATAAATATATATGGTAAACACGTCCTGAAGACAACTTCATCTTCAACCTCGCGCCCATCCTGAACCTCTGTATCTTATTCAATTCACAATAAAAATGAAAAATGTAAACAGGAAACTTGTGGCAAATTTCCTCGCGATTTCAGAAATGCAAAGCAATAAAATTATAGATCAAAGACAAGCATGAATTTTAATGGCCCTAATCTGAACCCTAAAAATTTCAAAAACTTCAATCTTAAAATTCTCTAAGCTCAAGAAACATAAATGAAAACTATGGACATGGTTAGCTTTAGAGCAATGATATCTACATTTTTCATTCACAAATAAACCATTAATGATGCATGTATGATGATTTCAAAAGTCAGAAAATTCACCTTGCAAGAGGGTATCGTGTTTGGAGTTTGAGTAGCTTTTAGTGAGTTCCAATGATTGGATTAGCTTCCTCATGTTCCCAGGAAGCTAATGTGATGCTTAGCTTGAGCTGAAAGTGCCTGAGGAGTTTTCGAGAAGTCAAGGTGAAAGGTGTTGTTTTTAAAAATGGTGCATGATGATGGAGGTGTTACAGTGGTGGTGTAGGTGTTAGAATTGTTTGTGTATGTTATTTAGAAGCTTTTGAAAGTAAAAGTCCAAGAAACGCATGAACAAATTTGGAGATTGGATTCAAAACTCAAAAATGGCAAGTTTTAAGGTGTTTTAGGTGATTTTGTGTTCTTGATGTTTTCAGGGATCAAGCATGCGTTGGATTTGTGGCAAAATACTTGTGTATGTATATGCAAAAAGCTTGAGTGCTTTGGAGAGTCAGAAGTACAAGTTACAAGCTAATTGCTATGTTATTTGATTTTCAAGAAAAGTGGGAAAACAAGTTTCAAGAGGAAGTACAAACATAGGCTGAGTGATTGTAAGTGTCTAGACAAGATTATTTTGAGTTATGGGACTTGTATAATCAGAAGAGAACAAGTGCAAGGCTCAAGAATAAGTTTTATGCAAAAAGCTACTTTATCAAAATGGCATTGTGCACTTTCTTCTCAAAATGGATATAAAGCATGGCCTTGCATTGAATGCTTGAATTGAGACCTCTATCAGTTGTGCAAGCAATTAATTATGGAGTGCCTAACAATTTTGATGCCTGTAAAGTAGAGATTATGCGTCATAGGTTTGAAATTTGAATCTTATTCATCACAAAATGACTTGTAATTCAAGTGTGAAAACCCTAACTTGATCTCTTCGATTCTCCCTACTCCAAAATGATCTCAAGGAGTTCTTGGACATTTTGGAAAGATTGTAATGTGATATACAACCCCTTTTTGAATCACTTTTGAAAATTCCTCTTGGAACTATATGAAAGAGTGCCATGAAGTTAGGTCAAAATCCTGACCAAATTAGGGCAAAATTTCACTAAGTGTTTTGTTTCATGACCATGTGTTCTTAAATAATAACTTGATATCCAAGCACTTTTTGAAGGAGTTGTGTAAAGAAATATTGTATATTTCATGGAGATCTATAACTTTCATGTTTAAAGTTTCTTTTTAATCATCTTGCATCATGGTGAAGATTTTGCTCAAAGTTGTGAAAAAATAAGAAATTTTCAACACTTAGAAAAAAGTCTAAGTTTAGAAATTTTAACTTTTCAAAATGAAATCTTGAATTTTTTATTTCTTGATGAATAAGTTTCATATTTTGACATTCTTTGATGAATTGTGATCTTTGACATTTGATTTTGACCAAAAAGTCAAAGTTTGACTTTTCAGTATACAATTGACTTTTTATCAGTTTACTGAAAATTCATCTGTCAATCCATTGGACTTGAGCAATGTTTTGAGCTATGTTATTAGGTCAAAATGATTCAATTGGAATCTTGAGATCATGCCTTAAGCCAATTTATCATTTGCTAGGTCAAAACTCAGAAATTGCCCTTTCCCAATCAAAACCCTAATTTTGACCATTTTGCCCTTTTGAAGATTTAGATCAAATTTCTTGAGGAATTGTGGTCCAAACTTGATAAAATGATACATATGAGTTTAAAATGTTGATGTGGATAAAAATTATGAAGTTTGACTGTAAATTGGCCATAGTTTACTTTTTTCCCAATATAATTGATTTTTAGGACAACTGCTCAATTGACTGAGCAAAAGTGTGATCCAAAGCTCGAAACATGACATGAGTAATCTTGAGGGTCCATAATGATCCATGAAAGTCATATGGGGTATTGGAAGTTCAAATATCATTGTGAAATCTCAAACCTTAATTTTGGTCATCGGTGTTTTAAGAGGTGTCTTGAGCTGATCAACCCTAGTGCAGTCTTGAGCCAAAGGAGATCTTGTGAGAAAATTCTTGATAAATGAGAGGGAAAATTTTAGGGTACAACAGCTTCCCCTGTTCAATCTTCTTAAGCCTAAATAGTTTGATTGGCGAGTTTTGCCATTCGTGACCCGAAGGTTGAAGATGATTGAACATTAGAGTGCCCAGAAATTTGCACTTGGTGACGTGAAGGTTGATGGTATAGGGAATGGGCTTAAAGATGCCATTTGGAGGGATGATGGAAGGTTGTTAGATATGGGCTTGTAGATTCCATCCAGAAATGATTGCTGAATTGTATCTGTAAGCTGAAACTGAATGAAAGTCAGAAAGGCGTCCGTGTCTGGAGCGTATCTGAACTGTATCTGAAAGTTGAATTTGAATGAGTATCAGGATGGAATCCATGTCTGGAGTGTATCTGAGAGCTGAATCTGAATGAGTATTAGGATGGAATCCATGTCTGGAGTGTATCTGAACTGTATTTGAGAAGTTGAATATAAATGAGTACCAGGATGGCATCTGGGTCTGAAGCATATCTAAATTGTATCTGAGAGTTGAATCTGAATGAGTATCAATTTGGCATCCGTGTCTGGAGCGTATCCGAACTCTATCTGAGAGATGAATCTGAATGAGTATCAGGATGGCATCCGTGTCTGAAGTGTATCTGAACTATATCTGAGAGTTGAATTTGAATGAGTATCAGGATGGCATCCGTGTCTGGAGCGTATCTGAACTGTATTTGAGAGCTGAATCTGAATGAGTATCAGGATGGCATCCGTGTATGGAGTGTATCTGAACTGTATCTGAGAGCTGAATCTGAATGAGTATCAGGATGGCATCTGTGTCTGGAGCGTATCTGAACCGTATCTGAAAGCTGAATCTGAATGAGTATCAGGATGGCATCCGTGTCTGGAGGGTATCTGAACTGTATCTGAAAAGCCTTTGAACATTGTTAATGGTAGCTATTGATTAACCTTATCCTGAAAAGGGTAAATTGTTAGCTAATATGCAAAGTCATGTTGTATGAAATTCATGGTATAATGAGATTGCTATACATGCATTCGTTTTATCAATGTTTATGATATATGGATACGATGTATGCGTATGTGAGCTAATCTGCTGCACTGTTTATTAGATTGGGGAAAATAAATCCCCGACTGCTATTGAGGAAACGGAGTGCAAGTCTTCATGTTTTGAAGTTTTGATGACTTTCCACTTAGAGAAATAAACTTTTTTGTAAGGGAAATGCCTTGTACTGCTCGTAAAATCCTGTTACTATTTATTGGATTGGGGAAAATAAATCCCCGACTACTGTTGAGGATACGGAGTGCAAGTCTTCATGTTTTGAAGTATTGATGAGTTTCCACTTAGAGAAATAAACTTTTTTGTAAGGGAAATGCCTTGTACTGCTTGTAAAATCCTGTTGGGGAATCCTAAGAAATTTGGTGACTTCTAACGGGGAGTGATAACTGGAAGTTTTATTCTGCTGGGGATTAAACTGCACACTGTGGGGGATTTTATGGAATAGTTTAAATATATTACCCTATTTCTTAAAGTCGTCAGTGATTGTCTTTTTATTTTGTTCATTTGTAAACAGTAGTTACGTTCAAATGCATATGTTCAAAAATAAATCATTGGACGTTTTCGTAAAGAAAAGGCAAGAGTAAGGAAAAACAGATAGTTTTTCATTTTCGAAGGGATATTTTTGTATTGACTTTGAGTAAGTATTTTTGTACAATGAGACAAACATTCTAATAAGATAATGTCGCCGTAAGAATGAAAATTTGATACAAAGAAAAGATAGCTATGTGTAATAACCCCATGGGGTTCCCATTCTGCTATAGCCTTTGTGTCTCTGAGCATCTTATCTATTTGTTACCTTGTCCGAAGCTGATTGAATTGATCAGAACCGTCGAGTTTGTAGGTTTCCTGTAAGGTGATCCAATGGGACATAGTCATACGCTTTAATTCCCTAACTTTTGCCTGTACCGCCCTTTCGGGTTTTCAGTCCACCGGGATACCCTATTTTTCCCAAGCCGCCCTTTCGGGTTTTCAGCTTGTCGGGTGTACAAATTTTTTTTTTGTTTTATCCCTAATTTTTGCCTGAACCTTTTTGGTTTTTTGGGATGCCCTTGTGTTTCCTAGGTGTGTCAACCTAGCGGGTCTCTTATGCGTAGTATCTTTTGATTATGTCCGTGTTCACAGGGTGCGGCAGGTCGTCGCCATCCATGGTGGTCAAGATCATTTCTCTGCCAGAGAATATGCTTTTGATTACAAATGGTCCTTCGTATGTAGGAGTCCATTTTCCCCTGGGATCACCCTGCGGTAGTATGATACATTTGATCACCAAATCCCCGACTTTATATACTTGGCGTTTGACCTTTTTGTTGAAAGCCTTGATCATCCTTTTTGTTACATCTGACCATGATAGACATCAGTAAGTCTTTTCTCATCAATCAAGTTCAATTGATCAAGACCAGTTTGGATCCAATCTTCTTCATTCATCCATGCATCCTTCATAATTCTCAGAGAGGGGATCTAGACCTCAATAGGCAAGATAACCTCCATTTTGTATACCAAAGAGTAGGGTGTTTCCCCGGTTGATGTGTGCGTTGTGGTACGATACTCGTGGAGAGCGAATGGTAGCATCTCATGCCAGTATTTGTACATGAATGTCATTTTCTGTATGATCTTTTTGATGTTCTTATTTGCGGCTTCGACAACACCATTCATCTTTGGCCGGTAAATGGAAGAATTGTGATGCTGGATCTTGAATTGCTCGCATAGGGCAGTGATCATAGTATTGTTTAGATTCATACCATTGTCTGTGATGATCCTCTCCGGGATACCATACCGACAGATGAGATTCTGTTTAATGAACCGGGCTATAACATTATTGGTAACAGAAGCGAAAGAGGCTTCCTCAACCCACTTTGTAAAATAGTCAATGGCCACTAAGATGAAGTGGTGTCCATTAGAGGCCGTTGGCTTGATTTCCCCAATCATATTGATACCCCACATAGCAAAAGGCCAAGGAGCCGTTAAGACATTCAGAGGAACCGGAGGTATGTGCACTTTGTCATCATAGATCTGACACTTATGGCAGGTACGAGAGTGTTGATAGCAATCTGCTTCCATGGTAGACCAGTAATAGCCTGCCCGTGGGATCTTCTTTTCCATCATATGCCCACTGGAATGGGTTCCAAAAGTGCCTTCATGTAACTCAACCATGATCTTTTCTGCTTCAACCTTGTCTACGCACCGAAGTAACACAGAGTCATGGTTGCGTTTGTAGAGAATGTCATTACTAAGGAAGAATTTAGCAGAGAATCTCCTTAAGAACTTCTTATCATTGATTGAAGCTCCTTCAGGATATTCTTGAGCCTCGAGATACCTCTTAACTTCGTGAAACCAAGGTTGGTCCACTACTTCTTTAGTATTAGTCTCGTGACAGTGAGCTGGTTCATCCATTCGTTCAATGGTGATCTGGGGAGCCTCGTTATCCAATTTAAGTTTAAACATGGATGACATTGTGGCTAGTGTGTTTGCTAGCTGATTTTCTTCTCGCAGGAAATGCTCGAAGGTAATCTTCTCAAAATATGGGATCAATGTTAGCACATGTTCTTTGTAGGGGATAAGGTTAGGTTGTCTGGTGTCCCATTCCCCTTTGATCTGGCTGATGACCAAAGCTGAATCTCCGAATACATTTAAGGATTTGATCCCCAAATCTATGGAAGTTTGAGACCAAAAATGCACGCTTCGTATTCTGCCATGTTATTTGTACAATTAAGCAGAGTCTTGCCGTAAAGTGAGTATGATATCCTTCAGAAGATATGAGTACAGCACCTATACCATTACCGAGTGCGTTGGATGCCCCATCAAAAACCAGGGTCCATCGGGATCCTTGTTCAGGTCCATCATATGGTCTGAATTCTTCACCGTTGTTTACCATCATGATGTCTTCATCTGGGAATTCAAACTTCATGGACTGGTAGTCATCCATAACTTGATGAGCAAGGTGGTCATCTAGTACACTGCCCTTTATTGCTTTTTGGGTAGTATACTATATGTCATATTCTGTCTAGATCATATGCCATCTCACTATTCTCCCAGAGAGGGCAGGTTTCTCAAAGATGTATTTTATTGAATCCATCTTGGATATCAATAAGGTAGTATGGGTCAGCATATACTGTCTTAGCCAGCGGGTAGCCCATGCCATAGCGTAGCAAGGTTTCTCGAGCAGTGAATATCTTGTTTCATAGTTGGTAAACTTTTTGCTCAGGTAATAAATAGCATGCTCTTTTCGGCCAGACTCGTCATGGTGCCCCAGCACACACCCCATTGAATTTTCCAAAACAGTTAGATACATGATCAGTGATTTTCCCTCGACTGGTGGAATCAAAACGAGAGGCTCTTGTAAGTACTCTTTGATCTTGTCGAAGGCAGTTTAGCACTCATCATTCCATTTGACTACTTGATCTTTCTTTAGTAATTTGAAGAATGGTTCACAAGTAGCTGCCAGGTTAAAAATGAATCTGGCAATGTAGTTTAACCGTCCTAATAATCCTATGACTTCCTTCTCGGTACGAGGAGCAGGCATTTCTTGTATTGCTTTCACCTTGGAAGGATCTACTTCAATGCCTTTACAGCTAACGACAAAGCCTGGGAGTTTACCAGACCTCACTCCAAATGTGCATTTATTCGGGTTCAACCTTAACTTGTATTTCTTTAGCCTCTCAAATAATTTCTGCAAGTGACCAAGATGCTCTTCTTCTGTTTGAGATCTGGCTATCATGTTTTCCATATAGACATCTATTTCTTTATGTATCATGTCGTGAAATAGAGCTACCATGGCACGCTGATAGGTTTCCCCAGCATTCTTCAACCCGAATGGCATAACCTTGTAGCAGAATATGCCTCATTGTGTGATAAAGGTCGTTTTCTCCATGTCCTCAGGCGCCATTCTGATTTGGTTGTAGCCTGAGAAACCATCCATGAAGGAAAATACCTTATGATGTGTTGTATTTTCAACCAAAATATCAATGTGGAGAAGTGGGAAATCATCCTTAGGGCTTGCCCTATTTAAATCTCTATAGTCCATGCACATTTGTACTTTTCCGTCCTTTTTAGGAACGGGAACAACATTGGCGACCCATTGCGGATAGGAGGTGACAAACAAGAATCTGGCGTTGAATTGTTTCATGACTTCCGCTTTGATCTTCTCTGACATGTAGGGTCGCATGCGATGGACCTTTTGTTTTACCGGTGGGAAGTCCTCTTTTATAGGTAGAAGATGTACTACGATATATGCATCAAGTCCTGGCATGTCTTCATACGACTAGGAAAAGACCTCAACATAATTGTGTAGCAACTGAATCAGAAGCTCTTTGACATTGGGTTCCAGATTGGCACCCACCTTGACTTCTCTTTTGTCTTCTTCGGTACCTAGGTTAATTGTGTCAACTGGTTCTTCGTGGGGTTGTATGGTCCTCTCTTCTTGTTGTAGTAACCTGGCGAGTTCCCCTGGTACTTCACAATCTTCCTCACCTTTGTCTTCGTCTTGGTAGATTAGACTTTCAGAATCATAGAAGGCCATAGCAAGATCGTTACCCATGGGATCCCGAGTGGATGTAGATATGCAATTTGAATGTGAGTGTGTGTAAGAGTATAGCTATCTCTGAAAGAAATGAATATGTAAAACGAAAAACAATGAGCATGAAGTTTGTATGCAAAAACGTCCATGATTCATTGATATCATATGGAAATGAGATAATAACCCTTATAAATGGACCATTGTGCCTCGGGTAAGACACAAGGTTTTAGGAGTCTGAATTGTTTAATATTACAGATCCAACAAAATTTAAAGACAAATTACTATTGGATAAAAGTGATTGGGACAAAATCTCTAGCTTCCCAGTTGCTGAGCCCTCCATTGACAGTTGGGAAAATCCAATCCTCCAGGTTATAACTGTCTTCATCATCCTCCATGGCGTTGACTTCGTGGTTTCTAATCTTCAAGGGTGGTCCTCCGGCACGAGCACGACGTATAACTTTTTGGGCTCCTGAAGTGAAACCCAAACCAACTTTGTCAGATTTGTATGGGATATCGGCAAGTTGGCCCCAAATAGTGAACCCACCTTCTTCGATCACTTCTTTGGCATCTTTCAAAGACGACATCTTGAGCGGAGGCCTTGTAATCTTTGGGACTTGAGAAACAGCCTTGGTTACTTCCACAGTTTGCGGGACTTCTTCAAAGTGCTGGAATGGAGTTTCAATAAATTCACCATCTAATTCCACATATCTTAAGGAATTTAGATGACTGACCATATACTCTTCTTCTCCATGAACAATGATGATTTTCCCCTGAATTGGATATTTCAGCATTTGATGCAACGTAGAGGTAACGGCACCAGCATTGTGAGTCCATGGTCAGCTTAATAAGCAGGAATATGAAGGGCGAATATCCATTACATAAAAAGTTGAATCAAATTTTTGGGTTCCAAATTTTATGGGGATGTCCACTTCCCGTCGCACCATCCTTTTTGAACCGTCGAAGGCCCTCACCACTATGTTTCTAGGTTTCAAGGTCAATCCTTCACAGTCAAGCCTATCAAGAGCCTTATTAGGCGACACATTCAGAGACGAACCGGTGTCAACCAAGACATGGGCCAAAGTCGTACCCTTGTATTCGACTGAGACATGCAATGCCTCGTTATGCTTCCTTCCCCTCAGTGTTAAATCAGCATCCGAAAAACCTAAACCATTATCTGCTGTCAAGCTGGCTACGCAGTCTTGGAACTGACTGGTAGATGTTTCTTGCGGTACATGGGCAGTTTTAAGGAATTTTACCAAGGCCTTCGCATGAGCCTCAAAACATAACAATAAAGCCAGCATGGAAATTTTTGATGGAGTTTGCCCCAGTTGTTCGACTACGTTGTAGTCGCTTCTTTTTATAATCTTTAGAATTTCCTCCATATCTTTTCGGGAGGTCTCAGGGATAGCTGTTGATTGTGCCTTCATCCGGACAGGGTCAACCAGAATACCTTTGCCTCAAGTCTCGGTTGACTCCGCAGTAGGAATGTCAGTAGGGGTGATAACATGGACTGTAGCAGTTTTGTCAACAGGAGTATCAGTAGAGATGATTGCACCTCTGAGAATAGCCTTTGGAGGAGCAACAACAATAAGAATGATTACAGGTCCAGAAATAACTTTTGGAGGAACAATCTCTAGAGATAATACCTTTCCACTTCGGGTTATCTTGCTAGTCCCTGCGATGTTACTGATATCAGAGTCAACTTTCTTAGAACTTGAATCTTCAGCAGCTGGCCAATCTTGCTTGATACCGTGATAGTAGACATCACCTCCATAATTCCATGGGACAGTTTTGTCTGACGAATACGAGATTGTTCCAGGCATTGTAATTATCAACGGAGCTACTTTAGGAACTGATTTAATTCTAACGGGTCTTTTGGTGGAGACCCTGGAAGAATTGGTCGAAATGGTCACTATGGAAACATCATTATATGAAATAGTTGGAATAGAAGTCTTCTCGAACAAAATCTCCTTGTCATCTATTAGGCATTAAACGCCTACTTTTAACAAATGACAGCTGGTTGGTGAGGATAAACAGAAATGACAACTTTCATCACAGCTTGGGAATACATCGAAATTCAACAAGTTCTTTTTGATAGTCAGGAGTGGGGTCACAAGTTCATCAACCAAAGTAACAATCATATCTTCCTCAATGGCATTGACATCACGGTCATGCTTGGGCATAGGGGCAGTGATGACATTGGGAATTTCTGGCGCATCGAATTCAATCTCTTTGGCTTCAAGAAGGTCTTGTACCTTATTTTTCAGAGCCCAACAGTTGTTAGTGTCATGGCCGAGACTCTCAGAATGGTATGTACAACGGGAATTAGGATGATAATGAGGAGAGGTTGTGTTAGGATTATTTGGAGCTTCTTTCAAAGTCACTAGATTGGATCTTAACAAATGTGGCAATACTTGAGATAGTGTCATATTAATTCGGGTGAACTGTTTGATTGGTCTTTCTGTTCTTGGCTGGTTGCTTCTTTGTTGAGCATGTGCGGGTTTAGGAATCATGACAGCCTCCATCATTGGACAGTGTCCATTCCTATCTTGATTTCTCTGAGGATATACAGCAACAACTTCTTTTTTTCCATTAAATGGTTTTCTTACAGCAGCAGAGGATGCATCTCTTTGAATCTTCCCATTCTTTATCCTGGCTTCCACTCTTTCATCGGTCAATATCAATTTGGTAAAACCTGCCGAGGAACTCCCAATTAAGTGATTAAATAAAGGACCGGACAAGGTGCCCAAAAACATGTCTACTAGCTCTCTTTCTGATAAGGAAGGTAGGACTCCTCCTGCTAAGTCCCTCCATTTTTTGAGCGTAGTCTTTAAATCCTTCACTTGAAACCATGGCCATACTCTGGAGTTGAGTACAGGTGGGAGCAAGGTCTGCATTGTATTGGTATTGTTTGTAAAAGGCAGCATCCAGATCTTCCCAATTATGAACATTGGCTCTTTCTAGCTGATAAAACAAATCAAGTTGAGTTCCGGACAGACTATCTTAAAATAAGTGTACCCATAAATCCTTGTCAGCAGTATGAGGTTTTATTTTCCTCACATAGGACCGGAGATGCATTTTGGGACATGAAACTCCGTCTTATTTAGCGAACACCGGTGCCTTTAATTTTGGATGAATGACAATCCCAGACACTAAACCTAACTCCTCAAAGTCCAGTCCATAAACTTTTTGAATTTCCATTGCACTTAATCGTTCCTCCAGATGCTTATACTTGTTGTCGGCCGGAGGATATTGTTCTTCAGAATAATCTTCTTCTTCCTCTTCCTCTTCTGAATCTGGATGGACAACTGCTTCCTTGCCTTTCCCAACTTGATTATCTTTCTCACCAGATGACGTTGTATAGTCTAAGGTCCACCTAGCTTGTCCATGAAACCTTCTTCCCATATTTAGAACTCCTATTATTTTCTTTGTTTTCTTTTTCTTCTCTTCAACCAGCAAGGTCTTCAACTCTTCATGTCCTTTGGCTAGAGTTAAGAACATCTGTTGGAACTGGGCATTTTGCGCCTGGAGGTCTTTCACCGTCTACTCGAGATCCATCTTACTGAAATAAAAAGTAGAAAGATGAGGAGACTTGTTGCAAGAAAACCTGCTTATGTTATGATGAATGGTAGATGCATATGCAATGATTTCAAGGAACTTAGAGATTTAAAATTTCTTTAGACCAAAAAGGAACACATGTCACATTAATAAATCAAAGCTTGAGTAAATCATGCCTCTTTTGGTCTTACAAAGAAATACAAAAACTCTAAGATAAAAAAGTTGTACGCATCCTTTTTGGTGCGATGTAGGCATTCAGGCTCCGCTCCTCATGAAGTTGCTTAGTAAGTTCCAAAATCTTATTCTCGCTAGCGTAGAATTGGGCCTCGAAAGAATCTCGCTCCCCCTTGAGTTCTATCTAATCTCTTTGTAAGTCTTCAAGAGAGGTGGGCATGTTTGGATTCAGGATTGTGTATGGAACATCTCCTTCCATAACAGGCTCAATGATTACGGGGAGAATGGAGGGATAAGGCATCATAAGACTCTGAGCACGAGTTCATACCCATTTGAGGTAAGGCTCAAGAGGGATGGAATTATTGTTCCCCAATGTCTTGATATCTACCTTATTCAACATCCTCTAAGCTCAGATAAATCTATGGCTATGACCTTGATCGTCATTCTCGTAGTCAAATACCAAACCTTGAATGAGCATCTCATGTGGGCCATCCCTTCCGGCGTAACCAAACTGTCTTAAGGCTAAGCAAGGGTTGTAGGTGATACCTCCTCTAATTCCAAGTAAAGGGATATTAGGGAATTCTCAACAACGGTCAACAATAGTAAAATTCTCTAAGGATCAGGAACACCAATGAATGTCAGAATGTTTGAGCGTCATCAACCTTTGTGACCACCTTGAACCTTGCTTGTTCTTCAATACAGATTGGGGGAAGATGCGAAATAAACCATCTTGCCAAGAGAGGGTTACAACACATAATGATACCTCTTTTCCTTATAGTGCGAGTGTGAAATGAATGTAGGATGTCTCCTAGCAAAGTAGGCATCGGGTTACGAGACATGAAGATCTTGACGGTGTTTACGTCTATGAGTTAGTCAGGATTTGGAAACAAAACCATCCCATAGATGAGGAGAGCCACAATTTTCTCAAAAGCTTGCAGATCCAAAGACTTCCAACAGCTTTGGGCTTTATCAAACAAGAACTTTGCTAGGAAACCCTTGACACCACTCCTTGTTTCCCAATTGGTTGTGACATCAGATGGTTGCAAGTGTAGATCTTGAGCAATCTCTTCTGGCTTTGGATCTCTTTCCGTACTGTTGAAAGGTAGTTGATTGAGAATGGGAATCCTCAAGAGTTGGGAGAATTCTTCCAAAGTTTGCACAAGTTGATAATCGAGAAATGTAAAGCAATGGTGTAAAGGATCAAAGAACTGAAAGAGAACTTTCATCATGTCTTCATCAGTGTTAGAGGTAACCAAGTTTAGGAGAAGACCATGTCTTTCAGTGAAGGGAGAATTCTCAGGAATCCTTGATGCTAACTCTTTGAGTTGAGGAGGAATCCTTACGAGATTGACTTGAACGGTTTTCCTGCGAATAGAATCCATGTCCTACAAAACAGAAACAAATATAAATCCCAAAAATCCTTGAAATGGTTAGTGAGTATGAGTATGATGTTATGATATTTATGATGTTATGTACAAGTAATGTATATACAAACAAAGAAAACAAATCCTTAGGTTTAGGCTCGCATGGAGTCTTATAGGTAAGTAGCCTCTTGAAGTTTAGTTGGCTCAAACCTATCCTAGCAATAATAACTGGGTTCTAAGGAGCTCAATATCACTGGTTTGTTTCTTTTGTCATTGTTTCAGCACAAGCCTCTTTAATGGCGACCGAAATATCCTAAAAAACCAAACCTCAATGAGTGTAGTATCGAGTATCTACCAACTTCGGACTGCACCAAAGTCGGTTATCTCACTACGTCCTAATGGACAAGTTGGTCAAGTAAAGGTTCTAGAAGTTCATTAGTGCTTCATGACATCACTCAGCGGCCCTGTATTCTCCTTGATTGACTCAAGGGCTACCGGTACCCACAAATATGTCGCACTAACGTAGCTATTGCTTAGACCATATCGGTATACCCCGCACAGTTTCCATAATGTATTGCTACTTACCTATAAGGTATCCTAAATCTGGGTAGAGGATTCAAACCAAAACAAAGAACCATAATGTAAAGCATACAAGTCAAACAAAGAAATCAAGTAAATTTGATCTAACCCTAAGGTAACCCCACTTTTAAAATTCTCCCTAGCAGAGTCGCCAGTTCTATGATACAGTGGGAGAACTGGCTTGGGTGTTTTTCTTTGATCACAAATGTTGCGGTTAGCAAGAGTCGCCACCGACTTTTCTTTTATCCAAAAGGAAAGGTCAAAAAAGCACAGGAAAGACCTTTGAGATTATTTCTTGAGTTCGGGGGGTAGATTATGAAAAGGGAAGGTATTAGCACCCTTTTCATCCATGGTTTTTCATGGGCTCTTAGTTACTTGCTAGATCACTTGCCTTTGTTTGAAATTATGCTTTGTGTGGTTTTTGAAATTATTTTGTAAAGAGGCCATTGTTTAGGCAAACTTTGTAATGATTCTCGTTCGTAATAATGTATACAAAGATATTGATCTTTTGAAAATGTTTTCAAGTTTGTAAGATGTTTTGAAAATGTAGGTATTTGTTTTGAAAATATCAAGGATGTTTTGTTTTGAAATGGAGAAAGTAATTAGGGGAATTCTACCTACTTAAAAGTCTTTCATGTTCATTTCCTCTTTCCTTTTACATTGTTATCTTACCATTGATTTGGTAAGTAACCTTATCTTTGGATGTAAATGGGACATGCGTGGGTCATCGTATAACCATGATTAGAAATGTTGCAAAGTATCTTAGCATTCTTTTTTAGGGACTAAGATCATTTTAAAGGAAACATAGATAGCGTTATCGAGGGACTATGATCTTATATTTTGCTTGTTTTTGCTAAGATACGTCACATGCATAATATGGCCATTTTGTAAGGCAACCAAGTGGATTTATCCTAGGGGTACTTGTGTGCAAGTGTATTGTTTTTCATGCTTGGTTTTGTCTTTGATTAGGGTTTTCTAATTGATTGGGTTTAGTCTTTCCATACAAACCCTAATTACTAGCATTTGTATATAAAGAAATAAATTGTAGAATTTAAAATTACTACTCTATTACAATACTTGTGGGAGGGGGTGTACAAATTAGAAATGGGGATTGCTAGAAAATAAACCTAATTATCTATTAAAACCATATTGAATTTGGATAAAAAATGTAGAAAAATGTAGAAATATATAAAAATGTAAAATGGAAAGAAAATGGACTTTTATTTGGATTTTTTTAGTAAAAAGGGGTTTTGTTTTAACCTAATTAACTAAAAGAAAAATAAATAATTAAATTAGTGAAAAGTAGACCTAAATTTACTAGGAAAATAATTTAAATAAAACCCTAATCTATTAATTGATTAAAAAAAGAAATTAAGTTTATAAGAAGAATATTTTTGGTATTTTTTGTCTTAAAAATAATTTATAGTATTATAAAATATTTTTGGTCTTTTTTGGTTTTAAAATAATATATTTTAATTGTGTAAAATAAAATAACTAAAACCCTAGTTTTTTTAATTAAATTTACAAACCAATTAGTAAAATAAATAAAGTATGATTAAATAAAGTAATTTTTGTGTAAAAATAAATAAATAAATTATATCAAAATATAAATCTAATGTCTTTATTTTTTTTTTTAGTATTACATAAAATATTTAAGAAAACAAATAACTAAAAATTTGAGAAAAAAGAAAATAAAATGGGCCAGGGGTGTGAATAGCCAGCAAAGGGGGTCAAAAGTAAAAAAATAAAGCCCAAGGGGATGAGGCTCAGCGCTGCCAAAAAAGGTCAGAATATGTAAAAAAATATGAAAAAATCCAAAAGGGTATAACCGGGGCTCGAACCCATGTCCCTATAGTCACAGGCGCGCGCTTCTACCACTGGGGTGGCTATACATTCGTTTATTAATATTAAATCATAAATATATATGATAAACACGTTCCTGAAGATAACTTCATCTTCAACCCCACGCCAAGCCTAAACCTATGTATCTTATTCAATTCTCAACAAAAATGAAAAATGTAAACAGGAAACAGGAAACTTATGGCAAATTTCCTCGCATTTCAGAAATGCAAAGCAATAAAATTATATATCAAAGACAAGCATGGATTTTAATGGCCCTAATCTGAACCCTAAAAATTTCAGAAACTTCAATCTTAAAATTCTCTAAGCTCAAGCAAAATAAATGAAAACTATAGACATGGTTAGCTTTAGAGCAATGATATCTACATTTTTCATTCACAAATAAACCATTAATGATGCATGTATGAAGAGTTCAAAAGTCAGAAAACTTACCTTGCAAGAGGGTATCGTGTTTGGAGTTTGAGTAGCTTTTAGTGATTTACAATGATTGGATTAGCTTCCTCAAGTTCCCAGGAAGCTAATGTGATTCTTAGCTTGAGCTGAAAGTGCCTGGGGAGTTCTCGAGAAGTCAAGGTGCAAGGTGTTGTTTTTAAAAATGGTGGATGATGATGGAGGTGTTACAGTGGTGGTGCAGGTGATGGAATTGTTTGTGTATGTTAATTATAAGCTTTTTAAAGTAAAAGGCCAAGAAACGCACAAGCAAATTTGGAGATTGGATTTAGAACTCAGAAATGGCAAGTTTTGAGGTGTTTTTGGTGATTCTATGTTCTTGGTGTTTTCAAGGCTCAAGCATGCGTGGTATTTGTGGAAAAATACTTGTGTATGTATATGCAAAAAGCTTGAGTGCTTTGGAGAGTCAGAAGTACAAGTTACAAGCTAATTGCTATGTTACTTGATTTTCAAGAAAAGTGGGAAAATAAGTTTCAAGAGGAAGTACAAGCATGGGCTGAGTGATTGTAAGTGTCTAGACAAGCTTATTTTGAGTTATGGGACTTGTATGATCAAAAGAGAACAAGTTCAAGGCTCAAGAACAAGTTTTATGCAAAAAGATACTTTATCAAAATGGCATTGTGCACTTTCTTCCCAAAATGGATATAAAGCATGGCCTTGCATTGAATGCTTGAATTGAGACCTCTAGCAGTTGTGAAAACAATTAATTATAGAGTGCCTAACAAGTTTTAGGCCTGTAAAATAGAGATTATGCAGCATAGGTTTGAAATTTGAATTTTGTTCATCACAAAATGACTTGTAATTCAAGTGTGAAAACCCTAACTTCATTTCTTCGATTCTCCTTACTCAAAAATGATCTCAAAGAGTTCTTGGAAATTTTGGAAATCTTGTAATGTTCTCTACAACCCCTCTTTGAATCACTTTTGAAAATTCCCCTTGGAACTATATGAAAAAATGCTATGAAGTTAGGTCAAAATCCTGACCAAATTAGGGCAAAATTTCACTAAGTGTTTTGTTTCATGACCATGTGTTCTTAAAATTATAACTTGATATCCAAGCACTTTTGGAAGGAGTTCTATAAATAAATGTTGTAGATTTCATGGAGATCTACAACTTTCATGTTGAAAGTTTCTTTTTAATCATCTTGCATCATGGTGGAATTTTTTTCTCAAAGTTGTGAAAAAATAAGAAATTTCCAACACTTAGAAAAATTTCTAAGTTTAGAAATTTTAACTTTTCAAAATGAAATCTTGAATTTTTGATTTCCTGATGAATAAGTTTCATATTTTGACATTCTTTGATGAATTGTGATCTTTGACATTTTATTTTGACCAAAAAGTCAAAGTTTGACTTTTCAGTATATAGTTGACTTTTGATCAGTTGATTGAAAATTCATCTGTCAATCCATTGGATTTGAGCAAAGTTTTAAGCTATTTTATTATGTAAAAATGATGCAATTGGACTCTTGGTATCATTCCTTAAGCCAATTGATCCTTTTATAGGTCAAAAATCAGAAATTGCCATTTCCCAGTCAAAACCCTAATTTTGACCATTTTGCCCTTTTGAAGATTTGGATAAAATTTCTTGAGGAATTATGGTCAAAACTTGATCAAATGATACATATGAGTTTAAAATGTTGATGTGGATAAAAAATTATGAAGTTTGAGTGTAAATTGGCCATAGTTGACTTTTTCCCCAATACAGCTGATTTTTAGGTCAACTGCTCAATTGACTGAGAAAAAGTGTGATCCAAAGCTTGAAACTTGACATGAGTAATATTGAGGGTCCATAATGATCCATGAAAGTCATATGGGGTATTGTAAGTTCAAATATCCTTTTGCAATCTTAAACCCTAATTTTGTTCATCAATGCTTAAGGAGGTGTCTTGAGCTGATCAACCCTAGTGCAATCTTGAGCCAAAGGAGATTTTGTGAGAAAATTCTTGATAAATGAGAGGGAAAACTTTGGGGTACAATAGTAGGCATACCACTTAGAATCTTGGAGAGTTCCCCTAATAAAAATTAAAACCCTATTCCTAAATCGTAAACCTAAACCCTAGTAACCTTGTGAACAAGGTAGATGAGAGGTGCCTAACACCTTCCTTTCGTCTAAAACGTGTTAACAAATTATAATCTCTGATCAAATTAGGGTTATCCGTTATATTCCCTTCCTTAGGATAAAAATTAATGGTGGCGACTCTCTATTTTTAGCTGGTTATTACAGCTGGCAACTCTGTTGCGGACTCAACCATAGGGTTTAGAAGTCTTCCTCTTAAGTTTAGGGTTTTGTTTGGGTTTTTGGTGTTTTCAATATTTGATTTATTTTATTTATTTATTTATTATCTATGGCCTATTGTCATATTATTACCATTTTTGTTTTATTTGTTGACGAGATTTATTTTTTAAAAAAATGTTTTCAAAAACCTTAGAAAGAAGGTTCGTCTATTGGCCAATGAGATACATCATCCCTATGAGTTTTTATGACGACTTCTCCTAGAGTCGGTGTCCAAAACAAAAATATGTCTTAAGAGATATCCTTTTGGGGGTATGACTTTGGAATGAAATATATGACTTTTTGTATAACCCTTAAACCAAAATCTCATGGTGAGACCTTTGACGACTTTAGAGACGAAAGTTTCGCTCTACAAAGAGGCTCCACTTAAGGGAGGCCCTTTTGCCTTCCCCTCTAGTGTTATACATGATACCCTTAAGGAAACCACCTTACGGGGAGGTTATAATATGCGTAGGCCAAAGCTAGGAACCTACCAACTAAGGATACCTTTCATAAATCCCGTTACTATGCCACACAATCATGCATTTATACATCTTGCATTTCACATATTCATTATTCTCCATTCTTTTTTCTGTCTTATTCACGGAATTAAAAAAATAATCAAAGTTTTTTGGTTAAGTGTCTTAAAAATGAATTCCAGAGGGAAACAACTTGTCTGTGTTAGTGCCGTCAAGCCAGATATGACAAAGATCAAGACCATCAAAGGGAAACTATCTGAAAAAGCTTTGAAGATGTTTACTCGTTGTTATGGGGATAACCTTGAGTTGAAAAAATTGATGTACAACTAGATGTTATTTCTGTCTTGGTTCAGTTCTACGATCCTCTGTAGAGGTGTTTTATATTTCAAGACTTTCAACTAGCGCCGACTTTGGAAGAATTTGATAGGCTCTTGGATTTTTATAAGGAAAAAGCTTATGTAGGAATTGGAAAAACTATTTACGTTAAGGACTTAGCAAATGGTTTAGGGATCCCTTATCCTAAATTTTCACTTAATTACAAAAAAGAAGGTGATGTACAAGGGGTTAAAAGACAATATTTGGAAGCTAAAGCCCTTTCTTTTTCCAATAACAAAGAATGGGAGTCTTATGTTGATTGCTTAGGGCTACTTGTCTTTGGTACATTTCTGTTTCCGCAGACTTTAGACTATATTGACCTTGCAGCTATTAGTGTATTTTGGGGCATAAAAGCTTTGAATGCGGAACCAACTCCTACTTTGCTATGCTCTTCACAATCGTTACGAAAAGGGGAGGGGTATACTAAAATGTTGTATCTCGGTCTTGTATTCTTGGTTTATGACTCATCTCTACAAAGAAGATTATATGATTAAAACTCTGACACGATTTGAGTGTCCTCAAAAGGTCTCTTACTGTTGATTCAGTGTTGTGGTATGTGATGAAGCTAAACATTGGGGATATCATTTACAGTTTTGGAGATTTTCTGAATGTTCCATTGATTGGATCACATGGTTTCACAAATTAGAACCCTACCTTGGCTTTGCAAAAACTTGGTTACCCTTTGGAGTATAAACCCTCCTATGAATAACTTCAACAAATAATCATTCACGACATGGGAAAAAATGACTGAGAGTTGCTCAACAAGATCATCCGAGCTTGGAATAGAGTTAATAAAAGAAAGACCGAAAGGAAGAACACTGTGGAGAAATAACCTTACACCCTATGGGTTTTGGATAGGGTGCAAGTTGTTAAGTTACCATTTGACGTTAATCCTAAGTACAAGCCAGATTTCCTAGATCATCTGCATATGTCCTTAGAAGAAATAGACAACTTGAAGAAAGCGTTGAATCAAGCTCAAAAGGAGAAAGAAGAATTGGAGCTTAACCTTCATAACTTAGCTAAGGATAAAAGACAGATGCAACGTAAGCTTGAGTCAAAAGACCAACAAATTCAGAAAGACCATGAAGCTTTTGAAAAAGAGATTCTTAAACAGAAACGTTCAACTGGAAAATTGTTGAGTGCTACCTTCAACTTAGATTCTCACAACCAACATTTGGAAGATGCTGCTGGTGAAATCGGGAGGCTAAGTAGGTGGTACAAAAAGGCGATGCAAGACAAAAAGGAGATGGAAGAAAGTTTGAGGGCTCAAATTCAAAGTTTGGCAGAATCTTCTTCGGATAAAAAGGAACAAATGTTGTATCTTACTACGAGACTCCAAGATAGCCAAGAATCATATGTAGGAAATGTAACACCCCAATTTATGTGAGTCAATGGGGTTTATGATGTGGTGTGATGTCTTGTTGGGGGCTAGATGCCTTAGAATTATAAAGGTTAAGGTTATAGGGGTGTGTAGAATAATATGGATTATTATTATCACTATATTATTAGGATAATTATTATTATTTTATAATAATAATTAAATAATTATTTAATTGGGAAAACTAAGGTTATATTATTATTTGGTTATATTAGAGTATAAATAAGGAAAAAGAGTCAGTACGTAGAAATAAAGAAAGAGAAGCGTAGAAGAGAGAAGAGGAGAAAGAGCACTAGGAGGCTAGGTCAAGAAGTTTCATCTGTAGGAATCAAGAACCGCGAGAACTTAAGGTAAGGGGGATTTTAACTCTATAAGGGTTTGCCTAATGATGGGGTATGGTAGAATTTAGATTGTATAATTGTATGTTTTGATTTCTCCATATTTTGTTATTTTTGGGGTTTGTTCTTGTTGATAGAATTTTGGTGATTTTGGTGTGTTTTGATGTGATTGAATGATATGAATTGGTTAGAACTGGTAGATGAATGTTGATGAATAATTAACCTGTTAAAAAGATGAAATTTGATGTGAAAATCATGAATTTTGGGTGTTGAAACATGGAAAGTCGTAACCTGAAAAGTTACAGAATTTGCCACTGTTATCGCAGGATAATCAGTTACCCGAATATGGTAACCGATTACCATATCAATGGTTGGAACGAGGTTTAGCTACTGTCATGTGGTAACTGGTTCCAATAAGTGGGTAACCAGTTACCGTGATGAATTTTGAAAAGAAACGAGGCTACTTTCCTGCGGTAACCAGTTACTATAACTGGGTAACCGGTTACCACTGCTACTGACAACTATTTTGGAAAACTCCTAAAACTCATAACTTTTGCCTCGGGTGTCTGTTTGACGCGCCGTTTGGACCGTTAGAAAGATAAAATAATTTCCTATCTTATAAAAATGATTTATAATTCAGTAGTTAACTATTTAACCAACATTGCTACCGATTTGTAAGTGTGTTCTGATTTGTATGCCATGAATTATGTTGTAGTTATTTGCGATGATTGTTTTGATTGTGTGATACGAGATACATGATGCAGACAATGACAAAGGCCTATATTGGTGATATTTTTATGAGTATTAAAGATAAATTCAAAGTATATTGTTGCATGACAGTGTCTCATGCATTCATAAAGTGAAGGCCTGTAGTGGCAAGCGAAGGCTTGTATTGGCGAGTGAAGTTGATTGCCCTAAATTGGCATTATTACGAAGAGGGTTCTACCCTGATTGGTACCACATGCATTGTATCAGTTTCACTCTTTTGCATCATATTGTGATTGATAATTCGATTGGGTAAAGATTGATGAAAGTGTGTGTTGTATTACATTGTATGTTATATGCTGATTATATGCTTTAATCTTACCTAATCATTATTATGTTTCCTCTTATTTTGTTATGATATCTCACCCTTTTTGTTTGAATTTTACCTCCACGTGGGTAACGTGCATATGATCTGAAGTAGCTAGAGATTGAAAGTTAGCTGAGGAGTTCCATCAATTGTGTAGATTGAGTTGGTGTCTATTCTGATACGTAACACTTGGGGTTTCACGTGATTTGTTTTGTCATGATTATGAGTGAACATGTATTACTCCATAATTTAAATTATTTTATGATTATGCTGATGTGTGAAGGATAACAATTATAACTCCGGTTGGAGGATCGAAATGACTATTTATTGATGTTTTTCCGCTGCGAATAAATGCATTAAAGTTTAAGACTTTTGAATACATGATTTGTGTTGCGTATCCTTATTTTGAGCATGTGTGATTGGTGAAGTATTTGACATCCTATTCGATTGATGATTATTTAGCAATTAATTTACTCTAATTATTATATAAATTACCGAAGGGGAAATAGGGTGTTACAATTGGTATCAGAGCAGTTCGGTCCGTCCGACCAGGTTGTTGAGTCATTAGTATAGTGTGACAGTAGAATACTCTCGATGTTTTTTTGTCTAACCGTTTTTTGATGTTGTGATGTGAGCAGAGCAATGGCTGGAAGAGGAAATGGTGCACTCGCTAATGCATTGCAGATCCAGAACCCCAGATCGAAGGAGCCACAGCCTTCCTGGATCGAAAGCCATAGTCTTCTGGATCGAAGCTGCCCATTATCCTCCTGAATCGAAGAAGGCACCTCCCTTCTAGATTGAAAGGGCCACAACATTCTTAGATCTAAACCATAGCCTTCTGGATCGAAGTTGCCCATTTTCCTCCTGAATAGAAGAAGGAAGCTCCCTTCTGGATCGAAAGAGCCACAACCTTCCTGGATCAAACGCCATAGCCTTCTGGATCGAAGCTTCCTATTGTCCTCCTGAATTGAAGAAGGCATCTCCCTTCTGGATCGAAGGAGACGTTTTCTTCCTAGATCGAAGGATATCAATCTCTCCCTGCAATCGAATGGTGCCCCCCTTTATATTTTTTTCATTTCTTTATTGACCTTTTTTATATTTAAATTAACCTTAAATCAAAAATCACAAAAAAGACATTAGGATAGTATTTTTTTCTAATTAAATTAATTTTGTAAACAAATTAATTAATTATTTTAACATCTTTTTCTTAAAGTTAAAATTAAATAGACTTAGGTTTTATTTTCTTTTATACCAAAAACAACAAAAATATTTACTTTTTACATTTTCAGACGTGTTTTCAACTTTGCGCGCGTTTATTTAATTTCGTATTTTTACTATTATTGTATCTGTTTACTGGGTGTAATAGATAAAAATTAGGATATTTACTGCTTTATCCCCCTTTATCCTTATATAATGTAAATCCCCCCCCCCCCCCCGAAGTATTGTAATAGCGTAGATTTAAATTCCTGCACTTTAATATTATGTAATATATTAACTGTTAGTAACTAGGTTTGTATGACAAAACTGAAATCAAACGTTAGCAAACTTGATAAAAAGATAAATAACTGAATTGAACACAATTGCACACAAGCACCTCTAAGGTACGCCCACTTTGGTTGCCTTAAAAAAACAATCATGAGGAAGGAACACTTTAGCAAAGACCCGTAAAATCAAAAGATCATAGTCCCTCAATGACCCTACAGTTGCCTTCTCGGTAAATGATCTAGTCCCTAAAACAGAATTGCTAAAGCGTCTCCAAAAGTTGCCTTCGTGACTGTAACGTCCCTCCAGTTGTCCCTCAACATCCAACGATAAGGCTACCTACTCACTAATAGTAAGATAGCACTGTCTAAAGGAAAAGATGAAAAGAATGACCCTTTTCAAATAACAAAGTAGATAGCTGTTAGAAGTTTGCTCAAACTATTTTTGAACTTACATAAAAACTAATTTTCCAAAGACATTTCAAAACACTTTGTATATTTTATCCACTATCCCGAGAAACATTACAAAGTTCTCCGTACTAAGGAGTTTTCAAAACATTTTCAAACACAAAGCACAAAAGCATCTTGAAAAATGAGCAAACCTCTAGGAGCCCGTGGAAAACCACAGATGGAAAGCGTGCTAACACCTTCCCTTTCCATAATCTACCCCCCTTACTCGGAAAACTCTCGAAATGGTATTTTTCTGTTCTTTTCACCCTTTCCTTAATTTGGATAAAAGAAAAGACGGTGGTGACTCTTGCTTACTGCGACATTTGCGAACAAAAAACGCAAAACCAGTATATAATAGTCAGTTCTGCCACCATATCAAAGAACTGGTGACTCTGCTAGGGATAAAATAAAAAGTGGGGTTACATTATAGTTAGTTCATTATTTAACTGCTTTGTTGTGCTTTGTTTGCTTTACCCTTGGAGGGTTGTTTGGGTTGTTTCAATAGATCCTACACCCGGATCTAGGGCACACTTTTAGGTAAATAGCAATAGATCATGGAGACTGTACGGCATAGACCGATATGGTTGAAGCGATGGTTGTGTTGGTGTGACACTTTGGTTGGTACTGGTATCCCTTGTGCTGAATTGAGGAGAATACAGGGCCGCCACGTGGTGTCGTGAAGCACTAACAAACCTTAGAACCTTAGTTGAACAAACTTGGCCATTAAAAAGTAGTGAGATAGCCGGTCTCAGTGTAAAGCTGGGAATTGGTTGATACTCGATACTACACTCATTGAGATCGGACTTTTGGGATGTTTCAGCCGCAAGAAAAGATTGCTAAGTTGAGATAATACCGATAAAGGAAGATCAGTGATATTGAGACTCCTTAGAACCTGGATACTATTTCTAAGACAGGTTGAGCCAACTAAACTTCAAGAGGGTAATTACCTATGGAATCCATGCAATCCTAAACCTAAGGCTACTTGTGTGACTTGTTTGCTTTCTTTTCCTAACAATTTGAACTCATTGCAGGGCTTTGTTTGTATTCCTTGCAGGATCTTGTTTGTGTAAATCCAATAAATTGGTTTCTTACCCTTACACTTTTGCTTAACGCATAGCATACACATCATAACAACATGCCACAACATTTCCTTAACCATTTCAAGGATCTCAAGGGTTTGTGATACAGGTTATGGTAAATCAGACGTCTAGCAAGGGGCAAAGGGGATTTATTTTCCTCTGGCCGATGTTGTCAAAAGATCAAAACACGATAACTTGAGTCAGGGGCTATGACCCACTTGATATGGTGAGCTTGACTCTCGTATAAGGACACTCAACGATACAAAGTTCTTCAATCAAACTACAAACTTTGACTGCTGACATCTTCTTGTTTACCCTGCGAGATCCTTGAAAACATTTTCATATCATACATGACATTTCATAACAGGTAGTCTCCAGTATAAGTCTCTCATGTTCTCACCATTTATTTCAGCAATGGCTCTCAAACAAGACAACAGAGATCTCCAAACTCAAGATGCTCAATTCAAAGAAATGTTCCTGAGTCTAACCAAGGGGCAAGAAGGATTGAAAACATTCCTCGTCGGGAATCTGACCAAGAAACATCCTGACAATGACAAGGATGAACAATTGGAACAACTACAAGCTTTGGTAGAAGAAATGAGAACCCAGATGCTGGAGCAAATGGATCTTATCCAAGGCTTATCCCGGGGACAAGAAGAGCTAAGAGGCAATGTCAACAAGCTTCATTAAGACGGATGCAATTGTAAGAGGAAAACAGTTGAGGCGGAGGATCAATTCATTCATCAACCTCTGATGGGACAAAAAGTTAGCTTGGAGAGTAGGACTTTCCAGATGGCTGTTACGCTAAGGGTTCAACAATGACCTCGCCAACCACAACAGGGTAATCAGTAAATGCAAGACAAGCCCGAGAAGCAATTCACCAAAATCAACATGTCCTTGACTCAAGCATTGCATCAGGTATTGGAAGCCAAGCTGGTTGTATTAAGGGAGCCTCTTCAAAAACCTAATACTTCTTCTCATCACTACAAGCATAATGAAAGATGCATGTATCACTCCAACAGTCGTGGGCACGACACTGACCACTGTTGGGCGTTGAAGAACAAGATTTAAGACCTGATTGATGAAGGAGCGTTGGAGTTCACACAGGATGGCCAAACTGAATTCTTCTGCCGTCTCCCAAAGACATGCCATCTGAAGTGACAAGATCAGACGTAGAAGTTTTTGTTCATTAGAATTTTCAATTTGTAACTTTCTTTTGATTGTTCGAACATTTATTCATGTCAAACTTTGTTACTTTATCAATGCATTGCATATGTCTATTTTGAATAAATTCATTTGTATTCACTATATTTAAATTGCTTTCCTTTTGTGATATTCAACTCTCAATCAAAAGCTCTGAGCCTTTAGAGGGAGGATGACGAAAACGATACCAAAATCTCTACAGTATGATTTTGAACACACCCTGCTGACGATGTACAAGCGTTGTTTCAAATCCTAAACAGTGTATTTATAAGGAAGATAATCCTTAGTCAACCCCTTTGAGCCTAAGAAGTAGGAGTTTTCTTTTCACACAAATTAAAACCCTTAATCATAACCTGGGGTAGGGTAGTTTTCTTAGTTAATTCAGATGTGCATTCAGTCGCAAGCTCTCCCTTTACACACGACAAATTGTGTAGAAGATACCTTCTAAAAGATGGTGATGGTTCGACATAATCATCAAAGTAGGTAGTCATTATTTTTCAAAATAAAAGCCCATTAAGTCAAAACCTATGAAGGAGACTTAAGAAAAAAACTGGGGCATCCCGCTGACTGTAAACACAAAAGAAACAGTTCAGGCAAAAGTAGGGATAACAAAATCGAAAAAAGAGGTTACTACAAATCCTCGACAAAGGAAAAGATTACAAAATGACTGCCTCTTCAAAATAAACATTCAGTATCCGAACCATCACCGGAACATCAAGGACAAGATTCCAGACTCAATTGGGATTCAAAATGCACAATTAACTTAGCATAGGACTGAAGAACATCACGAAGAACGGGTGGGTACAAATAAACTTTGAGAATTTATCCTTTGTTTCTTGAACTGTGAACCAGGCCACGCTACAACCCTTAAAAGTCCTAACTGAAGCATAGGTTAGTTCGGAAGCATACTGTTACAAAAGAGTATCCTGACTCCTGTAGGGTTTGCTATAAATCCCGAGTTGATATCACACTTTTACAAAAAAAATTGTTTTACTAAAAAATGAATTTTCAAACTTTAAGACAGACATAAGCTTTGCATTCTTAAAATACCATTGTTTGCATATGACTATTTGTTCAAATAGCAGAGAAATTCATACAATGTATATTCAGTGAACGAAGACCCTCTCAACGGACAGAATCACCTCAGATGGAAAGACATTCCATTTATAGACCTTTCATAATCAAGGGGCATAGCATGGTGTCCAGCTGATCTGGGGAAGTTAAGTCAAGGTTCAAGGAATCTCTCAAAAAATGCCAAATAGCCAGGGGCAGATCTCCATCTGAAACACTTAGGGCATTGGACATGAATTCCAGCAACGAATCTTGTACGATCAAACAAACATCTTTTGGCAGTGTGGCAACACTTACTATTATGGACAATGACAATTATCCGTACCCGGTGAACATGGACATAGTCGGAAAATACTACGCATAAACAAAGACCCGTTAGGTTGACTGGCCTAGGAAAAAATAAGGGCATCCCGGAGAACTAAAAGGGTTCAAGCAAAAATTAGGGATAAAAACAAAAAATTTGTACACCCGGAAAGTCGAAAACCTGAAAAGGCGGCTTGGGCAAAAAAAGGGTATCCCGGTGGACTGAAAATCTGAAAAGAATATCCAGGCAAAAGTTAGGGATTAAAGCGTATGACTACGTCCCGTCATCTCGTCACTTGTCTAATCAATAGAAGGTTTATTACCCTGATCTGCATTCACCAAGGACTCCAAAAGTTGGGATAACAGTCAAACCATCTACAAAATCCCTGGCTTATATTTTCTACAACAGGTATCGAGACAGGGGCATTCTACTACAAGGTCATCGCCATATTCTCAGCTTACAACCTATTGATGTCAGGTGTTATCATACCCTTGGTAGAGCAAAATCTCCAAACTACTACTCCAACGAAAATTCCCCAATGAAGTCGCCAAACTTCTCGGGATTCCCCAAGCAGATTATAGAGTTTCCCTTCCCCAACAGAAACATTCTGAATAAAGCAGATTTCCGCTAGAAACGGTGCAGAAACGATCCAGAGATGGATGTCATTCTTACACTTATTTCAACACATCATCTAGAAACGGTTCAGGTACAATCCAAGAACAGATGTCATCCTGACACTTACTCTAGATTCTCATCTAGAAACAACTCAGGTACGATCCAAGAACGGATGTCATCCTGAAACCTACTCCAGATCATCATCTAGAAATGGTTCAGGTACGATCCAAGAACGGATGTCATCCTGACACTTACTCCAGATTCTCATCTAGAAACAGTTCAGGTACAATCCAAGAATAGATGTCATCCTGACATTTACTCCAGATTCTCATCTAGAAACGGTTCAGGTATGATCCAATAATGGATGGCATCTTGGCACTTACTCCAAATTCTCATCTAGAAAAGGTTCAGGTACGATCCAAAGACGGATATCATCCTGACAATTACTCCAGATTCTCATCTAGAAACGGTTCAGGTACGATACAGAAACAGATGTCATCCTGAAACTTAGTCCATATTTCCTCTAGAAATGGTGTAGATATGATCCATAGACAGATGTCATTCTGACACTTATTTCAATGCATCATCTAGAAATTGTTCAGGTACGATCCAAATACGGATGTCATCTTGACGCTTACTTTAGAGTCTCATCTAGAAACGTTTCGGGTACGATCCAGAAACTGATGTCATCCTGATACTTATTCCAGATTATCTTCTAGGAACAGTTCAAGTACGATCTAGAGACGGATGTCATCCTGATACTTATTCGACATGTTTCATGTATAGTGCATATACGATCCAAAGACGGATGTCATTCTGACACTCATTCAATACATGTTCACGTACAATCACGACATAGACCCATCCACAAAATATCCGCAGGTACATTCTCCAGCAGGTACAGAGGCAGAAACGTCGTGATGCAAAGTCATCACCATATCCTCAGCATACGTCCTAGTGACGTCTACGTTCCCCACAAAGTAAAAAAAAACCAATGTTTTAACCTCTTATTCCCCGAGCAGGAATTACTTCCTCCAGCCAAGTTCCTTCAGAGAGCTAAAAATATGTGTTCCCCAGCCGAGCTTTATAACCTTAAATGGTTTATAAAACCTCCTCCAGGTTAGAGTTTATTTCTCAGGCTACGGAAGTTCATTCCCCAACAGAGTTCATTTCTCTACATCGGCAACATTTTCCAATAAGCATCTCCCTCCACAGAGTTATTCTCAAGCAAAGTCAATCCCCGACAAATCGACTATATTCATCATCAGCGGAAACGAAGGGTTCAACGTCTTAACGCTCTTTAGCAGCAGTCCGAGATTTACTTTCCCAAACTGGAAAATATCGCAATAGCATCCCATATTCATACATCATGGCATGCGCATACACATCGCATACAACATAATCTCATTTATTTTGAGAATATCATCAAAATGCATTTTATACATCATGACATTGCATACGACTAATTCTTTACCTTTTTCAGGGAAAGATCAAATCAATAAACACCGTTAACTACTTATGTGACCTGGTAGTCTTTTCAAAAGCTACGTATAACAAATGGTTATCTCGGGATCTTCCTCAGAAAGATGCCCTCACAAGACCTTATCTGGTCCAGTCAGATCGACACTAAGATCTCTTTGATTTCTATTCCAGTTGAAGATATTCCAAGACTTTTATCTGGTTCAGTTGAATCAACCCTAAGATTCTTCTGATTTCCATTCCAGTCAAAGTTGATCCAATACCTTCTCTGGTTTAGTCCGATCGACACTAAGATCTCTCTGATTTCTATTCCAGATGAAGATATTCCAAGACTTTTGTCTGGTTCAGTTGAATCGACCCTAAGATTCTTATGATTTCCATTCCAGTCAAAGTTGATCCAAGATCTTCTCTGGTTCAGTCAGATCGACACTAAGATCTTTTTGATTTCTACTCCAGATGAAGATATTCCAAGACTTTTGTCTGGTTCAGTTGAATCGACCCTAAGATTCTTCTGATTTCCATTACAGTCAAAGTTGATCCAAGACATTCTCTGGTTCAGTCAGATCGACACTAAGATCTATCTGATTTCTATTCCATATGAAGATATTCCATGACTTTTGTCTGTTTCAGTTGAATCATCCCTAAGATTCTTCTGATTTCCATTCCAGTAAAACTTGATCCAAGACCTTCACTGGTTCAGTCAGATCGACACTAAGATCTCTCTGATTTCTATTCCAGATAAAGATATTCCAAGACTTTTGTCTGGTTCAGTTGAATCGACCCTAAGATTCTTCTAATTTCCATTTGAGTCAAAGTTAATCCAAGACCTTCTCTAGTTCAGTCAGATCGACACTAAGATCTCTTTGATTTCTATTCCAGATGAACATATTCCAAGTCTTTTGTCTGGTTCAGTTGAATCGACCCTAAGATTCTTCTGATTTCCATTCCAGTCAAAGTTAATCCAAGACCTTCTCGTGTTCAGTCATATAACACTAAGATCTCTCTGATTTCTATTCCAGATGAAGATATTCCAATACTTTTGTCTGGTTCAGTTGAATCGACCTTAAGATTCTTCTGATTTCCATTCCAGTCAAAGTTGATCCAAGCCCTTCTCTGGTTCATTCAGATCGACACTAAGATCTCTTTGATTTCTATTCCAGTTGAAGATATTCCAAGACTTTTATCTAGTTCAGTTGAATCAACCCTAAGATTCTTCTGATTTCCATTCCAGTCAAAGTTGATCCAATACCTTCTCTGGTTTAGTCCGATCGACACTAAGATCTCTCTGATTTCTATTCCAGATGAAGATATTCCAAGACTTTTGTCTGGTTCTGTTGAATCGACCCTAAGATTCTTATGATTTCCATTCCAGTCAAAGTTGATCCAAGACCTTCTCTGGTTCAGTCAGATCGACACTAAGATCTCTTTGATTTCTACTCCAGATGAAGATATTCCAAGACTTTTGTCTGGTTCAGTTGAATCGACCCTAAGATTCTTCTAATTTCCATTCCAGTCATAGTTGATCCAAAATCTTCTCTGGTTCAGTCAGATCGACACTAAGATCTCTCTGATTTCTATTCCAGATGAAGATATTCCAAGACTTTTGTCTGCTTCAGTTGAACCGACCCTAAGATTCTTCTGATTTCCATTCTAGTCAAAGTTGATCCAAGACCTTCTCTGGTTCAGTCAGATCGACACTAAGATCTTTCTGATTTCTATTCCAGATGAAGATATTCCAAGACTTTTGTCTAGTTCAGTTGAATCGACCCTAAGATTCTTCTGATTTCTATTCCAGTCAAAGTTGATCCAAGACCTTCTCTGGTATAGTCAGATCGACACTAAGATCTCTCTGATTTCTATTCCAGATGAAGATATTCCAAGACTTTTGTCTGGTTTAATTGAATCGACCCTAAGATTCTTCTGATTTCCATTTCAGTCAAAGTTGATCCAAGACCTTCTCTGGTTCAGTCAGATAGACACTAATATCTCTCTGATTTCTATTCCAGATGAAGATATTCCAAGACTTTTGTCTAGTTTAGTTGAGTCAACCCTAAGATTCTACTGATTTCCATTCTAGTCAAAGTTAATCCAATACCTTCTTTGGTTTAGTCATATTGACACTAAGATCTCTCTGATTTCTATTCCAGATGAATATATTCCAAGACTTTTGTCTGGTTCAGTTGAATCGACCCTAAGATTCTTCTAATTTCCATTCCAGTCATAGTTGATCCAAAATCTTCTCTGGTTCAGTCAGATCGACACTAAGATCTCTCTGATTTCTATTCCATATGAAGATATTCCAAGAATTTTGTCTGCTTCAGTTGAATCAACCCTAAGATTCTTCTGATTTCCATTCTAGTCAAATTTGATCCAAGACCTTATCTGGTTCAGTCAGATCGACACTAAGATCTCTTTGATTTCTATTCCAGTTGAAGATATTCCAAGACTTTTATCTGGTTCAGTTGAATCGACCCTAAGATTCTTCTGATTTCCATTCCAGTCAAAGTTGATCCAATACCTTCTCTGGTTTAGTCCGATCGACACTAAGATCTCTCTCATTTCTATTCCAGATGAAGATATTCCAAGACTTTTGTCTGGTTCAGTTGAATCGACCCTAAGATTCTTATGATTTCCATTCCAGTCAAAGTTGATCCAAGACCTTCTCTGGTTCAGTCAGATCGACACTAAGATCTCTTTGATTTCTACTCCAGATGAAGATATTCCAAGACTTTTGTCTGGTTCAGTTGAATCGACCCTAAGATTCTTCTGATTTCCATTACAGTCAAAGTTGATCCAAGACATTCTCTGGTTCAGTCAGATCGACACTAAGATCTATCTGATTTCTATTCCATATGAAGATATTCCATGACTTTTGTCTGTTTCAGTTGAATCATCCCTAAGATTCTTCTGATTTCCATTCCAGTAAAAGTTTATCCAAGACCTTCATTGGTTCAGTCAGATCGACACTAAGATCTCTCTGATTTCTATTCCAGATGAAGATATTCCAAGACTTTTGTCTGGTTCAGTTGAATCGACCATAAGATTCTTCTAATTTCCATTTGAGTCAAAGTTAATCCAAGACCTTCTATAGTTCAGTCAGATCGACACTAAGATCTCTTTGATTTCTATTCCAGATGAACATATTCCAAGTCTTTTGTCTGGTTCAGTTGAATCGACCCTAAGATTCTTCTGATTTCCATTCTAGTCAAAGTTAATCCCAGACCTTCTCTGCTTCAGTCATATAACACTAAGATCTCTCTGATTTCTATTCCAGATGAAGATATTCCAATACTTTTGTCTGGTTCAGTTGAATCGACCTTAAGATTCTTCTGATTTCCATTCCAGTCAAAGTTGATCCAAGACCTTCTCTGGTTCAGTTAGATCGACAATAAGATCTCTCTGATTTCTATTCTAGATGAAGATATTCCAAGACTTTTGTCTGATTTAGTTGAATCGACCCTAAGATTCTTCTGATTTCCATTTCAGTCAAAGTTGATCCAAGACCTTCTCTGGTTCAGTCAGATAGACACTAAGATCTCTCTGATTTCTATTCCAAATGAAGATATTCCAAGACTTTTGTCTAGTTTAGTTGAGTCAACCCTAAGATTCTTCTGATTTCCATTCTAGTCAAAGTTAATCCAATACCTTCTTTGGTTTAGTCATATTGACACTAAGATCTCTCTGATTTCTATTCCAGATGAATATATTCCAAGACTTTTGTCTGGTTCAGTTGAATCGACCCTAAGATTCTTCTAATTTCCATTCCAGTCATAGTTGATCCAAAATCTTCTCTGGTTCAGTCAGATCGACACTAAGATCTCTCTGATTTCTATTCCAGATGAAGATATTCCAAGACTTTTGTCTGCTTCAGTTGAATCGACCCTAAGATTCTTCTGATTTCCATTCTAGTCAAAGTTGATCCAAGACCTTCTCTGGTTCAGTCAGATCGACACCAAGATCTTTCTGATTTCTATTCCAGATGAAGATATTCCAAGACTTTTGTCTAGTTCAGTTGAATCGACCCTAAGATTCTTCTGATTTCCATTCCAGTCAAAGTTGATCCAAGACCTTCTCTGGTATAGTCAGATCGACACTAAGATCTCTCTGATTTCTATTCCAGATGAAGATATTCCAAGACTTTTGTCTGGTTTAGTTGAATCGACCCTAAGATTCTTATGATTTCCATTTCAGTCAAAGTTGATCCAAGACCTTCTCTGGTTCAGTCAGATAGACACTAAGATCTCTCTGATTTCTATTTCAGATGAAGATATTCCAAGACTTTTGTCTAGTTTAGTTGAGTCAACCCTAAGATTCTACTGATTTCCATTCTAGTCAAAGTTAATCCAATACCTTCTTTGGTTTAGTCATATTGACACTAAGATCTCTCTGATTTCTATTCCAGATGAATATATTCCAAGACTTTTGTCTGGTTCAGTTGAATCGACCCTAAGATTCTTCTAATTTCCATTCCAGTCATAGTTGATCCAAAATCTTCTCTGGTTCAGTCTGATCGACACTAAGATCTCTCTGATTTCTATTCCAGATGAAGATATTCCAAGACTTTTGTCTGCTTCAGTTGAATCGACCCTAAGATTCTTCTTATTTCCATTCTAGTCAAAGTTGATCCAAGACCTTCTCTGGTTCAGTCAGATCGACACTAAGATCTTTCTGATTTCTATTCCAGATGAAGATATTCCAAGACTTTTGTCTAGTTCAGTTGAATCGACCCTAAGATTCTTCTGATTTCCATTCCATTCAAAGTTGATCCAATACCTTCTCTGGTATAGTCAGATCAACACTAAGATCTCTCTGATTTCTATTCAAGATGAAGATATTCCAAGACTTTTGTCTGGTTCAGTTGAATCGACCCTAAGATTCTTCTGATTTCCATTCCACTCAAACTTAATCCAAGACCTTCTCTGGTTAACTCAGATCGACACTAAGATCTCTAAGATTTCTATTCCAGCTAAAGAAGCTATGAAGCCCCAAAACTGACCGGATAATAGTCAATCAATAATTCAAGACACTGTGAAGCCTAGATCCTGACCAGATAACAGTTTAATCTCATCTCCCCAGTAAGTCGTTGTAAAGCCTGGAATACGACCAGATAGCAGTCAGCCTTATCATCCTCAGCAAGTCTCTGTGAAGCCTATATCCTGACTAGATAGCAGTCCACTTCCGTCTCTTCAATCAAGAGATGACTCCCCAGTAGAGTAATAGACAATTGAAGCTCCTAAAACTCTATGTTCCAAGATAGAGACTAACATTCCTCAGCGGAGTCCTCTCTAACAGCAAGAGCAAGAATTCCAACAAAGGAATATCTCATGAAATCAACATTTATCTGGATGGCATATTTAAGCCCATCTCTGGCAGTCTTCTGTCATCTTTTCCAAATGGCATCTGTAAACCCATTCCCGATATTAGTCACCAACAGTATCATTTCAGACGAGTGCAAATTTCTGGGCACTCTAGTGTTCAATCATCTTCCACCTTTAGATTACAAAAGGCAGACAAGCTGTGATACGGTGCGAAAGAACTGACTGTTTTTTGGAATGTTGGTTTGCATTTTGCGTTTGTTTTTGCAAAATGTCGCAGTAAGCAGGAGTCGCCACCGACTTTTATTTTATCCAACAAGGAAAGGAAAAAAAGCACAGAAAAATTCCTTTTTCTAGATGTTTCTCGGGTTCGGGGGTAGATTATAGAAATGGAAGGTGTTAGCACCCTTTCTATCCGTGGTTATCCACGGGCTCTTAGGTACTCGCTCATATTGTTTTCAAAATTTCTTTCTTTGTGCTTGTGGGTTTGAAAAAGTTTTTGTTTTGAAACTTCGATTTAACTCTTGCTTCTGTCCTCAAGAGTATACGAAGTGTTTTTGAAAACTTTGTCCGAAAAAGTATAAGTGTGAAAAAGATTTTTTTTTGAAAGAGCAAGTACTTGAGAACTATCTACCTACTCGAAAAAGGAATCGTTCTATGCTATCTTCCTTTAGACAATGTTATCCCACTATTGATGAGTAGGTAGCACCGTCGTTGGAGTTTAAGGGTCAATTCAAATTTAGGGACTTACGGTCACCAAAGTAATGTTAGGACGCCTTAGCGGTAACCCTAATGTCTTAGATCATTTGTTTTGAGGCAACAATATCTGAGGCAACCGTTTCAAGGCGACTATGATCTTTTAGACAAGATGGCGACATCTAAAACGACCTATACTCAATGACTGTGTACGAAGGAAACCAAGTGGGGTGTACCCTAAGAGTGCGCATGTGCGAGTGTGTCGTTTTTAGTTTATTTTTATCTTTGTACATGTTAAGGGTGATCTAAGTTGATTTTAGGTTAAAATATTCAGTCTTGTCATGCAAACCTATTATCAAACATCTAACAGTTATAAGTTGCGGAAAATAAATTGCGGAAATTTAACTAACTATTACAAGGCGTCGGGTATTTACATCGCCAAAGACAAACCCTTAAAGAATAAATAAAGCGATAAAAAGTAAATAAAGGTCCTATTAACTATTACAAACGAGGAACAAATACATTATGATATAAAAGAAAATAAATCGCGTGCGAGAAATTAAATCGAGCGCAAATAGGGTTTTGACCCTTCTTGAGAGAAAGTATCTTTTTTGTTATTTTTTTTATTTTAAGAAAGAAATAAATCTAAATTAAATAAATTAATTAAATAATAAAAATAAATATTTTGGGTTTTTTTTTTGTATTTTAGGAAAGAAATAAAAATTAATAAATGTTAGTAAAAAAACCTAATTAAATCTAATTGAATTTTAATTATTTACAAAAATGTGAAAGTTATTCTAATTAAAATTCTAAATCAATTAATTAATGTTTATTAACAAAAATAAAAGTTAGAATTTAATTTGATAAAGAAAATGTTTTGGTTTTAATTTTATAAAGGAAAAAATGATTGGTTAGTTATTAAATAGAAATAATAAATAAATAATTAAAACAAAATAAAATAAAATATAGAGAGTTAGAGGTGTATGGGCCTGAAAAGGGGGGTCAGAATAGCAAGCTGAGGCCCATTAACACGCTGGCCTTGTTGACTTTTTGGATTCCATACACGTTGGTTGACTAGATCTACGATGGACCATCATCTCTGGATCACCAGATTTGGCCTTGGGCCATGTGGCGCTTTGTTACGTGAAAGCACATGGTGAGCTGCAAGCCTTGATTTGCACCTGATTATATGAAGAAGAAAAATAACAAAGTGCATGGGGGACCTGGGATTCGAACCCAGGTCCTGTTGGATGTTGCCAGCGTTTGCTTCCACTAGGCCATTGTGTTTCAATTGTTAATGAAATAAGAATAATATATAATAAAACAAAACAACTCTTATGGATCGGAAACAAGCAAAACGGGCAAATTATTTGAACCGGCCATTAGGGTATTGACACATCTCCGTGCCCTACCTCCAGCCCCTATAACTTTACCTGCGGATTTGGATCCGCAGCTAAATGCGCAGGTCAATCCAAAAATCAACTCCATGCCATAAAAATGACCTTCTAAGATATGGTTGGGTTTGTCTCCCTCTCCTGAGTGCAACCATGCCTATCACAAGAATCAATTTCACCTGAAACACAAATCCCTAAAATCCAAAACGTAACCCTATCCATGTTGTTATGAGGTTACAGTCCATATAAATCAAATTAAGTATTGCCAAAAGTTTAGAAATCTCATGATAATCACAAATATATCAATGATTTTCCAGAAAGATGCAAGAATAGAGAGATATGATTTTGAATACAGGGTTAAGAAACGTGATACTTACAGCGTGTTTGGGCGTGTATGGGAGCTTGCTTTGGGTTGGTTTCCACTCAGTGAACCTCCAGGAATTGGTTGAGATCCTTCTTGGCTTCTGAGATCGCCTCTTGTTATGACTTTGAATTTCAAAATTTTCACCACTTTTTCAAGTTTGGTCTTCATTATTCTTGCAGCCTCTAACCCATATCTCGTGTCCTTTGGCTTCTATATGTATCATGGAATGCATTAGGTCAAGAATCATGAATCCAATCTCTCTAAATCAGTGCACCCATATTTGATTTGATTCACTTTTGAAAACTTGCCAAATTTGTCAAAAACCATCTTTTTGCACATGATCTTGTGTGATACGAATTTGATGATGATATTGATGAGAATCCAATCCTGAAAATAGCAGAAAATCTCATGTAATCAAAGTTTGGGATTTAATTTGATTTAATTTGATTTAAAATGAAATAATTCAATAAAAAAAATTAAATAAAACAATAAAATTGATAAATGGACACATGGATGAAGCTAGGACACGTGGACAATGATGCAAGCTCAAATCAAGTGGAAAAGAATGGGCCCATTTGACAAAATTTGAAGTTTGGGGGATAGTTGACTTTTAGCAATTTTGCAAAAATGCCCAACTTCAACAATGCATAACTTCTTCAATTTTGAACTTTTGGAAGTGTTCTTGGACTTTTTAGAAATATTGAGATGTCCTATAACCAACCCTTTTGGTCTCATCTCATTTTGATATTCCATGCTCAAGTTATAAGCTTTGACAAAAAAGGTGTTTTTGTTGACTTTCAAAAATGACCTATAATGTACAAATTTATAACTTCTTGTGAGTGCATTTAATGATCTTGGGGTATGAAGATGGATTGTAGCAAAATTGCATCCTCTTCAAAATGAGCTTTTGATGGGTCATTTCTCATAAAGTATGATAAAGTTATGCTTGGTCAAAGTTGAGTTAACTTTTCCTACAAAACCCTAATTTAACAACTTTTGAATCTTGATGAATTTGAGCAATCTTTGATGAATCATGATCAACCCTTGATCAAATGATGAAATATCTTTCAAAATGATAATTTGGACAAAAAATCTTGAAGTTTGACTGTTTGTAGGTCACAGTTGACTTTTGCCCTAGCACAGTCGATTTTTGGACCCTTTGAGCAATTGACTTGCCAAACTTCCTCTGCAAGGCTTGAAATTTGACATGGATGACCTTAAGGACATATTAGGACATTGGGGAGCACTTGAGGTCATTTGGACTCAAGGATATTAGTGCAACACAAAACCCTAATTTGGGGTTGACTTCCTTAGGAGATAGCTTGACTGTCCAACTTTTGAGCAATTTTGAGCCACTTGGAGATTCTTCTTGCAATGTCTTGAGAAATATGAGAGGGAAAATTTTGGGGTTCAACAGCTGCCCCTGTTCAATCTTCTTAAACCTGAGGATATAGATTGGCTTTCGTGCCTTTCGTGATCCGAAGGTGGAAGATGATTGAACACTAGAGTGCCCAGAAATTTGCACTCGCATGAAGTGGTATCAGCCTTGTGATGTCGGGAATGGGCTTACAAATTCCATTTGGAGATTGCTGGTGGGAGGATGGGCTTAAAGATGTCATCTGCATGATCGTCGATCGCATAAGATATTCCTTAGCGAGAACTTGCATACCTGTTGTTGTAGAAGATTCTGTTGGGGAAGTCTAACTTTTATTGAGATTTAGGAACTTGCTTGTTCCTCAGCTGAGAGAACGTCCTTGCTGAGTTTTAAGAACTTGTCCGTAATTCAATTGGGGTAAACATCTTCATCAAGATCTAGGAACTGTCTGGTCTTCAACATAGTATACCGTTGAGATTGTAGAACTCATCCACACTATGACAGAGGAAAACATCTTCATCAAGATCTAGGAACTGTCTGGTCTTCAACGTAGTATATCGTTGAGATTTTAGAACTCGTCCACACTATGACGGAGGAAAACATCTTCATCGAGATCTAGGAACTGTCTGGTCTTCAACGTAGTATACCATTGAGATTGTAGAACTCGTCCACACTATGACGGAGGAAAACATCTTCATCAAGATCTATGAACTGTCTGGTCTTCAACGTAGTATACCGTTGAGATTGTAGAACTCGTCCATACTATCACAGAGGAAAATATCTTCATCAAGATCTAGGAACTGTCTGGTCTTCAACATAGTATACCGTTGAGATTGTAGAACTCGTCCACACTATGACGGAGGAAAACATCTTCATCAAGATCTAGGAACTATCTGGTCTTCAACGTAGTATACCATTAAGATTGTAGAACTCGTCCACACTATGACGGAGGAAAATTGTTTTCATCAAGATCTAGGAACTGTCTGGTCTTCAAGGTAGTATACCGTTGAGATTGTAGAACTCATCCACACTATGACGGAGGAAAACATCTTCATCAAGATCTAGGAACTGTCTGGTCTTCAACGTAGTATACTGTTGAGATTGTAGAACTCGTCCACACTATGACGGAGGAAAATTGTCTTCATCAAGATCTAGGAACTGTCTGGTCTTCAACGTAGTATACCGTTGAGATTGTAGAACTCGTCCACACTATGACGGAGGAATACATCTTCATCAAGATCTAGGAACTGTCTGGTCTTCAACGTAGTATACCGTTGAGATTGTAGAACTCGTCCACACTATGACGGAGGAAAACATCTTCATCAAGATCTAGGAACTGTTTGGTCTTCAACGTAGTATACCATTGAGATTGTAGAACTCGTCCACACTATGATGGAGGAAAACATCTTCATTAAGATCTAGGAACTGTCTGGTCTTCAACGTAGTATACCGTTGAGATTATAGAACTCGTCCACACTATGACGGAGGAAAACATCTTCATCAAGATCTAGGAACTGTTTGGTCTTCAACATAGTATACCGTTGAGATTGTAGAACTCGTCCACACTATGACGGAGGAAAATTGTCTAGATTGAGAACCTTATCTGAAATTCAACCGAGGATAATTCAGTCGAGATTTAAGAACCGGTCAGGTCTTCGACTGAGATGAGAACTTAACTGCATCCTTCCTGAAAGGTAAAGGTCAGTCATATGCAATGCATGATATGGATCAAGCAATGATGTTCTCAAAATAAATGAGATTGTGTTGTATGATGCGTATATGCATGTATCATGATGTATGAGAATATGATGTTTGTATCTAGGGAAAATAAATCCCAGATAACTGCTGGAGAAAGAGTTGAATTCTTCATTTCCGCTGGAGATGGCGAACGAAGATGATTGCGAGAATAAACCTGCAGGAGAGGATAACTCCGTTGGGGAATAAACTGATGAGGAGATTACTCTGTTGGGAAGAGATGCTCTGTAGAGGATTCTGCTGATAATTTCCGTTGGGGGTGAATTACCGTTACTGGTGATATTGAATCCTGTTGGGGGTTGAATTCCTGTTTGTGAAAGGAAAGGACTCCGTTGGGGATGATCTTTTAGCTGCGACTTCACTGGGGATAACTTTTTAGGCTCTAATGGGGATAATCCTTTGAGCTTTGCTGGGGATAATCTTCCTTTGAGCTCGGTTGGGGATATTTATTTTTATACTCCACCGGGGACGAACTTTCAGAGACTACTGGGGATGATTATGTAATTCCACTGGGGAAGCTTTTTCAGACTGTGCTGGGAAAATTTTAACTCCACTGGGGATATCTTGTATTCTGCCAGGGAATATTCTTATACTCCGTTGGGGAATATTAAGACTGCTGGGGATATTAAGCCCTTTCAGTGTTGATGGTAGATAAACTATGCTTGGGGAGAATATTACTAATTCAATCACAGTTGCAAGTCTCAGCTGGGGAGAGCTATCATTACTGTCTTACTATGCGGGGAGTGAAAGTACCTTAGCTATATTCTTCAACTGAATCTACCCTTGTACCTGGTGGATAAAGCATCCTTAAATCTTGGACAATTCTTATTGCCCCTATTTCTGATATTACCAGTAATCGTCTTTTGTTTCGTATGCAAATATTTATGAGCAGCAGTTAATGTCAAGTGCATATATCAAAAATGAACATTGGAAGTTCTTTGCAAAACAAAACAGATAAAGGAAAAATAGCTTGAAATTTATTTGAAAATGAATTGTATTGATTTTGAAGTTTGGCCTGTAAATAGGCGCTTTTGTACAAGAGGCTGACATCCTAGTAAGAGAACGCCGCCGAACAAATAGAATTTATACAATTTGTGAAAAACTAAACAAAACAGCTATGTGAATAATCCCACTGGTCTCCAACTCTGCTATTGCCTTTATGTCCTCGAGCATCTCATCACCTTGCTACTTGGTTGAAGGTAAATCAGATTGATTAGTGTCGTCTGAGCTTGATAGTTGATACTGAAGTCTGGATGCAAGGTGATCCAATGAGACATAGTGTTACGCTTTGATCCCTAACTTTTGCGTGGACCGCCCTTTCGGGTTTTCAGTCCACCGGGATACCCTTTTTTGCCCAAGCCGCCTTTTCAGGTTTTCGACTTGCCGTGTGTATAGATTTTTTTATTTTCATCCCTTATTTTTGCCCGAACACTTTTGGTTCGCAGGGAAGCCCTTATTTTTTCCTAGGCCAGTCGACCTAGCGGGTCTTTGATCATGCGTAGTATTTTTTCACTATGTCTGCATTGACGGGGTGAGGAAGGTAGTCACCATCCATGGTGGTTAGAATCATAGCTCCTCCTGAGAAAATGTTCTTAACCACAAATGGCCCTTCGTAAGTAGGGGTCCATTTTCCCCTGGGATCACCTTGGGGTAGTATGATGCGCTTGATTACCAGATCCCCAACTTGATACTCTTGTCGTCTGACTTTCTTGTTAAATGCCTTGATCATCCGTTTTTGGTACGTCTGACCATGACAAATAGCAGTAAGTCTCTTCTCGTCAATTAAGTTTAGTTGATCAAGTCGGGTCTGAATCCAGTCATCTTCGCTCAAACCTGCATCCTTCATAATCCGAAGAGAGTGTATATGAACTTCAATGGGCAAGACTACCTCCATACCATATACCAAGGAATAGGTTGTTGCCCCTATTAACGTCTGTGCTGAGGTATGGTACCCATGGAGAGCAAACGGTAACATCTCGTGCCAGTCTTTGTACGTCACCGTCATCTTCTGCACGATCTTCTTAATGTTCTTATTAGCCGCTTCAACAGCCCCATTCATCTTCGGTCGGTAGGGAGAAGAGTTGTGATGCTGTATCTTGAACTACTTGCAGAGATCAGTGATCATCTTGTTATTGAGATTGTTACCATTGTCTGTAATGATCCTCTCTAGTACACCGTATCGACAGATCAGATTGTGCCAAATGAAGCGTGCCACGGCGTTCTTGGTTACTGTAGCAAAGGAAGCTGCTTCAACCCACTTCGTAAAGTAATCGATTGCTACCATGATGAAACGATTCCCGTTGGACGCTGTAGGTCTGATCTCGCCGATCATGTCAATGCCCCACATTTCAAAAGGCCACGGAGCTGTCAAGACATTCAGAGGTACTGGAGGTATGTGTACCTTATCAGCATAGACCTGGCACTTGTGACATGTCCGAGAATGCTGATAACAGTCGGCTTCCATTATGGACCAATAATATCCTTCCCGTAGGATCTTCTTTGCCATGGTATGTCCACTGGAATGTGTTCCAAAAGTACCTTCATGTAACTCCGCCATGATCCTTTCTGCTTCATTCTTATCCACACAACGCAGTAAGGTCGAATCATGGTTACGCTTGTAAAGAATGCCATTGCTGATGAAGAACTTTGTCGTGAACCTCCTCAGAAACTTCTTATCATTAACAGATGCACCCTCGGGGTATTCCTGAGCCTCAAGGTATCTCTTCACCTCATGAAACCAGGGTTTATCTGCTACCTCTTCAGTCTCAATGTCACAGCAATGTGCAGGTTCGTCCAATCTTTCAATGATAATCTGGGGAGCTTCGTTGTCCCAATTGACTTTGAACATAGAAGACATCGTAGCCAGCGCGTCTGCCAACTGATTCTCCTCTCTAGGGAAGTGTTCAAAGGTTATTTCCTCGAAATGTGGAAGCAACGTCAATACATACTCCTTATAAGGAATAAGATTAGGGTGTTTCGTATCCCACTCGCCTTTGATCTGACTGATCACGAGAGCGGAATATCCGAAAACACTTAGAAACTTAATCCTCAGGTCAATTGTTGCTTGAAGACCCATGATGCATGCTTCATACTCCGCCATATTGTTGGTGCAGTTGAAACATAGTCGGGCGGTAAACGGAGTATGAGAGCCTTTAGGAGATATGATCACGGAACCAATGCCATTACCCAAAGCATTTAAAGCTCCATCAAAGTACATAGACCATCAGGATCCCTCCTCAGGTCCTTCATCCGGTCCAGGTGTCTCACAGTCAGTCACTATCATGATATTCTCGTCCAGAAATTCAAAGTTCATAGACTGATAATCATCCACTTCTTGATGTGCCAAATGGTCTGCCAACACACTTCCCTTAATTTCCTTTTGGGTCGTATATTGGATGTCATACTCAGTCAAAATCATCTTCCATCTCGCTATTCTTCCAGACAAGGTAGGATTTTCGAAGATATACTTGATTGGATCCATCTTTGATATCAATAGAGTAGTGTGAGTCAGCATATACTGTCTCAGCCGGCGAGCAGCCTATGCCAAAGCGCAGCAAGTCATCTCGAGCAGTGAGTATCAGGTCTCACAGTCGGTAAACTTTTTGCTAAGGTAATAAATAACATGCTCTTTTTGGCCAGACTCGTCATGCTAACCCAGCACACACCCCATTGAGTTGTCGAGTACTGTCAAGTATAAGATCAGAGGTCTCCCTTCAAATGGTGGCATCAGAATGGGTGGCTCTTGGAGATACTCTTTTATCCTTTCGAAAGCGGCCTGACATTCATCATTCCATCTTACCACTTGATCTTTCTTCAGTAGCTTGAAAATTGGCTCACAAGTAGCAGTCAGGTGCGAGATAAATCGGGCAATATAGTTCAAACGTCCCAGAAAGCCTCTGACTTCTTTTTCTGTTCTGGGAGCTGGCATTTCTTGTATAGCCTTCACCTTTGCAGGATCCACCTGAATACCTTTATCGCTTACGACGAAACCCAGTAGCTTACCAGATCTCACCCCGAAGGTGCACTTGTTCGGGTTTAACCTCAGCTTGTACAACTTCAACCTGTCAAATAACTTCTGAAGATGGTCAAGGTGCTCTTCCTCAGTCTGGGACCTTGCAATCATGTTGTCGACGTATACCTCAATCTCATGATGGATCATATCATGGAACAAAGCAACCATGGCACGCTGATACATTGCCCCAGCATTCTTCAGTCCAAAAGGCATGACCTTGTAGCAAAAGGTACCCCACTGAGTAACAAAAGTTGTCTTCTCCATGTCTTCGGGAGCCATTTTAATCTGATTATAACCAGAGAAACCATCCATAAAGGAGAATACCTTATGTTGTGCGGTGTTTTCAACCAGAACGTCGATATGAGGTAGAGGGAAATCATCCTTGGGACTTGCCCTGTTCAGATCCCTATAGTCGACACACATTCGAACCTTACCATCCTTCTTCGGCACGGGAACCACGTTGGTAACCCACTGAGGGTAAGAAGTAACTGCTAGAAAACCGGCGTCAAACTGTTTCATAACTTCAGCCTTGATTTTCTCAAACATTTCCGGGCTCATTCGGCGAACCTTCTGTTTCACTGGAGGACAGTCTTCCTTGGTAGGCAATCGGTGAACCACAATATCGGTATCCAACCCAGGCATATCTTCATAAGACCAGGCAAAGATCTCAACATAGTCACGCAGCATCTGAATCAACCGTTGCTTCACACTAAGCTCCAGATTTTCCCCGATCTTGACCATTTTCTTGTCTATCTCTGTACCCATATTCACTGACTCCACCGGCTCTTCGTGCGGCTGAATGGCCCTCTCTTTCCGAAGCAACAGTCTTGCAATTTCAATAGGCACTTCGCAATCATCTTCACCTTCGTCCTCGGCTAAGTTGATCGGACTTTTGAAATCATAATTGGCAGTAGCAGAGTCGTTACCAGTGAGATCCAAAGTGGATGTAAACCTGTATATGTGAGTGTGTGTAAAATAGTTGTTTTACAATATAATAAAAGAAAAAAAAAGGAGTGCAAGATTTGAATTGCAAGAAACGTCCAATGCTTTTATTAATGATATATGAAAATGACATACATAAAGCCCTCACAAATGAAGCCACGGTGCTCCGGGTAAGACACCGGGCCATAGAGTTTAAAACATTGTCTGTTACAAATTCAAAACAAAAGTCTCATTACTGGGTAACAAAAGAAATTGGGATGAAGTCCTTTGCGGTCCAGTTTCTTAGTCCTCCATCAGTAGTAGGATAGATCCAATTGTCGAACTCAAACTCTTCAACGTCGTCTTCAATGGTATTCATTCCTGAATTGCTGATGAACAATGGAGGTCTTCTGATCCGTGCATTCTGAACAGCCTTCTGAGCTTCTGCAGTGAAACCCAAACCAAACTTGTTAGTCTTCTGTGAAAAATCAGGGAGTTGGCACCAATTTGCACACCCACCATTCTCAACAACAGCCCGGGCATCCTTGAAGGAAGCCATCTTCATAGGAGCATCTTCAACAACAGTCTCAGTTGACTTTAGTGTCTGGGGAACCTCTTCAAAATGTTGGAACGGGGTCTCAATGAACTCCCCATCCATCTCTACATATCGGAAAGAGTTGAGGTGGCTCACCATATACTCCTCTTCTCCTTGCACTGTCACAATCTTCCCTTTCACTGGGTACTTTAACTTCTGGTGGAGCGTAGACGTCACTGCCCCAGCTTTGTAGATCCATGGGCAACCCAGTAAACAAGAATAAGATGGCCGAATGTCCATCACATGGAATGTAGATGCGAAAACTTGAGAACCAACCTTAATCGGGATATCAACTTCTCCATGTACCATTATCTTTGACCCATCAAAGGCCCTAACAACAATGTTACTTGGCTTCAACTCTAAACCTTCACAGTCCACCCGGTCTAGAGCTTTCTTAGGTAAAAAGTTCAATGAGGAACCAGTATCCACCAATACATGATCAAGAGTAGTTCCCATGCATTCAATGGAGACATGCAGGGCATCATTGTGATTCTTCCCCTTAGCATTCAAGTCGGCGTCATAGAAACCCAACCCATTATCAGCATTCAGACTAGACACGCAATCTTTAAACTGATCAGCTTATGTCTCTTGCGGTACGTGTCCAGTCTCCAGGAAGGCAATCAGGGCCTTGGCATGGGCCTCTGAGCAAAGCAACAGGGACAACATAGAGATTTTGGATGGGGTTTTCCCCAGCTGCTCGACTACATTGTAGTCGCTCTTTTTGATGATTTTCAAGATTTCCTCCATCTCTTGTCTAGAGGCTTCAATAGTAATCTTCTTCGGTGCCTCCGTCCGGGCAGGCTCATCAATGGTCCCTTTGCCCCGAGCGTCAGATGACTCGGCGACAGGGGTAAGAATAGGAACTTGAACAAGAATAGCAGCAGGTACACTGGCAGGTGTAATAACCACAGGTTTCCGGGCAGTTGGTGGAGAGATATTAGGGGAGAAAAGTCTTCCGCTGCGGGTGACTTTGGCAGGTCCAATGATGTTGCTGACGTTAATATCAGCATCCAAATCTTATTTAACTCTGTGATAATAAACATCAGCCCCGTAGTGCCAAGGGATAGCTTTATCAGATTTATAGGGGATAGGCCCTGGAACAGCGATGATCAACGGCGTGATTCTTGGAACAGATGTAATTCTAACAGGCTTTCTCGAGGAAGCCTTGGAAGAATTGTTGAAAATGGTGATGATAACAACTTCTTCAGTAGGAACCAAAGGAACAACAGTCTTCTCAAACAGAATTTTTTTATTATCCATCAGGCGTTGGACACCTGACTTTAAAAGATGGCAACTGGTAGGTAGGACAGAACACATCCGGCAAGCTTCGTCACAACCCGAAAATAAATCGGCTAGCAAAAGGTTCTTCTTTACAGTCATCAAAGGGGTAACAATGTCGTTCACAAAAACCACAAACGAATCTTCATTTATAGCATTCACTCCATGCTTGGGAATAGGGGCAGTCACAACATTAGGTCTTTCAGGTGCTTCAAACTCAATCTCCTTCGCATCAATTAAGTCCTGTATTTTGTTCTTCAAAACCCAACAATCATTTGTATCATGCCCCGGGCTATCAGAGTGAAAAGCACAGCGGGAATTAGGGTTGTACTTTGGTGATGTAGTGTTGGGATTCTGCGGGGCCTCCCTCGGAATCACTAGATTGGTTTTTAATAACTATGGTAGAATATGAGATAAAGTCATGTTGAGATGAGTGAATTATCTTCGAGGTTTCTCAGCCCTTAGCTGATTGTTGCGCTGAGGAGCACCAGCAAGTCTTGAAATAACAATCGCATTAACAGCTTGGCGGCGTTCAGGTCTATTCTGGCTTTTCAAACTGTAAACAACATTGAATTCCTTCTTAAAAGGCTTCTTATCGATGCCTGATGAAGCACCCTTATGTATTTTACCAGACTTAATACCAGCCTCAATCCTTTCCCCGGTCATAATCAGCTCCGTAAATCCGGATGATGAACTCCCAATCAGATGGTTGAAATACGGACCAGATAAGGTCCCCATAAACATATCCACTAACTCCCTATCAGCCAAGGGAGGTTACACTCTTCCAGCGAGGTCCCTCCACTTCTGAGCATAATCTTTGAAACCTTCGCCCGCACCGATAGACATACCCTGGAGTTGGGTACGCGTGGGAGTGAGGTCGGCATTATATTGGTACTACTTGTAGAAAGCAGCATCCAAATCTTCCCAACTATGGATACTGGCTCCTTCTAGATGGTAAAACCTTTCAAGATGAGTCCTGAGAGACTGTCTTGAAAGAAGTGGATCCATAGGTTCTTGTCAGCGGTGTACGGATGGATTTTCCTTACATACGACCGAAGGTGAAGTTTCGGACAAGAAACTCCGTCATACTTAGCAAAGGCTGGTACTTTGAACTTGTGGGGAATTACCACTACAGATGGCAGACCCAAGTCTCCAAAGTCCAGGCCAGGCACTTTCTGAACTTCCATCGCACTCAACCGGTCTTCCAATTGCTTGTATTTATCCTCAGCCAGAGGATACTGGTCTTCGTCGAAGTCTGTCTCGTTGTCTGAAACCACAGGGCTAGGAGCCCTCCTTTCTTCCTGGCTATCTTTCCCTCCAGATGAGGTGGTCAAATCAACTTCATCTTGTAGCCTATTTCCAAACCTGTGGCCCATGTTAAACAGGACTGTCTTCTTCTTCTTCTTCTTCTCTTTTAAGATAAGGGCCTTCAGACCTTGCTGACCCTTAGCCAAATTCATGAACAATTCCTAGAACTGGGCATTTTGAGCCTGCAGAGCCTTGATTGCTTGTTCAGTCAGAAGACATGATGCTGAAATAAACAGCGAAGAAGATAAGAGACCTGTAAGGGTACCTGTTATGAGGTGCATGGAATGAAATGCGTATGCTATGATTTCAAAGACATCGAGAGATTCAAATTCGTAAACCAAACTTGAAACACACTTTTATTAGATAAAATTGAAAGTCAATTGTTCACAAATTTCCCTTAAGGAATTACAAGAAAGGAAATATTGAAACATAAATAAAACTGGAAATAATCAAAGGACATCAGCGCTCCCATGGACGTTTGCCTTTAGTGTTGACATAGTCATTGAGGATCTGCTCCCTCTCCAGCTTCCTAGTCAACTTATGGATCTTTCACTCTTGCTCGTGATACTTTTCTCTATAAGTATCCCGCTCTTCCCTTAGCTGCATCCAGGACCTCTTTAATGCCCCAATGTTAGTAGGCATGTAAGGGTGTAAGATAGTAGGAAGAACCCCTTCCTCATCAGCAACTTTGACAATAATAGGCAAGACGGCTTCATAGGGCATTCCCAGCTTTTGGGCACGTATGCGAACCCATCGAAGATATGGTTCCATTGGTAGAGAAGTCTTCGCACCCAGCTCGTGTGGATCAGATCTGTGTACTCTATCCCAAGCCCTTATGAATCTGCGGCGTTGCTCGTCACTATCCCCTTGAAATCAAAGATTATGCTAGGAATTAGTAGCTCATGAGTTCCTTCCCTTCTGGCTCGCCCAAACTGACGTAAGGCCAAGCATTGATTGTAAGTAATTCCTGCATTGGTTCCTATCAGTGGAACATTGGGGTATTCCCCACAGCGATCAATAATAGCCACCTCGTCCATACCCTTAATAGTCCAAATGATATCATTGTGAGAGAGAGACATAATCCGGTAGGCCCAACCCATGCCTTATTTGTTCTTCAGAACTGATTTAGGGAGGTGAGAAATAAACCATCTCGCCAACAATGGAGCATAGCATATCAAGGTTCTCCGCTTCCGAGCAGTACAGGCATAAAGCTGGTGAAGAATGTCACCCAAGAGAGTGGGTACAAGATTACCAGAGATGATGATTTTTACCGCATTCACATCAACAAAGGAGTCAGAGTTAGGAAACAATACCAAGCCATATATAAGAAGAGCCAGAATATCTTCGAATGCCTGGAAGTCTATACTATCCCAGAAATGATTAGCCTTACTTTTGTACCCCAAAATTTGCCCTCCCATATTCTTCAAGATTTGTCAAGAATCATCTTCAAATGGTTCAAGATTTCTCAAGGGTTGCACAGTCCAAATGCCTTCTAAGCCAGTCAAAATTAGGGTTTTTTTTCTTTCAAGGAATTTGAGGTTTTCAATAGTTCAATCAAGTCTCATAGGCCTATAAACATCCTCAAGCACCTACATGCCAAGTTTCAAGACTTACAATGCCAATTTGCACAGTCAAAAGCTTCATTTGACCCACAGTTCACTACAGGGGTAAAATGGTCATTTTGCAGTCAAAAGTCAGAATTTTTGGTCAACATCTTATTTTGAGTCCACAATCATCATTTGATCAAGTCTTGATCATGATTCCACAAGGATGGCTCAAAAATCATCAAGATGCAAAAGTTACTATTTTTGGACAGTAGAAAAGTCAACTGTATCTTGACTAGGGCATAACTTTTTCATGGTTCATCAGAAAAATTCCATCCAATGCTCATTTTGAAGAGGATGACATTTACTACAATTCATCTTCACATTCCAAGCCCAATAAATGCTCTCACAAAAAGTTATCAATTTCTACATTATAGGTCAAATTCAAAAGTCAACAAAAATGCACTTTAAGTCAAAGACCATAACTTGAGATTGGTAAATCCAAATGACATGGGACCAAAGGCATTGGTTAGAGGACTTCAAGACCTTTCCAAAATGTCCAAGAACATGTTCATAGGATCAAAATTGAGCAAGATATGCATTGGAGAAGTTGGGAAATTTTTGTGAATTTGCAAAAGTCAACTTTGCTCAAAACACCTTGTTTTTGCTAATGGGCCTCAAATTTCTTTTTGAAACTTTATCCATGGCCTATGCACGACCCATCAAGCTTAATTGAATTATTTTCTTATTTTTTATTAATTAATTGGATTTTTAATCAATATTAATTCATTTAATTAATTTAAATTGTAGGAAATACAAAGATTTGATTTTTCAATCTTTTGGTGAAGCAAAGATGACCTAAAAAGGCTGGCAATTTCGTGCACCAAGTCAAAGATGCCATATCTCCAAAATTGGCAACTTTCTTCAATCAAAAAGATTCAAAAAGATGTGATTTCCAATCAAATATTGAATCATCATTCCAATGGATCTTTGTGCAAGATTTTAACCAAATTTCAGTCTCCTATATATACACAAACTAATCCTAATCATGCACACGTGAAAGCACTGCAAACAAAGCCATAACCATATTGAAAAAAATTCAAGAAACTTGAAAACTGATTTCCATATTCTAGCACGATTCAAAGGGTTTTGTGAATTCTAACACATTGCAGGGAGCGTGAGGAACGTGTAGCAATCAAAATCAAGCGTTAAAGCTCAAGAAATCCTCAAGAACAGTCTCACGGTTTGACATTTTTTCTCATAATCGTAACTCAAGATTCATAAGCATTTAACATGTTTTATTGATTATTTTGTATTATTAGAACTCATATGAAGCTAATGGCATAAGTTAATTGGATTATAATGCACAGAATCGAAAGTTGCAATGGATGAATTCTAGGGTTCTTATGCTGTGAATTTGGGGCTTTACAGTACAGGAAAAATTGAGCCTCTTAAGACCCATGGTTGGAATCGTTGAATCCAGACGAACACAAAGCCACCCTCGCGAAATATTTATATACAACACAGGGCTAATCACTATTTTTGGTCATTGCATATTGTGGGGGTTAAAAACCCCCGCTATCTAACTTTGTTTTTTACAGGCACAGCGAGGATGATGATGAGGTGTTTATTCATGGTTAGTTGATTCAAATAAGCGCGCGTTTCATTGGTTTGACAGCTTAGCGTTTTGTTTCTTAATATTATAATTGATTGTTATTATATTATCAAAAGCAAGCACATGGCGTAGTGGAGGATGCGTTGGCTGGGAGTCATTGGGACCTGGGTTCGAATCCCAGGTCCCCCAAAACACTTCTATTATTTTTCTTTACAGGTTCATATGCAGCTTTCCAACAAGAGGTCCATCATGTACCTCACACCTCAGCATGCCAAGTGGCCTTAAGCATAAATCATGTGGCCAAAGATGAGGGATCATGGTACTCCCTAGTCAACCAACGCCTGGACAATCAAAGAAAGTCAAAAAGGCTTGAGGATAATGGGCCTGAGAATTGCTAACAAACCTCCTCTTTGGGCCATCACCCCCCTGGTTTCTTTTTTCTCTTTATATTTTCTATTTTATTTATTTAACTATTTTATTAAGTATTATTATTATTATCACTAAAATTAACATAATTAATTTTTCACAATTAAAATTCAGAAAACTAAAAAACTAAAATATTTTTATTATTATTAATTTCACCTTTAATTTATTATTTTGTAAATAAATACTAACAAATTAATTTAGTTTAATTAGGTTTAATTTTGACTTTTTCATAATAAATAAAATAAATTAGAATTAGGGTTTTTACTAACTTTTGACTTTATTTTATTTTATTTTCATTAAAACATAAAAAACTAAAAAATACTTTTTTTCTTTTAATTAATTAATTAATTAGTTTTAGATTTAATTAAATACAAAAAGGACTAAAATCTCATTCTTTCTCAAAAAGGGTCAAAACCCTAAAGACTTCTCTGATTCAATTATTCTCGCGCGCGTGATTATTTTTTATTCATTATTTTGATCATATTTATGTAATTGCTCCGAGGATGTAATAGCGTAATTAGGACCTTTTTATCGCTTTCTTTAATTCTCGCAATTTACTTTTCAAGGGTTGTTTTTGGCGATGTAAATACCCGACGCCTTGTAATAGCTTAGATTTACTTTCCGCAATTTACTTTCCGCACAATTATTAACTGTTATGCATGACAAGACTTGTCTCAAAATAAAATCAAAACGTAGCTCACCATAACATGTACAAAGATAACATTAACTGAATCCGGACACACGTGCACATGCCACTCCTAGGGTACGCCTCACTTGGTTGCCTTGACGTGGTCATTGAGTATAGGGTGTTTTAGAGGTCGCCCTCTTGTCTAAAGATCCAGTTGCCTCGAAACGGTTGCCTCGGATAAAAAGGATCTAGGACATTAGGGTTACCGCTAAGGCGTCCTACTATTGCTTTAGTGACCACATGTCCCTATAATCGAATTGACCCGAATAACTCCAACGATGGTGCTACCTACTTCTCAATAGTGGGATAGCACTGTCTAAAGGACATTTACACAGCTTAATTCCTTTTGAGTAGGTAGAAGTTCTCAGGTACTTGCTCTTTCAAAACAAAAACAACTTTTCGCACTTACACTTTCAAACAAAAGTTTTCAAACAAACACTTCATACACTCTTGAGGACTGATACAAGAATTAAAATGAAGTTTTCAAAACGAACTTTTTTCAAAACCCACAAACACAAGAAAAGCAAAACATTTGAAAACATAGTGAGCAAGTACCTAAGAGCCCGTGGATAACCATGGATAGAAAGGGTGCTAACACCTTCCCTTTCTATAATCTACCTCCCGAATCGAGAAACATCTCGAAAAGGAATTTTGCTGTGCTTTTGTCCTTTCCTTGTTGGAGAAAATAAAAGGCGGTGGCGACTCTTGCTTACCGCGACATTTCGCGAACCAGCATTTCAAAACAGTCAGTTCTATTTCCACCGATCACAGAACTGGAGACTCTGCTGGGGAAATGCTTAATAAGTGAGGTGTACCTTAGGATTATATAATTCTATGTTTTCAATTGTATGCCTTGTTTGCTTTAATATTGTGGGCTTGTATCGGAGTTTTATAGATCCTAACCCGGATCTGGGGATACCCTTTAGAAGTAGCAACAAGCTGTGAGGGAACTGTGTGGGGTATACCGACATGGTTGAAGCAGTTTGCTACGTTGATGTGGCACTTTGGTGAGCACCGATAACCCTTGAGTCAAGTCAAGGAGAGTACGGGGCCGCCGCGTGGTGTTACGAAGCATCAACTGACCTTAGAACCTTACTTGACCATTCTGGCCTCTTTAGGGGTAGTGAGATGACCAACTTTGGTGCAGTCCGAAGTTGGTAGATACTCGATACTACACTCATTGAGGGTTGTTTTCTTGGAATATTTTGGTCGCCAGTTAAGTGGCTAAATCAAAACAATGAACATAGAAAACAATCCAATGATATTGAGATCCTCTAGAACCCGGTTACTATTTTTAGGACAGGTCCTAACCAACTGAAACTGAAAGAGGGTAGTACCTAAACTTCATGTTGGCCTAAACTATAAGGGTTGTCTTGTGTGACTTGTGTGCCTTACCATGTTTTCTTTTTGTGAATACTTGTGGTGTGCCTTTATCATAACATCATAACATCATAACATTGCATACATCCTGCATAAGGACTAACCCATTTCAAGGATCTCGAGGGTTTGTGATGCAGGTCATGATGAACCAAATGTTTAGCAAGGGGCAAAGGGGATTTATTTTCCTCTAGCCAAGGTTGTTTGGAGATCAAAACATGATAACTTGAGTCAGGGGCTATGACCCACTCGATATGGTGAGCCTTGACTCTTGAAGAAGGACTCTCAGCAGCATGAAGTTCCTTCAATCAAAGCTATCGTATTCAAATTCTAACAAGTTCCTTTGTTTACCCCGCGAGATCCTTGAAAACATTGCATACATATAGCATATATATCATTGCATTACAGGTACCCTTTTTACAGGTCACTTATCTTCTTCGTTGTTTATTTCAGCAATCATCATCTCTTCTGAGCCTTCCGCTGAACAAGCTATCAAGGCCCTCCAGGCCCAGAATGCCCAGTTCTAAGAGTTGGTTATGAGCCTAGCCCAGGGTCAATAGGATTTGAAGACTCTGATTCTGAAAGAGAGGAAGAAGAAGAAGAAGAGGACTGTTTTGTTCAACACTAGACGCAGATCTGGGAATGGATTACAGAATGAGGTTAAGCTGACTACCTCATCCGTAGGCAAAGACAGTCCACAAGAGAGAAGGGTTCCTAGTCCCGTGATCTCCAACAACGAGACTGATTATAATGATGAACAGTACCCTCCTGCTGAGGATAAGTACAAACAGCTGGAAGACCGGTTAAGCGCTATGGAGATACAGAAGGGGCCCGGTCTGGACTTCGAAGATCTAGGTCTGTCCTCTGGGGTGGTGATTCCCCATAAATTCAAGGAACCTGCCTTTGCCAAATATGATGGAGCTTCCTGTCCTAAGTTGCACCTCTGTTCATACGTAAGGAAGATCCAGCCCTACACAGCAGACAAGAATTTGTGGATTCACTTCTTTCAGGACAGTCTGTCAGGGACTCAACTCGAGTGGTTCTATTAGTTGGAAGGAGCCAACATCCGCAACTGGGAGGACCTTGCTGCTGCCTTTTACAAGCAATGCCAGTATAATGCCGACCTTGCTCCCACGCGCACTCAGCTTCAGGGGATGTCTATGGGTACAGGTGAAGGATTTAAAGAGTATGCTCAAAAGTGGAGAGACCTGGCTGGAAGGTTGCAACCACCTCTAACTGACCGCGAACTTGTGGATATGTTCTTGGGGACCCTGTCTGGTCCGTTCTTCAACCATTTGATTGGAAATTCTTCTACCGGGTTTATAGACCTTATCTTAATTGGTGAGAGGATAGAAGCTGGTATCAAGTCTGGGAAGATACAGAAGGGTGACTCCTCGAACACTGAGAAAAAACCATTCAAGAAGGAATCCAGTGTTGTTTATGGTTCAAAGAGATAGAATAGACCGGAACGTCGCCAAGCTGTCAACGCGGTGGTTATTTCAAAACCTGCCGCTGCTCCTCAGCATCATAACCAACAAAGGGGTGAGAGAAGGCAGTTCACTCGGCTCAGCATGACCTTGTCCTAGATGTTGCCACAGTTGCTGAAGACCAATCTGGTGACTCTAAAAGAAGCTCCAAAGAATCAAAATACAACGTCACCAAAGTATAACCCCAATGCCCGCTGCGCTTATCACTCTGAGAGCCCGGGGCATGATACAGATGATTGTTGGAGTCTGAAAAACAAGGTCCAAGACTTGATCGATGCAAAGGAAATTGAGTTCGAGGCGCCCGAGACTCCCAATGTGATCACTGCTCCCTTGCCAAAACATGGCTAGGATTGAGAGATTTTTGTTCATTTGAATTCTGAAGTTGTATTTTTCTTTGCTTATTCAAACAATTATCATGTCAAACTCTTTAATTTCATTAATGCATTACACATGTCTGTTTTGAAGTAATTGTGTTCACTATGTTTAAAATTGCTTTCATTTTGTGATGTTCAACTCTCAATTAAAAATTATAAGCCTTTTGAGGGAGGATGACGAAAACGATACCACGATCTTTACAGTATGCTTTTGAACAGACCCCGCTGATGGAGTACAGGAATTGTTTCAAATCCTAAACAGTGGAGTTATAAGGAAGATAATCCCTCGTCAACCCCTTCGAGCCAAAGAAGTTAGAGTTTTTCTTTTCACAAAAAAATTAAAACCCTTAATCATAACCTGGGGCAGGGTAGTTTTCTCAGTTGATCCAGGTGCACAATGAATGGCATCAAAGGAGTCCTTCCAAAACAAAAGACAGTGATGGTTCCCTATAATCATAAAGACAGGCAGTCATTATCTCTCAGAAATAAAAGCCCATTAAGTCAAAACCTATGAAGGAGACTTACAAAACTAGGGCATCCCGCTGACTGTAATCCCAAAAGAAACAGTTCAGGCAAAAAGACAGGGATAATAAAATCGAAAAGAAAGAGGTCCTACAAACCCTCAACAAAAAGAAATGACTGCCTATTCAAAATAAACTAGCAGTATCTGAACCATCACCGGAATATCAGAGCAAAGACTCAAACAAGATCTAATGCACGATTAGCTGAGTTTAGGATTGAAGAACATCACGAAGAACGGGTGGGTAAAAATAAGTTTTGAGCCTTTATCCTTTGTTTCTTAAACCGTGAACCAAGCCACGTTACAACCCTTAAAAGTCCCAGCTGAAGCATGGGTTAGTTCAAAAGCATACTGTTATCAAAGGTATCCTGACTCCTATAGGGCTTGCTATAAATCCTGAGTTGACATCACATTTTACAACAAAAAAAATTGCTTGTTCTACAAAAAAAATGCATTTTCAAAAATTTCAAGACAGACATAAGCTTTGCATTCTTGAAATAATATTGTTTGCATATGACTATTTGTTCAAACAGCAGAGAAATTCGCACGATGAATATCCAGTGAACAAAAAATATTCTCAACAAAAGGGTCATCTCAAGTGGAAGAAACACTTCCAAAAAAAGGGGCAAACGTGATCATTGTCCATCATCTGGGGCAGTTAAGTCAAGATTCAAGGAATCTATCAAAAATGCCAAATTGTCAGGGGCAGATCTCCATCCGAGTCACTTGGGGCATTAGACATGAATTCCAGCAACGAATCTTGCATGATCAAACATCTTTTGGTGGTATGGCAATACAATACTATCGACAGTGACATGCACTCTGAGAACGTGGACATAGTCGGAAAAAATACTATGCATAATCAAAGACCCGCTAGGTCGACTGGCCTAGGCAAAATAAGGGCTTCCCGGCGAACCAAAATGGTTCGGGCAAAAATAAGGGATGAAAATGAAAAAATTTGTACACTCGGCAAGTCGAAACTTGAAAAGGAGGCTTGGGCAAAAAGGGGTATCCCGATGGACTGAAAACCCAAAAGGGTGGTCCAGGCAAAAATTACGGATCAAAGCGTACGACTATGTCCCTTCATCTCGTCACTTGCCTACCAGAAGAAGATTTGTCACGCGGCAGTTATCAAGCACCTCATAGGCCTTCTTCTCCCGTAGAAACTGGGGCCAATAAGAATTGTACGAACTGTACAAGATGCTCTGTCCACCAGGTACCAAGGTAGGTTCGGCTGAAGAATATGACCAAGATACCTTCACTCCCCGCAGAGTAAGACAAGGTGCAGCAACACTCTCCCCAAGCAAAGTTGGTCTCTCATTAGCCCTAAAAAGGCACAGTATCCCCAGCAAGTCAGCAATACTCTTCCCCCAAGCAGAGCTGGTCTACCATCAGTCCTGGAAAGTTGGGTATCCCCAGAAGATCTTAATATTCCCTAGCAGCGTATACAGATATTCCTCAGCAAGCATCCCCGGCGTTCTTAATATGCCTCAACGAAATATAAGAATGTTCCCCTGCGGAATACAGACACCCCAGTGGAGCCATTTCCCCAGTACAGTCCAAAAGTTTCCCCAGGAGAGTTGAATCATCTCCCCAGTAGATCCTGGAAGCTTATTCCCTGCAGAGTACAAATATCTCTCCCAGCCATATTCAGGAGGTTATCCCCTACCAGAGTCTAACTGGGTTATCCTCAGCAAGTTGCAACGGAAAGATCGCCCCCAGCGAAGTTCTTCCTATCTCAAGCGGAGTTCATCAAAATCCCTAACAGAGCTTATCAACGGATTCCCCAGCGGAGTTATCATTAAAATCTCAGCGAAGCATCTCTTCCCACAGAGTAATTCCCCGCAGAGTAATCGCTTCACCAGGTTTATTTCCCCAACGGAGTCATCTTCTCCTACCAGATTATTCACCCAATCATCTTCGTTCATCATCCTCAGCGGAAATGAAGAATTCAACATCATGCTCCAGCAGCTATCCGGGATTTATTTTCCCCAGCTAAAACATCACATTTTCATACATCATGATACATGCATATACGCATCATATCATACAATCTCATTTATGTGAGAACATCATTGCTTGATCCATATCATGCATTGCATATGACTGACCTTTACCTTTCAGGAAAGATCCAGTTAAGTTCTCAGCTATGTCAAAGGCCTTCTCTGGTCCAGTTAAATCGATTCCTAAATATTTTTCTGATGTAGACCCAGTTGAAGCTTCCAAGACCTTGCCTGGTCCAGTTAAATCGATTCCTAAAGATTTTTCTGATGCCGATCCAGTCAAAGGCCTTCTCTGGTCCAGTTAAATCGATTTCTAAATATTTTCCTGATGCCGATCCAGTTGAAGATATTCCAAGACCTTGCCTGGTCCAGTTAAATCGATTCCTAAAGATTTTTCTGATGCCGATCCAGTCAAAGGCCTTCTCTGGTCCAGTTAAATCGATTCCTAAGGATTTTCCTGATGCCGATCCAGTTGAAGATATTCCAAGACCTTGCCTGGTCCAGTTAAATCGATTCCTAAAGATTTTTCTGATGTCGGTCCAGTCAAAGGCCTTCTCTGGTCCAGTTAAATCGATTCCTAAAGATTTTCCTGATGCCGATCAAGTTGAAGATATTCCAAGACCTTTCCTGGTCCAGTTAAATCGATTCCTAAAGATTTTTCTGATGCCGACCCAGTCAAAGGCCTTCTCTGGTCCAGTTAAGTCGATTCCTAAAGATTTTTCTGATGCCGGTCCAGTTGAAGACATTCCAAGATTCCTTCATCATCCTGCTGAGGTAGTAATCGTCCCAGATTCCTTCATCATCCTGCTGAGGTAGTAATCGTCCTAGATTCCTTCATCATCTATTTGGAGTAGCAATCATCTCAAATTCCTTCATCACATCATTATCAAAAAATCCTCCTCTGGTCCAGTTAGATCGATTCCTAAAGATTTTTCTGAAGCCAGTCAATGGAGACAAAGTCAGTTAAGTCGATTCCTAAAGATTTTTCTGAGGTAAAGCCAGTCAATAGAGACAACCTGTCAAAGAAGACAAAACTACCTACGACCAACCTTTTTTTAGGTTCCAGATCAACACCTGTAACTAGCCAGGAAATATTTGTGAGCGATTGATTATAGATTCGATACCTGTATCTAGCCAGGAAAGTTATCTACGTGAAGAGATTGAAGATCAATACCTGTATCTAGCCAGGAAACCATTTTCCTTCTCAGGTCAGAGATCTACACCTGTATCCAGCCAGGAAAGCTATCTCGACCAACCTTTTTTAAGTTCCAGATCAACACCTGTATCTAGCCAGGGAATATCTATGGACGATTGATTATAGATCTATACCTGTATCTAGCCAGGAAAGTATCTGCATGAAGAGATTGAAGATCAACACCTGTAACAGGCCAGGAAATTATCTTTCATTCTCAAGTCAGAGGTCTACACCTGTATCCAGCCAGGAAAGCTATCTCGACCAACCTTTTTTTAAGTTCCAGATTAACACCTGTATCTAGCCAGGAAAGTTATCTACATAAAGAGTTTGAAGATCAACACCTGTAACAGGCCAGGAAATTTTCTTTCTTTCTCAGGTACGCAAGTTCTCGCTAAGGAATCTCTTACGTGATCAACATCTCCAGATGGCATCTTTAAGCCCATCTCCACAACACTCTGTTACATCTCCTGATGGCATCTATAAGCCCATCCTTCTATCCATCATCTCTCCAAATGGCATCTGTAAGCCCATTCCCGACATCACATTGCTGATACTACACTATGCGAGTGCAAATTTCTGGGCACTTTAGTGTTCAATCATCTTCCACCTTCGGATCACGAAAGGCACACAAGCCAATCTACATCCTCAGGTTTAAGAAGATTGAACAGGGGCAACTGTTGTACCCCAAAATTTTCCCTCCCATATTCTTCAAGATTTGTCAAGAATCATCTTCAAATGGTTCAAGATTTCTCAAGGGTTGCACAGTCCAAATGCCTTCTAAGCCAATCAAAATTAGGGTTTTGTTTCTTTCAAGGAATTTGAGGTTTTCAATGGTTCAATCAAGTCTCATAGGCCTATAAACATCCTCAAGCACCTACATTCCAAGTTTCAAGACTTACAATACCAATTTGCACAGTCAAAAGCTCCATTTGACCCACAGTTCACTGCAGGGGTAAAATGGTCATTTTGCAGTCAAAAGTCAGAATTTTTGGTCAACATCTTATTTTGAGTCCACAATCATCATTTGATCAAGTCTTTATCATGATTCCACAAGGATGGCTCAAAAATCATCAAGATGCAAAAGTTATTATTTTTGGACAGTAGAAAAGTCAATTGTATCTTGACCAGGGCATAACTTTTTCATGGTTCATCAGAAAAATTCCATCCAATGATAATTTTGAAGAGGATGACATTTCCTACAATTCATCTTCACATTCCAAGCCCAAGAAATGCTCTCACAAAAAGTTATCAATTTCTACATTATAGGTCAAATTCAAAAGTCAACAAAAATGAACTTTAAGTCAAACACCATAACATGAGATTCGTAAATCCAAATGACATGGGACCAATAGCATTGGTTAGAGGACTTCAAGACCTTTCCAAAATGTCTAAGAACATGTTCATAGGATCAAAATTGAGCAAGATATGCATTGGAGAAGTTGGGAAATTTTTGTGAATTTGCAAAGTCAACTTTGCTCAAAACACCTTGTTTTTGCTAATGGGCCTCAAATTTCTTCTTGAAACTTTATCCATGGCCTATGCACGACCCATCAAGCTTAATTGAATTATTTTCTTATTTTTTATTAATTAATTGGATTTTTAATCAATATTAATTCATTTAATTAATTTAAATTGTAGGAAATACAAAGATTTGATTTTTCAATCTTTTGGTGAAGCAAAGATGACCTAAAAAGGCTGGCAATTTCGTGCACCAAGTCAAAGATGCCATATCTCTCAAATTGGCAACTTTCTTCAATCAAAAAGATTCAAAAAGATGTGATTTCCAATCAAATATTGAATCATCATTCCAATGGATCTTTGTGCAAGATTTTAACCTAATTTCAGTATCCTATATATACATAAACTAATCCTAATCATGCACACGTGAAAGCACTGCAAACAAAGCCATAACCATATTTAAAAAAATTCAAGAAACTTGAAAACTGATTTCCATATTCTAGCACGATTCAAAGGCTTTTGTGAATTCTAACACATTGTAGGGAGCGTGAGGAACGTGTAGCCATCAAAATCAAGCGTTAAAGCTCAAGAAATCCTCAAGAACAGTCTCACGGTTTGACATTTTTTCTCATAATCGTAACTCATGATTCATAAGCATTTAACATGTTTTATTGATTGTTTTGTATTGTTAGAACTCATATGAAGCTAATGGCATAAGTTAATTGGATTATAATGCACAGAATCGAAAGTTGCCATGGAAGAATTCTAGGGTTCTTATGCTGTGAATTTGGGGCTTTACAGTACAGGAAAAATTGAGCCTCTTAAGACCCATGGTTGGAATCGTTGAATCCAGATGAACACAAAGCCACCCTCGCGAAATATTTATATACAACACAGGGCTAATCGCTATTTTTGGTCATTGCATATTGTGGGGGTTAAAAACCCCCGCTATCTAACTTTGTTTTCTACAGGCACAACGAGGATGATGATGAGGTGTTGATTCATGGTAGGATGATTCAAATAAGCGATCGTTTCATCGGTTTGACAGCTTAGCATTTTGTTTCTTAATATTATAATTGATTGTTATTATATTATCAAAAGCAAGCACATGGCGTAGTGGAGGATGCGTTGGCTGGGAGTCATTGGGACCTGGGTTCGAATCCCAGGTCCCCCAAAACACTTCTATTATTTTTCTTTACAGGTTCATATGCAGCTTTCCAACAAGAGGTCCATCATGTACCTCACGCCTCAGCATGACAAGTGGCCTTAAGCATAAATCTTGTGGCCAAAGATGAGGGATCATGGTACTCCCTAGTCAACCAACGCCTGGACAATCAAAGAAAGTCAAAAAGGCTTGAGGATAATGGGCCTGAGAATTGCTAACAAACCTCCTCTTTGGGCCATCACCCCCACTGGTTTCTTTTTTCTCTTTATATTTTCTATTTTATTTATTTAACTATTTTATTAAGTATTATTATTATTATCACTAAAATTAACATAATTAATTTTTCACAATAAAAATTCAGAAAACTAAAAAACTAAAATATTTTTATTATTATTAATTTCACCTTTAGTTTATTATTTTGTAAATAAATACTAACAAATTAATTTAGTTTAATTAGGTTTAATTTTGACTTTTGCATAATAAATAAAATAAATTAGAATTAGGGTTTTTACTAACTTTTGACTTTATTTTATTTTATTTTATTTTCATTAAAACATAAAAAACTAAAAAATAAATTTTTTCTTTTAATTAATTAATTAATTAGTTTTAGATTTAATTAAATACAAAAGGACTAAAATCTCATTCTTTCTCAAAAAGGGTCAAAACCCTAAAGACTTCTCCGATTCGATTATTCTCGTGCGCGTGATTATTTTTTATTCATTATTTTGATCATATTTATGTAATTGCTCCGAGGATGTAATAGCGTAATTAGGACCTTTTTATCGCTTTCTTTAATTCTCGTAATTTACTTTTCAAGGGTTGTTTTTGGCGATGTAAATTCCCGACGCCTTGTAATAGCTTAGATTTACTTTCCGCAATTTACTTTCCGCACAATTATTAACTGTTATGCATGACAAGACTTGTCTCAAAATAAAATCAAAACGTAGCTCACCATAACATGTACAAAGATAACATTAATTGAATCCTGACACACGTGCACATGCCACTCCTAGAGTACGCCTCACTTGGTTCCCTCGACGTGGTCATTGAGTATAGGGTGTTTTAGAGGTCGCCCTATTGTCTAAAGATCCAGTTGCCTCGAAACGGTTGCCTCGAATAAAAAGGATCTAGGACATTAGGGTTACCGCTAAGGCGTTCTACTATTGCTTTAGTGACCACATGTCCCTATAATCGAATTGACCCGAATAACTCCAACGACGGTGCTACCTACTTCTCAATAGTGGGATTGCACTGTTTAAAGGACATTTGCACAGCTTAATTCCTTTTGAGTAGGTAGAGGTTCTCAGGTACTTGCTCTTTCAAAACAAAAACAACTTTTCGCACTTACACTTTCAAACAAAAGTTTTCAAACAAACACTTCATACACTCTTGAGGACTGATACAAGAGTTAAAACGAAGTTTTCAAAGCGAACTTTTTTCAAAACCCACAAACACAAGAAAAGCAAAACTTTTGAAAACATAGTGAGCAAGTACCTAAGATCCCGTGGATAACCACGGATAGAAAGGGTGCTAACACCTTCCCTTTCTATAATCTACCTCCCGAACTGAGAAATATCTCGAAAAGGAATTTTGCTGTGCTTTTGTCCTTTCCTTGTTGGAGAAAATAAAAGACGGTGGCGACTCTTGCTTACCGCGACATTTCGCGAACCAGCATTTCAAAACAGTCAGTTCTATTTCCACCGATCATACTTACCAACCAAGAACTTAGTCAGAAAGCCCTTTGCTCCACTTCTAGTTTCCCAGTTTGACAATACCTCATCCTTTATCAGATGAAGGGCTGAAGCAATCTCTTCCAGTCTAAGGGTCTTCTCCAAACCTGAAAACGGGGTCTGCTCCAAAATAAAGATACCGAGCAGATCAGAGAACTCTTCCAAGGTAGGGACCAACTGGTAGTCTAGAAAAGTAAAGCAATGGTACAGTGGATCAAAGAACTGGACTAGGACACCCATCATCTGCTCGTCCAATTAGGAGGTGACCAAACCAAGAAGATGCCCGTGTATTTTGATAAAGGAAGTAGTATCTGACATCTTTGAAACCAATTCTTTAAGAATAGTGGGAACCTGGACAAAGTTGATCCGGATGGTGTTCCTACGCATGGGTGTCATGATCTACAAAACAGAACAAAGATGAATCCCTCCCGTCTTTGAAATAGGTTAGTCCAATGCAAGATGCATGCAATGTTATGATGTCATGATGTCATGATAGAAAGCATACCATAAGTATCCACAAATAGAAAACATGGTAAAGGCACACAAGTCACACAGAGAGCCCTTAGATTTAGGCTGGAAAGGAGTCTAGGTACTACCCTCTTTCAGTTCAGTTGGTTCAAACCTATCCTAAAAATAGTAATCGGGTTCTAGAGGATCTCAATATCACTGACTACCCTCAATCAGTCATAATTCCAATTTAGCAACCTTTTCTTGCGGCCGGAATCATCGCGAGAGTTTAGTCTCAATGAGTGTAGCATACTGCTACTGTTCTATGGCCAAGTTGGTCAATTTAAAGGTTCTAAGGTCAGTTGGTGCTTAATGACCCCTTAGCAGACCCATATTCTCCTCGTTGCGCCACAAGGGATATCGGTACATACTAAAGTGCCACACCAACGTAGCTACTGCTTCAACCGTATCGGTCTACGCCGTACAGTTCCCTCACAGTTTATTGCTACTTACCTAAAGGGTACCCCCAGATCCGGGTTAGGATCTATAGTAACTCCGATACAAGCCCACAAAAGTAAAGCATACAAGTCAATCAATTGAAAACATTATGAACTATTCCTAAGGTACACCCCACTTATTAAGCCTCCCCAGTAGAGTCGCCATTTCTGTGATACGGTGGGAAAGAACTGACTGTTTTTTGGAGTGTTGGTTTGCGTTTTGCATTTGTTTTCGCAAAATGTTGCGTAAGTAAGAGTCGCCACCCACTTTTATTTTATCCAACAAGGAAAGGAAAAAAGCACAGAAAAATTTCTTTTTCGAGATGTTTCTCGGGTCCGGAGGTAGATTATAGAAAGGGAAGGTGTTAGCACCCTTTCTATCTGTGGTTATCCACGGGCTCTTAGGTACTTGCTCATATTGTTTTCAAAATTGCTTTCTTTGTGCTTGTGGGTTTGAAAAAGTTTTTGTTTTGAAACTTCGATTTAACTCTTGCTTCTGTCCTCAAGAGTATATGAAGTGTTTTTGAAAACTTTGTTCGAAAAAGTGTAAGTGTGAAAAAGATTTTGTTTTTTGAAAGAGCAAGTACTTGAGAACCATCTACCTACTCGAAAAAGGAATCGTTCTATGCTATCTTCCTTTAGACAATGTTATCCTGCTATTGATGAGTAGGTAGCACCGTCGTTGGAGTTTAAGGGTCAATTCGAATTTAGGGACTTACGGTCACCAAAGCAATGGTAGGACGCCTTAGCGGTAAACCTAATGTCTTAGATCATTTGTTTTGAGGCAACAATATCCGAGGCAACCGTTTCGAGGCGACTATGATCTTTTAGACAAGAGGGCGACCTCTAAAACGACCTATACTCAATGACTGTGTACGAAGGCAACCAAGTGGGGTGTACCCTAAGAGTGCGCATGTGCGAGTGTGTCATTTTCAGTTTATTTTTATCTTTGTACATGTTAAGGGTGATCTAAGTTGATTTTAGGTTAAAACATTCAGTCTTGTCATGCAAACCTATTATCAAACATCTAACAGTTATAAGTTGTGGAAAATAAATTGCGGAAATTTAACCAACTATTACAAGGCGTCGGGTATTTACATCGCCAAAGACAAACCCTTAAAGAATAAATGAAGCGGTAAAAAGTAAATAAAGGTCCTATTAACTATTACAAACCAGGAACAAATACATTATGATATAAAAGAAAATAAATCGCGTGCGAGAAATTAAATCGAGCGCAAATAGGGTTTTGACCCTTTTTGAGAGAAAGTATCTTTTTTGTTATTTTTTTTTATTTTAAGAAAGAAATAAATCTAAATTAATTACTAAATTAATTAATTAATAAAAATAAATATTTTGGGTTTTTTTTTGTATTTTAGGAAAGAAATAAAAATTAATTAATGTTAGTAAAAAAACCTAATTAAATCTAATTGAATTTTAATTATTTACAAAAATGTGAAAGTGATTCTAATTAAAATTCTAAATCAATTAATTAATGATTATTAACAAAAATAAAAGTTAGAATTTAATTTGATAAAGAAAATGTTTTGGTTTTAATTTTATAAAGGAAAAAAAATGATTGGTTAGTTATTAAATAGAAATAATAAATAAATAATTAAAACAAAATAAAATAAAATATAGAGAGTTAGAGGTGTATGGGCCTGAAAAGGGGGGTCAGAATAGCAAGCTGAGGCCCATTAACACGCTGGCCTTGTTGACTTTTTGGATTCCATACACGTTGGTTGACTAGATCTACGATGGACCATCATCTCTGGATCACCAGATTTGGCCTTGGGCCATGTGGCGCTTTGTTACGTGAAGGCACATGATGAGCTGCAAGCCTTGATTTGCACTTGATTATATGAAGAAGAAAAATAACAAAGTGCATAGGGGACCTGGGATTCGAACCCAGGTCCTGTTGGATGTTGCCAGCGCTTTCTTCCACTAGGCCATTGTGTTTCAATTGTTAATGAAATAAGAATAATATATAATAAAACAAAACAACTCTTATGGATCAGAAACAAACAAAACGCGCAAATTATTTGAACCGGCCATTGGGGTACTGACACATCTCCGTCCCCTACCTCCAGCCCCTGTAACTTTAACTGCGGATTTGGATCCGCAGCTAAATGCGCAGGTCGATCCAAAAATCAACTCCAGGCCATAAAAACGACCTTCTAAGACATGGTTGGGTTCGTCTCCCTCTCCTGAGTGCAACCATGCCTATCACAAGAATCAATTTCACCTGAAACACAAATCCCTAAAATCCAAAATGTAACCCTAGCCATGCTGTTATGAGGTTACAGTCCATATAAATAAAATTAAGTATTGCCAAAAGTTTAGAAATCTCATGAGAATCACAAATATATCAATGATTTGCCAGAAAGATGCAAGAATAGATAGTTATGATTTCGAATACAAGGTTAAGAAACGTGATACTTACAACGCGTTTGGGCGTGTATGGGAGCTTACTTTGGGTTGGTTTCCACTCAGTGAACCTCCAGGAATTGATTGAGATCCTTCTTGGCTTCTGAGATCGCCTCTTGCTATGACTTTGAATTTCAAAATTTTCACCACTTTTTCAAGTTTGGTCTTGATTATTCTTGCAGCCTCTAACCCATATTTCGTGTCCTTTGGCTTCTATATGTATCATGGAATGCATTAGGTCAAGAATCATGAATCCAATCTCTCTAAATCAGTGCACCCATATTTGATTTGATTCACTTTTGAAAACTTGCCAAATTTGTCAAAAAACCATCTTTTTGCACATGATCTTGTGTGATACGAATTTGATGATGATATTGATGAGAATCCAATCCTGAAAATAGCAGAAAATCTCATGTAATCAAAGTTTGGGATTTAATTTGATTTAAAATGAAATAATTCAATAAAAAATCAAATAAAACAATAAAATTGATAAATGGACACATGGCTGAAGCTAGGACACGTGGACAATGATGCAAGCTCAAATCAAGTGGAAACGAATGGGCCCATTTGACAAAATTTGACGTTTTGAGGATAGTTGATTTTTGGCAATTTTGCAAAAATGCCCAACTTCAACAATGCATAACTTCTTCAATTTTGAAATTTTGGAAGTTTTATTTGACTTTTTAGAAAGCTTGATATGTCCTATAACAAACCATTTTTGTATCATCGCATTTTGATATTCCATGCTCAAGTTATAAGCTTCGACAAAAAAGGTGTTTTTGTTGACTTTCAAAAATGACCTATAATGTCCAAATTTATAACTTCTTGTGAGTGCATTTCCTGATCTTGGGGTATGAAGATGGATTATAGGAAATTGCATCCTCTTCAAAATGAGCTTTGTATGGGTCATTTCTCATAAAGTATGAGAAAGTTATGCTTAGTCAAATTTGAGTTGACTTTTCCTACAAAACCCTAATTTAGCAACTTTTGAATCTTGATGAATTTGAGAAATCCTTGATGAATCATGATCAACCCTTGATCAAATTATGAAATATATTCAAAATGAGAATGTTGACAAAAAATCTTGAAGTTTGACTGTTTGTAGGTCACAGTTGACTTTTGCCCTAGCACTGTCGATTTTTGGACCCTTTGAGCAATTGACTGACCAAACTTCCTCTACAGGGCTTGAAATTTGACATGGATGACCTTAAGGACATATTAGGACATTGGGGAGAACTTGAGGTCATTTGGACTCAAGGATCTTGGTGCAACACAAAACCCTAATTTTGGGTTGACTGCCTTAGGAGATAGCTTGACTGTCTAACTTTTGAGCAATTTTGAGCCACTTGGAGATTCTTCTTGCAATGTCTTGAGAAATATGAGAGGGAAAATTTTGGGGTACAACACAAGCCAATCTATATCTTCGGGTTTAATAAGATTAAACAGGGGCAACTGTTGTACCCCAAAATTTTCCCTCTCATGTTTTACAAGGTCTTCATCTACATGGTTGGTCACAAACCCTTGCCTAAGGAAAAGGAAAATTTGTGAGTGATGTTTTTAAGTTTCCTTCGATTGGCATCTCTTAAGTGCCTTTTTATTGGCCTCTCCAAAATTCCTTTCGATTGGCATCTACAAAATACCTTTCGATTGGCATCTCTGAAATGTCTTTCGATTGGCATCCACATAGTTCCCTTCGATTGGCATAGACAAAGGTCTTTCGATTGGCATGTTAACAAGGCCTTTAGATTGGCATTTTAACAAGTACCTTCCGATTGGCATTGTAACGGTGTCCTTTGATTTGCATTTTAACAAGTACTCGTCGACTAGTATATGGACAAAGGTCCTCCGGTTGGCATGGCAAAGGGTCTTTCGAATGGCATTTCAGTATAAAATTTAAAGAGAACCATCAAGGTCGAGGGCTGGTCTAAGGGATTCTAATAAGGAAAATTTTGAATAGATTCGAATTGGACTTTAAAGCTGGCAAAGAAGGCAGATTCGAAGGAAATGAATCAGAGCCATTCGAAGGATTTGAATCAGGGCCATGCAAAGGAGGCCATCAGCCCATTCAAAAGAGAGCATTTGAAGGCCATCATGTCCACATTTATGCCAAATTCAAAAATGGACAAGATCCCTTAACTTTGGCCAAGGTTACATATTGGTATTCATGGCATTGAAATGGATATTACAAACATTACTTCTCTTGTTCCCTCACACTCATATAAATATGAGGCCAAGGACACATTACAAGGAAGACAAAAATATTAGAGATACGCTGCCCACAAATCCACCAAAGGTTGTCAAAATTTTCATAAATAATCCAAGCCAACCTAACCCTCAAAAAAGTATCCACGCCCAGAAATCCCAGATCGAAGGTACCCACATCCAAAAAATGCCAAATCGAAGGTTCCAACTACTGGTAAGAGAGGGTAAAATGTCAAACTTTGTATTTGCATAACACATCCATATTTGTTGTTTCATTCGATTTGTCATTCTGGACATAATCAAATGGCTTGAGTTTGGCACCCAAGTCATGTGTTTCATTTGCTAACACTTGCTGTAGATATAGCCTGAAAAGACCCAGCGCGTGCAGGATTGAAGGACTTGGGTTTCGATACCAATGTCCTGAGTTTTATTTCACTAACATATTTTTGCAGATCCAACACCCCAGATCGAAGGAGTCACCGCCTTCCTGGATCAAAAGCCATAGCCTTTTGGATCGAAGCTGCTCATTGTCCTCCTGAATCCAAGAAGGCAGCTTCCTTCTGGATCGAAAGGCCACAGCCTTCCTGGATCGAAAGCCATAGCCTTCTGGATCGAAGCTGCCCATTGTCCTCTTGAATCGAAGAAGGAAGCTCCCTTCTGGATTGAAAGTGCCACAGCCTTCCTGGATCGAAAGCCATAGCCTTTTGGATCGAAGATGCCTATTGTCCTCCTGAATCGAAGAAGGCAGCTCCCTTCTGGATCGAAGGAGACGTTTCTTTCCTGGATAGAAGGATATCCATCTTTCCCTGCAATCGAAGGGTGCTCCCCCTTTGTATTTTTTTCATTTCTTTATTGACCGTTTTTTCATTTAAATTAACCTTAAATAAAAAATCACAAAAAATACATTAGGCTAGTATGTTTTTCTAATTAAGTTAATTTTGTAAATAAATTAATTAATTATTTTAACATATTTTTCTTAAAATTAAAATTAAATAGACTTGGGCTTTTTTTTTATACCAAAAACAACAAAAAGATTTTCTTTTTACATTTTCAGACGTGTTATCAACTTCGCGCGCGTTTATTTAATTTCGTATTGTTACTATTATTGTATCTATTTACTGGGTGTAATAGATAAAAATTAGGATATTTACTGCTTTATCTCCCTTTATCCTTATATAATGTAAATTCCCTCCCCGAAGCATTGTAATAGCGTAGATTTAAATTCCTGCACTTTAAAATTATGCAATATATTAATTGTTAGTAACTAGGTTTGTATGACAAAACTGAAATAAAACACTAGCAAACTTGATAAAAAGATAATTAACTGAATTGAACACAATTGCACACAAGCATCTCTAAGGTACGCCCACTTTGGTTGCCTTTAAAAAAAATTCATGAGGCAGGAACACTTTAGCAAAGACCCGTAAAATCAAAAGATCATAGTCCCTTGATGACCCTATAGTTTCCTTCTTGGTAAATCATCTAGTCCCTAAAAAATAATTGCTAAAGCGTCTTCACAAGTTGCCTTCGTGAGTGTATTGTCCCTCCAATTGTCCCTTAACATCCAATGATAAGGCTACCTACTCACTAATAGTAGGATAGTACTAATTAAAGGAAAAGAGGAAATAAACGACCATTTTCGAGTAACAAGGTAGATAGTTGTTAGAAGTTTGCTCAAACTATTTTTACACTTACACAAAAACTACTTTTCAAAAGACATTTCAAAACACTTTGTATATTTTCTCCACTATCCCGAGAAACATTACAAAGTTCGCCGTACTAAGGCATTTTCAAAAAAATTTCAAACACAAAGCACAAAAGCATCTTGAAAAATAAGCAAACCTCTAAGAGCCCGTGGAAAACCACAGATGGAAAGGGTGCTAACACCTTCCCTTTCCATAATCTACCCCCTGTTACTCAGAAAAATCTCGAAAATGTCTTTTTCTGTTCTTTTCACCCTTTCCTTAATTTGGGTAAAAGAAAAGACGGTGGAGACTCTTGCTTACCGTGACATTTGCAAACAAAAAATGCAAAACCAGTATATAACAGTCGATTCTGCCACCGTATCACACCATACAACTAAGTTTAAAGTGAAGCGTGATCCTGAAGGAGCACGAGAGTGGCTCAAGGATATTGAGAGGATCTTTCGGGTTATGGATTATTCTGATGCGCTGAAAGTGCATTTTGGTATGAATATGCTGGCACGAGAGGCCGATGACTGGTGGATTGCTACTCGCCAGAGATTGGAAGGCACAGGAGAGGCCATTACTTGGGTTGTGTTTCAAAGGGAATTCCTGATGAAGTATTACTCAGAGGATCTCTGGGGGAAGAAGGAGATTGAATACTGGAAGTTGAAACAAGGGGACTTATCAGTAACTGATTATGCTGCCAAATTCATGGAATTGGCGAACTATTATCCTCATTGCAGCGAAGAGACTTCTGAATTCTCAAAGTGTGTGAAATTTGAAAACAGAATGCGTTCGGAAATTAAGAAGGAAATTGGGTATCAGCAGATCCGTAAGTTTCCAGATTTAGTGAACAACTGCATGATTTATGAAGAAGATAGTGAGGCTCACTACAATATTGTCACTAAGAGGAGAGGCAAGCAACAACTATATCATGGGAAACCTTACAATGCTCCGACTAACAAAGGAATACAAAAGGCTACTGGTGGAAGGAGGTCAAGTGGGGGAGGTGCTCCTGCTGGTATCATGTGTTATAAATATGGGAGACTTGGTCATCAGAGTAGTGAATGCAATAATGAAGTGAATAGGTGTTTTCGTTGTGGAAAAACCGGGCATGAGATAACAGAATGTAAACACAAGAAAGTAATATGTTTCAACTGCGATGAAGAAGAACATATCAGTACCCAGTGCCAGAAACCTAAGAAGGACTGATCTATTGGGAAAGTGTTTGTTTAGCTGGCACTCAGACGTCTAGTGGAGACCGCTTGATCAGAGGTATATGTTTCATTAATGGTACTCCTTTAATTAATATTATTGATACTAGTGCTACACATTGCTTTATTGCTACTGATTGTTCTAAAAAGCTAATTCTTGTATTGTCTTCGATGAATGGGGAGATGGTTGTCGATACTCCAGCTAAGGGATCGGTGACTACTTCTCTAGTATGCTTGAAGTGTCCTTTGTCCATCTATGATAAATATTTTGTTGTTGATCTAGTTTGTTTTCCGTTGAGTGGTCTGGATGTAATTTTGGGTATGAACTAGTTAGAGTATAACTATGTTCATATTAACTGTTATAACAAGTCGATATGGTTTTCTACTCCTAATGAGGAAGAGGGAGATGGTTTCTTATCTTCCAGACAGTTGAAGGAATTATTGCAGGACGAAGCTCAGTTATTTTCTTTAGTGGTGTCCTTATCCATTGAGAATCAGGCTGCAATTAATGAGTTGCAGGTTGTGTTCTACTTTCTCGAAGTTTTTCCAGATGATATTCCGGATCTTCCGCCAGAAAGAGAAGTAAAATTTTCAATTGATCTTGTATCTGGTACCAAACCTATTCCTGTGGCACCATAGAGGATTTCGGCGTCCGAATTATCTGAATTAAAGAAACAATTAGAAGAGTTACTTGAAAATAAGTTTGTGAGACCAAGTGTATCTCCTTGGGGAGCTTCGGTATTACTTGTGAAGAAGAAAGATGTTAGTCTGAGGTTGTGCATGGATTATAAACAATTGAATAAAGTGACAGTCAAAAACAAGTATCCACTTCCGAGGATAGACGACTTGATGGACCAATTGGTGGGTGCACGGGTGTTAAGCAAGATTGATTTAAGGTTGGGTTATCATCATATTCGAGTAAAGAGTAAGGACATTCATAAGAAAACTTTCAGAACTCAATATGGACATTACGAGTATTCCGTGATGACTTTCGGTGTTACCAATGCGCTGGGAGTGTTTATGGAATATATGAACCACATCTTTAACACTTATTTGGATCAATTTGTTGTAGTATTCATCGATGATATTTTGATTTTTTCTATGTCAGAAGGAGAACATGCGGAACATTTGCGGATTGTAAGTATTGAAAGAGAAGAAGTTATATGCAAAGTTGTTGAAATGTGACTCCGGTGCACAGAATTCAGTTTTCTTGGTCATGTTATTTCAAGTGATGGTATTGATGTAGATCTATCTAAAGTAGATGCAGTGCTACAGTGGGAAGCTCCAAAATCAGTTACGGAGATTAGAAGATTTTTGGGTTTGACCGACTATTATAGAAGATTTATTGGTTTTTCTAAGTTGGCACTTTTCTTAACTCAGGTAACTTGTAAAGGTATAGCATTTGTGTGGGACATCCAATGTGACGAGAGGTTTGTTGATTTAAAGAAGAGATTGACGACGACTCCAATTTTAATATTACCTAATCATGAAGAACCGTTTGTTGTATATTGTGATGCTTCTAAATTGGGTTTAGGTGGTGTACTCGTGCAAAACGATAAGGTGGTCGCTTATACGTCGAGGCAATTGAGGATACATGAAAGAAACTATCCTACCCATGATCTAGAATTAGTTGCAGTAGTGTTTGTGCTAAAGATTTAGAGACATTATCTCTATGGTTCTAGGTTTTAAGTGTTTAGAAATCATAAGAGCTTGTGGTATCTATTTGATAAGATGGAACTGAACATAAGGCAGGGGAGATGGTTGGAATTATTGAAGGATTATGACTTTGGCTTGAATTATCATCCAAGTAAAGCTAATGTTGTAGCTAACGCCTTGAGTCAAAAGGCTTTGCATATGTATGTTATGATGTTTAGAGAACTAGAGTTGATCGAACAATTCAGAGACATGAATTTGGTCTGTGAAATGACACCGCAGAGTATGATGTTGGGGATGTTAAAGATTAATAATTACTTTTAGACAATATTAAAGAAGCTCAAAAGTTAGATGTGAAGTTGGTAGATTTAATGGTCGAGAGTAACAAATCTGAAGACAGTGACTCTAAACTAGATGCCCAAGGTGTGTTGCGACTCTGAAACAAGATTTGTATCCCTGATGATATCGATATGAGGGAGATGACTCTGGAAGAGGGCCATAGAAGCAATTTGAGTATTCATCTGGGAGCTACCAAGATGTATTAGGACTTGAAGAAGTTATTTTGGTGGTCCAGGTTGAAGCGAGATATGGCACAGTTTGTTTATGCGTGTTTCACTTGTCAGAAATTGAAAGTCGAACATCATAAACCTGAAGGGATGTTGGAACCTTTAGACGTTCTAGGGTGGAAATGGGATAGTATATCTAAGGACTTTGTGACGGGGCTGCCAAGTACTCCAAGAGGGCACGATACGATTTGGGTGATTGTTGATAGATTAACAAAATCAGCTCATTTCATTCTGGCTAGTATCGATTTTCCTGTATCGAAGTTGGTGGAGATTTATATTCGGGTAATTGTGAAGCTACACGTTGTTCCTTCTAGCATTGTGTAAGATAGATATCTGAGGTTTACCTTTTCTTTTTGGAAGCGTTTGCAAGACGCTTTGGGGACGAAGCTGAAATTGAGTTTGGCATATCATCCACGGACAGATGGTCAGATGAAAATGACTATTAGTCGCTAGAAGATTTGTTGAGGGCTTGTGTTCTTGAGCAGGGAGGTACCTGGGATAGTTGTCTTCCTTTGATTGAGTTCACCTATAACAATAGTTACCATGCTAGTGGTGGTATGGCACCTTTCGAAGCACTATATGGTCGGAGGTGCATGTCACCTTTGTGTTGGTATGAATCGGGTGAGCATGTGGTTCTCAGACCCGAGATGGTGAGAGAGACTACGTAGAAAGTAAAGGTAATTCAATAAAGGATAAAAGCTTTACAGAGTAGGTAGAAGAGTTACAATGATAAGAGGAAAAGGGATCTTGAGTTTCAATAGGGAAACCATGTATTCTTGAGAGTATCACCGATAACCGATGTAGGTCATGCTCTAAAGTCAAAGAAGTTGACTTCTCGGTTTATTGGTCTTTATCAGATTTCAGAGTGTCAAGTGTTGCATATAGGGTGGCCCTGTCACCTAACTTGTCAAATTTTCATGATGTGTTCCATGTGTTGCAACTCCAGAAATATATTTCAGATCCATCGCATGTAATTCGGATAGATCATGTACAAGTGCGGGACAATCTTACTGTTGAAATTGTACATGTGAGGGTCGAGGATTGTGAAATAAAGAAGTTAAGAGGAAAAGAGATCACCCTTGTGAAAGTAATATGGGGAGAACCTACCGGAGAGAATGCAACATGGGAGCTAAAGAGCAAGATGCAGGAAGGCTTGTCCAGAGTTATTTGCTTCAGGTAATTTTCGAGGATGAAAATATTCTAAGTGGGGGAGAGTTGTAACACCCCGATTTAATTAAAACTTATTTTAATTAAGCAATAAGATGATGCAGTGAAATCATGTGAGTCAATGGAGTTTATGATGTGGTGTGATGCTTTGTTGGGGGCTAGATGCCTTAGAATTATATAGGTTGAGGTTATAGGGGTGTGTAGAATAATATGTATTATTACTATTATTATATTATCAGGATCATTATTATTATTTTATAATAATAAATAAATAATTATTTAATTGGAAAGAATAAGGTTATATTATTATTGGGTTATATTAGAGTATGAATAATAAAAAAGAGTCAGTATGTAGAAATAGATAAAGAGACGTGTAGAAGAGCGAAGAGGAGAAAGAGCACTAGGAGGCTAGGGCAAGAAGTTTCATCTATAGTGTTGTACCCCAAAATTTTCCCTCCCATATTTCTCAAAACATTGCAAGAAAAATCTCCAAATGGCTCAAGATTGCTCAAGAGTTGGACAGTCAAGCTATCTCCTAAGGCAGTCAATCTCAAATTAGGGTTTTGTGTTGCATCAAGATCCTTGAATACAAATGACCTCAAGTTCTCCCAAATGTCCTAATATGTTCTCAAGATCATCCATGTCAAATTTCAAGCCTTGTAGAGAAAGTTTGCTCAGTTAATTGCTCAAAGAGTCCAAAAATCGACTGTGCTAGGGCAAAAGTCAACTGTGACCTACAAATAGTCAAACTTCAAGTTTTTTTGTCAACATTCTCATTTTTAAGGATATTTCATCATTTGATCAAGGGTTGATCATGATTCATCAAGGATTGCTCAAGATTCATCAAGATTCAAAAGTTGCTAAATTAGGGATTTGTAGGAAAAGTCAACTCAACTTTGACCAAGTATAACTTTATCATACTTTATGAGAAATGACCCATCCAAAGCTAATTTTGAATAGGATTCAATTTAATACAATCCATCTTCACACCCCAAGATCAGAAAATTCACTCATAAAAAGTTCCAAATTTGGACATTTAGGTCATTTTTGAAAGTCAACAAAAACACCTTTTTTGCCAAAGCTTATAACTTGAGCATGGAGTATCAAAATGAGATGAGACCAAAAGGTTTGTTTAGAGGACATCTCAAGATTTTAAAAAGTCCAAGAACATTTCCAAAAGTTCAAAATTGAAGAATTTATGCATTGTTGAAGTTGGGCATTTTTGCAATATTGCCAAAAGTCAACTATCCCCAAAACTTCAAATTTTGTCAAATGGGCCCATTCTTTTCTACTTGATTTGATCTTGTCACACTACACACGTGTCCTAGCTTCATCCTCATGACCATTTATCAATTTTATTATTTAATTTGATTTTTTAATGAATTATTGCATTTTAAATCAATTTAAATCATATAAAATCCAAACATTGATTATTGGATCTCCTTTTGGCTATTTCAGGACCTAATCTTCATCATAAAGTGGATCAAACTCGTATCAGCCATTCCATGTGCAAAAAGATTCGATTTTGTTCAAAATAAGCAAGTTTTTAAAGGAGGATCAAATCAAATCTCCAAGTCATAATGCACAAAGATTCAGTCCACAAAACTTAAACTAGTACATTGCATTATACATATACAAGGCAGAGGACACGAAATTAGAGGTTAGAAGCTACAAGAACACCAAAATCAAACTTGGAAAAATTGGCAAAAAGCTTGAAACTGAAATCGTGCATAGAGGCAGTGTCAACACCAAATCTCAACGCTAATCAATTGTTGGGCAATCCTTGAAGCAAAACCAATCCCTAACAAGTCTCCATACGCGCCCTGGAGCTCTGTAAGTGTCTCGAAAATATGCCTTTCAGTTGAATTCGTATGTCCATGTTCTTGCATTTTTCTTACAAAATCTTTGCATATTCATGATTATCATTCAATTTAGAAGCTTTCTGCATTAACCAATTATGTTGATATGGCCTATAACCCCCTAGTCGAATCTAGGGTTCTTGGTTTGTATTTTTGGGCATTTCTTGTATAGGTGAAATCAAGGTCCAAGAATGGTATAGATTTGTTCAGGAAGCCTAGACGAGCATGACCATGGTCCTGGATTTGATTTTTATGGCCTAGAATAGAATTTAGAACGCACATGCAAATTTAGCTACGGATGTAAATCCGCAGGTAAATATACAGGGATAAACGAAGAAGATGAAGACGTGCCCCCCTCCCATTGGTTGATTCAAACTTCGCGCTTTATTTTTTTTTAATTCTGGCATATTGTTTGTTTTTCCCATATTATTATTGTTGTCCATTCCATTAACAAATGAAGCGCGCTGGTTGAGTGGTAAAGGCTTTGTTCAGTGACCAACAGGACCTGGGTTCGAATCCCAGGTCCCCTATGCATTTGTTAATATTTTTCCTTAGGTTATTCAATACAAAGCCAAACGCGTGATGCACCATACTCCCTCAATCAATCACCTGCCAGATGGCCCCAGGCCAGATCTGGTGGTCCAGATCAGATGCCTACCATATGCCCTAGTCAACGAGCACGCGTGGAATCAGAAAAGTCACCTAAGGCCAGCGCCTGTTGGGCCTTCAAATTGCCATTCCAACCTCCAATTTGGGCCCAAACCCCCCTAAGTTCTATTTCTTTCTTTTATTTATTTATTTTATTTATTTGCTTGATTAATTATTTTTATTATTTAACTAACCAATCAAACTTTTTTTCTCAATAAAATTAAAACTAAAAAACATTTTCATTATTAAAATTAAATTCCAGCATTTTTATTTTTTTGTTAATAAATTAATTTAATTGATTTAGTTTTAAGTAGGAAATAACTTTAATATCTTTTGCAATAATTAAAATTAATTTAGACAATTAGGTTTTATTAACTTTGATTAATTTATTTTTATTTCTTTAAATATCCAAAAATCCAAAAATATTATTTAATTAATTAATTAATTAATTTGTTAATTTAACGCTTAACTTAATTTAACTTCCTTTTAATTCAAAATAACCAAAAAAAAATCTTTCTTTAATAAACAAAGGGTCAAAACCCTAGAATGCGCCCGATTTAATTTTCCCGCACGCGATCCATTTTTATTCAATATTGTACCTGTTTCTGGAATGTAATAGTTTAATTAGGACTTTAAATATTTTTATCGCTTTATTTATTTTCCGCGTTTTAATTTCAATGGTTGTTTTTGGCGATGTAAATACCTGACGCCTTGTAATAGTTAGTTTAATTTCCGCAATTTAACTTCTGCAACTTATAAACTGTTAGATGTTTGATAATAGGGAATGCATGACAAGATCGAATGTTTAACCTAAAATCAACGTAGATAACCATTGACATGTACAAAGACAAAATAACTGAAAACAACACACTCGCACATGCGAACTCTTAGGGTACACCTCACTTGGTGGCCTTCGAACGTGGTCATTGAGTATAGGAAGTTTTAGAGGTCGCCCTCTTGTCCAAAGATCATAGTTGCCTTGAAACGGTTGCCTCGGAAAAATGATTTAAGACATTAGGGTTACCGCTAAGGCATCCTAACATTGCTTTAGTGACCACATGTCCCTTAATCGAATTGACCCTTAAAACTCCAACGACGATGCTACCTACTCATCAATAGTAGGATAGCATTGTCTAAAGGACATTAGTACAGATTGATTCCTTTTTCGAGTACGTAGATGGTTCTTAAGTACTTGCTCTCTCAAAACAAAAACTTTTCGCACTTACACCTTTTCAAACAAAAATTTCTTTCATTCCCACAAACACAAAGAAAAGCAATTTTTGAAAACATTATGAGCAACTACCTAAGAGCCCGTGGATAACCACGGATAGAAAGGGTGCTAACACCTTCCCTTTCTATAATCTACCCCCGGGACCCGAGAAACGTCTCGAAAAAGGAATTTTTCTGTGCTTTTTTCCTTTCCTTGTTGGATAAAATAAAAGACGGTGGCGACTCTTGCTTACCGCGACATTTTGCGAATACAAAACGCAAAATGCAAACCAGTAATCCGAAAACACAGTCAGTTCTCTCCCACCGTACCACAGAACTGGCGACTCTGCTGGGGAGATTTTAACAAGTGGGGTGTACCTTAGGAATAGTTCATAATGTTTTCAATTGCTTGACTTATACGCTTTTATATTTGTGGGCTTGTATCGGAGTTACTATAGATCCTAACCCGGATCTGGGGAATACCCTTTAGGTAAGTAGCAATAAACTAGGAGGGAACTGTATGGTGTGAACCAATACGGTTGAAGCAGTAGCTACGTTGGTGTGGCACTTTAGATTGTAGTGATATCCCTTGTGTTGGAACGAGGAGAATATGGGTCATCTAAGGGGTCATTAAGCACCACCTGACCTTAGAACCTTTAAATTGACCAACTTGGCCATAGAACAGTAGCAGTATGCTACACTCATTGAGACTAAACTCTCGCGATGATTCCGGCCGCAAGAAAAGGTTGCTAAATTGGAATTATGACCGATTGAGGGTAGTCAGTGATATTGAGATCCTCTAGAACCCGGTTACTATTTTTAGGACAGGTTTGAACCAACTGAACTGAAAGAGGGTAGTACCTAAGCTCCTTGTTAGCCTGAAATCTAAGGGCTCTCTGTGTGACTTGTGTGCCTTTACCATGTTTGCTATTTGTGGATACTTGTGGTGTGCTTTCTATCATGACATCATAACATTGCATACATCTTGCATCAGACTAACCTATTTCAAAGACAGGAGGGGTTCATCTTTGTTCTGTTTTGTAGGTCATGATGCCCATGCGTAGGAATACCATCCGGATCAACTTTGTCCAGGTTCCCACTGTGCTTAAAGAGTTGATTGCAAAGATGCCTGATACTACCTCCTTCCTCAGAAGACATGGGTATCTTCTCAGTTTGGTCACCTCCAAATTGGACGAGCAGATGATGAGTGTCCTGGTCCAATTCTATGATTCGTTGTACCATTGCTTTACTTTTCAGGACTACCAGTTGGTTCCCACCTTAGAAGAGTTCTCTGATCTGCTCGGTATCTCTATTCTGGAGCAGACCCCATTTACTGGTTGGGAGAGGATCCTTAGGCCCGAAGAGATTGCGGCAGCCCTTCATATGACCAAGGATGAGGTAATGGCAAATTGGGAGACTAGAAGTGGAGCAAAGGGCTTTCTGACTAAGTTCTTGGTTGGTAAAGCTAATTATTTATGGGATAATCTAGACTTCAAGGCATTCGAAGATATTCTGGCTCTTCTGATATATGGCTTGGTATTGTTTCCGAACTCTAACTCTTTTGTTGATGTGAATGCGGTGAAAATCTTCATCTCTCGTGATCCTGTACCCACTCTCTTGGGTGACATTCTTCATCAGCTTTATGCTCGTACTGCCCGAAAGCGGGGAACCTTGATGTGTTGTGCTCCGTTATTGGCGAGGTGGTTTATTTCGCACCTCCCCAAATCAGTGTTGAAGAACAAAGAAGGCATGGGATGGGCTTATAGGGTTATGTCTCTCTCTCATAATGACATTATTTGGACTATCAAGGGTATGGACGAGGTGGCTATTATTGACCGATATGGGCAGTACCCCAATGTTCCACTAATAGGAACCCATGGGGGAATTTTTTATAATCCATGCTTGGCCTTACGTCAGTTCGGGAGAGCCAGAAGAGAAGGACCTCATGAGCTGCTAATGCCTAGTATCATCTTTGATTTTCAAGGGGATAGTGACGAGCAACGCCGCAGGTTCATAAGGGCTTGGGATAGAGTTCACAGATCTGATCCACATGAGCTGGGTCCAAAGACTTCTCTTCCAATGGAGCCATATCTTAGATGGGTTCGTATCAATGCCCAAAAGCTAGGTATGTCGTATGAAGCCGTCCTGCCTATCATTGTTGAAGTTGCTAATGAAGAGGGGGTTCTCCCTACCATCCTCCATCCTTACATGACCACTGACATTGGGGTACTGAAAAGGTCTTGGATGCAGCTGAGAGAAGAGCGAGATGCTTACTGAGAAAAGTTCAACGAGCAAGAGCAGAAGATTCAGAAATTGACTAGGCAGCTGGAGAACGAGCGGATCCTTAATGACTATGTCCGCACCGACAAGAAGAGACCATGGGAGCACTGATTGTCCTTTGATTATTTCTTTTCCAGTTTTTTACTTTTCAGTATTTCCATTCCTGTAACGCCTTAAGGGCAATTTGTTGAACAATTTGAATTTCAAAAGTTTACCTAATAAAAGTGTGTTTCCTTTTTTGTTTACAAATTTGAATCCCTAGATTATCTTTGAAGTCATATCATACGCATTTCATCCCATGCACTTCATAACAGGTACCCATTACAGGTCTCTTATCTTCTTCGTTGTTTATTTCAGCACTCATCATGTCTGCTGAGCCATCAACTAAGCAAGCAATCAAGGCCCTACAGACTCAGAATGCCCAATTCCAAGAGTTGTTCATGAATCTAGCTAAGGGTCAGCAAGATCTGAAGACCCTGATTCTGAAAGAGAAGAAGAATAAGAAGAAGAAGAAGACAGTCATATTTAACACGAATCACAGGTTTGGAAACAGGCTACGGGACAAAGTTGATTTGACCACCTCATCTGGAGGGAAAGATAGTCAGGAAGAAAGGAGGGCTCCTAGCCCTGTGGTCTCCGACAACGAGACGGACTTCGACGAAGACCAGTATCCTCCGGCTGAGGATAGATAGAAGCAATTGGAAGACCGGTTGAGTGCGATGGAAGTTCAGAAAGTGCCTGGTCTGGACTTTGGTGATCTGGGTCTATCATCTGGGGTGGTAATTCCCCACAATTTCAAGGCACCAGCTTTTTCTAAGTATGATGAAGTTTCTTGTCCGAAGCTGCACCTCCGGTCATATGTAAGGAAGATTCTGCCGTACACTGCTGATAAGAACTTATGGATCCACTTCTTTCAAGACAGTCTCGCAGGGACTCAGCTTGAATGGTTTTATCAGTTGGACGGAGCCAGTATCTGCAGTTGGGAAGATTTGGCTACTGCATTCTACAGGCAGTACCAATATAACTCCGACCTTGCTCCCACGCGTACCCAACTCCAGGGTATGTCAATGGGAACGGGTGAAGGTTTCAAAGATTATGCTCAGAAGTGGAGGGACCTCGCTGGAAGAGTATAACCACCCTTGGCTGATCGGGAACTTGTGGATATGTTTCTAGGGACCCTGTCTGGTCCATTTTTCAACCACCTGATTGGAAGCTCTTCAGTTGGGTTTACAGAGGTAATTATGACCGGTGAGAGGATTGAGGCTGGTATTAAAGCTGGTAAGATACAGAAGGGTGCCTCATCAAGCACCGAGAAGAAGCATTTTAAGAAGGAGTCCAGTGCTGTCTATAGTTCAAAAAACCAGAATAGACCTGAACGTCGCCAAGCTGTTAATGCGGTTGTTATTTCAAAACCTGTTGGTGCTCCTCAGCACAACAATCAACAAAAGGACGAGAGACCTCGAAGGCAATTCACCCGTCTTAGCATGACTTTGTCTCAGATTCTGCCGCAGTTATTGAAAACTAATCTAGTGTTGCCAAGGGAGGCCCCGAAGAATCCAAACACAACATCACCAAAGTACAACCCTAATTCCCGATGTCCTTTTCACTTTGATAGCCCGGGGCATAATACAGATGATTGTTGGTCTTTGAAGAACAAGGTACAAGACTTGATCGATGCGAAGGAGATTGAGTTCGGAGCACCAGAAAATCCTAAACAAGATGTAGGGGTGAATGCTATTGGGGATGACAATGATGAAGAGTTTGATATTGACAGTTGGATCTATCCTACTACCGAAGGTGGACTAAGCAATTGGACAGCGAAGGATTCTATGCCTGTTTCTGTTATCACCCAATAATGAAACTTTTTGTTTTGAATTTGTAACAGACAATGTTTTAAACTGTATGGCTCGGTGTCTTACCCGGGGCACCGTGGCTTCATTTGTGAGGGCTTTATGTGTGTCATTTTCATATATCATTAATAAAAGCATTGGACATTTCTTGCATTTCAAATTTTGTGCTCCTTGTCTTTCTTTTATTATATATTGTAAAACAGCTATTTTACACACACTCACATATACAGGTCTGCATCCACTCTGGATCTCACTGGTAACGACTCTGCTACTGCCAGTTATGACCTCAAAAATCTGATCAACTTAGCCGAAGACGAAGGTGAAGATGATTGCGAAGTGCCTGGTGAATTTGCAAGACCATTACTTCAGGAAGAGAGGGCTATACAGCCACATGAAGAGCCGGTGGAATCAGTAAATCTGGGTACAGAAGAGGACAAGAAAGAGGTTAAGATCGGTGCAAATCTGGAGCTTAGTGTGAAGCAATAGTTGATTCAGATGCTACGGGACTACGTTGAGATCTTTTCCTGGTATTACGAAGATATGCCTGGTTTGGATACCGATATTGTGGTTCACTGCCTGCCTGCCAAGGAAGACTGTCCTCCAGTAAAACAGAAGGTCCGCCGAATGCTCCCAGAGATGTCTGAGAAAATCAAGGCTGAAGTGATGAAACAGTTTGACACCGGTTTTCTAGCAGTTACTTCTTACCCTCAGTGGGTGGCCAATGTGGTTCCTGTATCGAAGAAGGATGGTAAGGTTCGAATGTTTGTTGACTATAGGGATTTGAACAGGGCAAGCCCCAAGGATGATTTCCCTCTACCTCATATCGATGTTCTGGTTGACAACACCGCTCAACACAAGGTATTCTCCTTTATGGATGGTTTCTCCGGTTATAATCAGATTAAAATGGCTCCCGAAGACATGGAGAAGACAACTTTTGTTACTCAGTGGGGTACTTTTTGCTACAAAGCCATGCCTTTTGGATTAAAGAATGCTGGGGCAATGTATCAGTGTACCATGGTTGCTTTGTTTCATGATATGATCCATCATGAGATTGAGGTATACGTCGACGATATGATTGCAAGGTCCCAAACTGAGGAGGAACACCTTGACCATCTGCAGAAGCTGTTTGACAGGTTGAAGTTGTACAAGCTGAGGTTAAACCCAAACAAGTGCACCTTCGGGGTGAGGTCTGGTAAGTTACTGGGTTTCGTCGTAAGCGATAAGGGTATTCAAGTGGATCCTGCCAAGGTGAAAGCTATACAGGAAATGCCCGCTCCCAGAATAGAGAAAGAAGTCAGAGGCTTTCTGGGACGTCTGAACTACATTGCCCGATTCATCTCGCACCTGACTGCTACTTGTGAACCAATCTTCAAGTTACTGAAGAAAGATCAAGTGGTACGTTGGAACGAGGAATGTCAGTTCGCTTTCGAAGGGATCAAAGAGTATCTCCGAGAGCCATCCATTCTGATTCCTCCAGTTGAAGAGAGACCTTTGATCTTATACTTGACAGTACTCGACAACTCAATGGGGTGTGTGCTGGGTCAACATGACCAGTCTGGCCGAAAAGAGCATGCTATTTATTACCTTAGCAAAAAGTTTACCGACTGTGAGACCCGATACTCACTGCTCGAGAAAACTCGTTGCACTTTGGCATGGGCTGCTCGCCGGCTGAGACAGTATATGCTGACTCGCACTACTCTATTAATTTCAAAGATGGATCCAATCAAGTATATCTTCGAAAAGCCTGCTTTGTCCGGAAGAATAGCGAGATGGCAGATGATTTTGACTGAGTATGACATCCAGTACACGACCCAGAAGGCCATCAAGGGAAGTGTTTTAGCAGACCATTTGGCACATCAAGCAGTGGATAATTACCAGACTATGAACTTTGAATTCCCGGACGAGAATATCATGTTGGTAACTGATTGTGAGACACCTGGATCAGATGAAGGATCTGAGGAGGGATCCCGATGGTCTATGTACTTTGATGGAGCTTCGAATTCTTTGGGCAATGGCATTGGCACCATGATCATATCTCCTAAAGGCTCTCATACTCCGTTAACCGCCCGACTATGTTTCAACTACACCAACAACATGGCGGAGTATGAAGCGTGCATCATGGGTCTTCGAGCGGCAATTGACCAAAGGATTAAGTTTCTAAGTGTCTTTGGAGATTCCGCTCTCGTGATCAGTCATATCAAAGGAGAGTGGGATATGAAACACACGAACCTTATTCCTTATAAAGAGTATGTGTTGACATTGCTTCCCCATTTTGAGGAGATAACCTTTGAACACTTCCCTAGAGAGGAGAATCAGTTGGCAGATGCGCTGGCTACGATGTCTTCTATGTTCAAAGTCAATTGGGACAACGAGGCTCCTCGGATTATCATTGAAAGATTGGACGAACCTGCACATTGTTGTGACATTGAGACTGAAGAGGTAGCAGATAAACCCTGGTTTCATGAGGTGAAGAGATACCTTGAGGCTCAGGAATACCCCGAGGGTGCATCTGTTAATGACAAGAAGTTTCTAAGGAGGTTCGCGGCGAAGTTCTTCATCAGTAATGGCATCCTTTACAAGCGTAACCATGATTCGACCTTACTGTGTTGTGTGGATAAGAATGAAGCAGAAAGGATCATGGCGGAGTTACATAAAAGTACTTTCGGAACTCATTCCAGTGGACACACCATGGCAAAGAAAATCCTTCGGCCAGGATATTATTGGTCCACTATGGAAGCCGACTGTTATCAGCATTCTCGGACATGTCACAAGTGTCAAGTCTATGCTGATAAGGTGCACATACCTCCAGTTCCTCTGAACGTCTTGACAGCTCCTTGGCCTTTTACAATGTGGGGCATTGATATGATCGGCGAGATCAGACCTACGGCATCCAATGGGCATCGTTTCATCCTGGTAGCTATTGATTACTTTACGAAGTGGGTTGAAGCAGCTTCCTTTGATACTGTAACCAAGAACGTCGTGGCACGGTTCATTCGGCACAATCTGATTTGTCGATATGGTGTACCAGAAAGGATCATTACGGACAATGGTACCAATCTCAACAACAAGATGATCACTGAGCTCTGCGAGCAATTCAAGATACAGCATCACAACTCTTCTCCTTACCGGCCGAAGATGAATGGGGCTGTTGAAGTGGCTAATAAGAACATTAAGAAGATTATGCAGAAGATGACAGTGACATATAAAGACTGGCACGAGATGTTACCGTTTGCTCTCCATGGGTACCGTACCTCAGCGCGGACGTCAACAGGGGCAACACCTTATTCCTTGGTATATGGTATGGAGGCAGTCTTGCCTATTGAAGTTCAGATACCCTCTCTTCGAATCATGAAGGATGCAGGTTTGAGCGAAGATGACTGGATTCATACCCGGCTTGATCAGCTGAACTTAATCGACGAAAAGAGACTTACTGCTATTTGTCATGGTCTGACGTACCAAAAACGGATGATCAAAGCATTTAACAAGAAAGTTAGACGACAAGAGTATCGAGTCGGAGATCTGGTTATCAAACGCATCATCTTACCTCAAGGTGATCCCAGGGGAAAATGGACCCCCACTTACGAAGGGCCATTCGTGGTTAAGAACATATTCTCAGGAGGAGCTATGATTCTAACCACCATGGACGGTGACGACCTTCCCTACCCCGTCAATGAAGACATAGTGAAAAGATACTACGCATAATCAAAGACCCGCTAGGTTGACTGGCCTAGGCAAAAATAAGGGCTTCCCGGCGAACCAAAAGGGTTCGGGCAAAAATAAGGGATGAAAATGAAAAAATCTGTACACCTGGCAAGTCGAAAACCTGAAAAGGCGACTTGGGCAAAAAAAGGGTATCCCGGTGGACTGAAAACCCGAAAGGGCGGTCCAGGAAATAATTAGGGATCAAAGCGTAACACTATGTCTCATTGGATCACCTTGCATCCAGACTTCGGTATCAACTGTTAAGCTCGGACGACACTAATCAATCTGATCTACCTTCAACCAATAGCGAAATGATGAGATGTTCGAGGATATAAGGGCAATAGCAGAGTTGGAACCCAGTGGGATTGTTCACATAGCTGTTTTGTTTTCTTTTCAAAAATTGTATAAATTCTATTTGTTCGGCGGCGTTCTCTTACTAGGACGTCAGCCTCTTGTACAAAAATGCCTATTTACAGGACAAACCTCAAAATCAATACAAATTCATTTTCAGACAAATTTCAAACTGTTTTTCCTTTATCTGTTTTATTTTGCAAAAAGCGTCCAATATTCATTTTGATATATGCATTTGACATTAATTGCTGCTCATAAATATTTACATACGAAACAAAAGGTGAATTACTGGTAATAGCAGAAACAGGGGCAAATAAGAATTGTCTAAGCCGTATAGTTGCTCTGTCCACCAGGTACCGGGTAAATTCATCTGAAGAATATGGCTAAGATGCCTTCACTCCCTGCAGAGTAAGACAGTAATGGTAGCTCTCCCCCAGTTGAGACTTGCAACCATGAACGAAGCAGCAAAGCTTTCCCCCAAGCAGAGTTTATCTACCATCAACACTAGGAAGGTTTGATATACCTAGCAGGCTTAATATTCCCCAGTGGAGTATAAGATATCCCCGGCAGAATAGAGGATACCCCCCAGTGGAGTCAATATTTCCCCAGCACGGTCTGAAAAAAGCTTCCCCAGCGGAGTTGAAGCATCATCCCTAGTAGACTTTGGAAGTTTATCCCCAGCGGAGTACAAAAATAAATCTCCCCAGCCAAGTGCAAAGGATCATTCCCAGCAGAATTCACAGGGTTATCCCCAGCAAGTCACAACTAAAATATCATCCCCAGCGGAGTTCTTTCCTTTCATAGACAGGAATTCAATCCTCAACAGATTCGATATCACCAGCAACGATAATTCATCCCAACGGAATTTATCAGTGGAATCCTCAGCAGAGCATCTCTTCCCCACAGAGTAATCTCTTCATCAGTTTATTCCCTAACAGAGTTATCTTCTTCTGCAAGTTATTCTCACAATCATCTTCGTTCGTCATCCCCAGCGGAAATGAAGAATCCAACTCGATTGTCCAGCAGCTATTCGGGATTTATTTTCCCCAGCTAAAACATTACATTTCCATTCGTCATGATACATGCATATACGCATCATACCACACAATATCATTTATTTTGAGAACATCATTGCTTGATCCATATCATGCATTGCATATGACTGACCTCTATCTTTCAAGAAAGATGCAGTTAAGTTCTCAGCTATGTCAAAGACCTCCTCTGGTTCAGTTAGACCGCTGATAAGATCTCCCTGATTCGTATTCCAGTTGAAGTTATTCCAAGACCTTGTCTGGTCCAGTTAAATTGATTCCTAAATATTTTTCTGATGCCGATCCAGTCAAAGTTAATCCAAGACCTTCTCTGGTTCAGTCAGATCGCCGATAAGATCTCCCTGATTCGTATTCCAGTTGAAGTTATTCCAAGACCTTGTCTGGTCCAGTTAAATCGATTCCTAAAGATTTTTCTGATGTCGATCCAGTCAAAGTTAATCTAAGACCTTCTCTGGTTCAGTCAGATCGCCGATAAGATCTCCCTGATTCGTATTCCAGTTGAAGTTATTCCAAGACCTTGTCTGGTCCAGTTAAATCGATTCCTAAAGATTTTTCTGATGCTGATCCAGTCAAAGTTAATCCAAGACCTTCTCTGGTTCAGTCAGATCGCTGATAAGATCTCCCTGATTCGTATTCCAGTTGAAGTAATTACAATACCTTATCTGGTCCAGTTAAATCGATTCCTAAAGATTTTTCTGATGCCGATCCAGTCAAAGTTAATCCAAGACCTCCTCTGGTTCAGTTAGATCGCTGCGAAGATCTCCCTGATTCGTATTCCAGTTGAAGTTATTCCAAGATTTTTGTCTGGTCCAGTTAAATCAATTCGAAGATTTTTCTGATGTCGATCCAGTCAAAGTTAATCCAAGACCTCCTCTAGTTTAGTTAGATCGACAATAAGATCTCCCCGATTCGTATTCCAGTCTAAGTTCAGACTACCTATCAACAGTCTCCAAATGGCATCTGTAAGCCCATTCCTGACATCACAGTGCTGATACCACTTCATGCGAGTGCAAATTTCTTGGCACTTTAGTGTTCAATCATCTTCTACCTTCGGATCACGAAAGGCCCGAAAGCCAATCTATATCCTCAGGTTTAAGAAAATTGAACAGGGGCAGCTGTTGTACCCCAAAATTTTCCCTCCCATATTTCTCAAAACATTGCAAGAAAAATCTCCAAATGGCTCAAGATTGCTCAAGAGTTGGACAGTCAAGCTATCTCCTAAGGCAGTCAATCTCAAATTAGGGTTTGTGTTGCATCAAGATCCTTGAATCCAAATGACCTCAAGTGCTCCCCAATGTCCTAATATGTTCTCAAGATCATCCATGTCAAATTTCAAGCCTGGCAGAGGAAGTTTGCTCTATCAATTGCTCAAAGAGTCCAAAAATCGATCGTGTTAGGGCAAAAGTCAATTGTGACCTACAAATAGTCAAACTTCAAGATTTTTTGTCAACATTCTCATTTTTAAGGATATTTAATCATTTTATCAAGGGTTGATCATGATTCATCAAGGATTGCTCAAGATTCATCAAGATTCAAAAGTTGTTAAATTAGGGTTTTGCAAGAAAAGTCAACTCAACTTTGACCAAGCATAACTTTCTCATACTTTAAGAGAAATGACCCATCCAAATCTCATTTTGAAGAGGATGCAATTTCCTACAATCCATATTCACATCCCAAGATCATAAAATGCACTCATAAAAAGTTACAATTTGGACATTCTAGGTCATTTTTGAAAGTCAACAAAAACACCTTTTTTGCCAAAGCTTATAACTTGAGCATGGAGTATCAAAATGCGATGGGACCAAAAGTTTTGGTTAGAGGACATCTCAAGCTTTCTAAAAAGTCCAAGAACACTTCGAAAAGTTCAAAATTGAAGAAGTTATGCATTGTTGAAGTTGGGCATTTTTGCAAAATTGCCAAAAGTCAACTATCCCCAAAACTTCAAATTTTGTCAAATGGGCCCATTATTTTCCACTTGATTTGATCTTATCACACTACACACTTGTCCTAGCTTCAGCCTCATGACCATTTATCAATTTTATTATTTAATTTGATTTTTTAATGAATTATTGCATTTTAAATCAATTTAAATCATATAAAATCCAAACATTGATTATTGGATCTCCTTTTGGCTATTTCAGGACCTAATCATCATCATAAAGTTGATCAAACTTGTATCAGCCATTCCATGTTCAAAAAGATTAGATTTTGGACAAAATAAGCAAGTTTTCAATGGAGGATCAAATCAAATCTCCAAGTCATAATGCATAAAGATTCAGTCCACAAAACTTAACCTAGTACATTGCATTATACATATACAAGGTAGAGGACACGAAATCAGAGCTTAGAAGCTGCAAGAACACCAAAAGCAAACTTGGAAAAATTGGCAAAAAGCTTGAAACTGAAATCATGCATAGAGGCAGTTTCAACACCAAATCTCAACGCTAATCAATTGTTGGGCAATCCTTGAAGCGAAACCAATCCCTATAAAGTCTCCATATGCGCCCTAGAGCTCTGTAAGTGTCTCGAAAACATGCCTTTAAGTTGAATTGGTATGTCCATGTTCTTGCATTTTTCTTACAAATCTTTGCATATTCATGATTATCGTTCAATTTAGAAGCTTTCTGCATTAACCAATTATGTTTATATGGCCTATAACCCCCTAGCCGAATCTAGGGTTCTTGGTTTGTATTTTTGGGAATTTCTTGTACAGGTGAAATCAAGGTCCAAGAATGGTATAGATTTGTTCAGGAAGCCTAGACGAGCATGACCATGGTCCTGGATTTGATTTTTATAGCCTAGAATAGAATTTAGAACGCACATGCGAATTTAGCTGCGGGTGTAAATCCGCAGGTAAATATACAGGGATAAACGAAGAAGATGAAGACGTGCCCCCCTCCCATTGGTTGATTCAAACTTCGTGCTTTATTTTTTTTAATGCTGGCATATTGTTTGTTTTTCCCATATTATTATTGTTGTCCATTCCACTAACAAATGAAACGCGTTGGTTGAGTGGTAAAGGCTTTGTTCAGTGACCAACAGGACCTGGGTTCGAATCCCAGGTCCCCTATACATTTGTTAATATTTTTCCTCAGGTTATTCAATACAAGGCCAAACGCGTGATGCACCATACTCCCTCAATCAATCACCTGCCAGATGGCCCCATGCCAGATCTGGTGGTCCTGATGAGATGCCTACCATATGCCCTAGTCAACGAGCACGCGTGGAATCAGAAAAGTCAGCCTAAGGCCAGCGCCTGTTGGGCCTTCAAATTGCCATTCCAACCTCCAATTTGGGCCCAAACCCCCCTATGTTCTATTTCTTTCTTTTATTTATTTATTTTATTTATTTGCTTGATTAATTATTTTTATTATTTAACTAACCAATCAAACTTTTTTTTTCTCAATAAAATTAAAACTAAAAAACATTTTCATTATTAAAATTAAATTCCAGCATTTTTATTTTTTTGTTAATAAATTAATTTAATTGATTTAGTTTTAAGTAGGAAATAACTTTAATATTTTTTGTAATAATTAAAATTAATTTAGACAATTAGGTTTTATTAACTTTGATTAATTTATTTTTATTTCTTTAAATATCCAAAAATCCAAAAATATTATTTTATTAATTAATTAATTAATTTGTTAATTTAACGCTTAACTTAATTTAACTTCCTTTTAATTCAAAATAACCAAAAAATATTCTTTCTTTAATAAACAAAGGGTCAAAACCCTAGAATGTGCTCGATTTAATTTTCCCGCATGCGATCCATTTTTATTCAATATTGTATCTGTTTCCGGAATGTAATAGTTTAATTAGGACTTTAAATATTTTTATCGCTTTATTTATTTTCCGCGTTTTAATTTCAAGGGTTGTTTTTGGCGATGTAAATACCCGACGCCTTGTAATAGTTAGTTTAATTTCCGCAATTTAATTTCCGCAACTTATAAACTGTTAGATGTTTGATAATAGGGAATGCATGACAAGATCGAATGTTTAACCTAAAATCAACGTAGATAACCATTTACATGTACAAAGATAAAATAACTGAAAACAACACACTCGCACATGCACACTCTTAGGGTACACCTCACTTGGTGGCCTTCAAAACGTGGTCATTGAGTATAGGAAGTTTTAGAGGTCGCCCTCTTGTCCAAAGATCATAGTTGCCTTGAAACGGTTGCCTCGGAAAAATGATCTAAGACATTAGGGTTACCGCTAAGGCGTCCTAACATTGCTTTAGTGACCATATGTCCCTTAATCGAATTGACCCTTAAAACTCCAACGACGGTGCTACCTACTCATCAATAGTAGGATAGCATTGTCTAAAGGACATTAGTACAGATTGATTCCTTTTTCGAGTAGGTAGATGGTTCTTAAGTACTTGCTCTCTCAAAACAAAAACTTTTCGCACATACACCTTTTCAAACAAAAACTTCTTTCAAACCCACAACACAAAGAAAAACAATTTTTGAAAACATTATGAGAAAGTACCTAAGAGCCCGTGGATAACCACGGATAGAAAGGGTGCTAACACCTTCCCTTTCTATAATCTACCCCCGGACCCGAGAAACATCTCGAAAAAGTAATTTTTCTGTGCTTTTTTCCTTTCCTTGTTGGATAAAATAAAATACGGTGGTGACTCTTGCTTACCACAACATTTTGCGAATACAAAACTCAAAACGCAAACCAGCAATCCAAAAAAACAGTCAGTTCTCTCCCACCGTACCACATGTAGGAATCAACAACCACGAGAACCTAAGGTAAGAGGAGATTCTAACTCTATAAGGGTTTTCCTAATGATGGGGTATGGTAGATTTTAGGTTGTATAATCGTATGTTTTGATTTCTTCATATTTGGTTTTTTTGGGGTTTGTTCTCGTTGATGGAATTTTGGTGATTTTGGTGTGTTTAGATATGATTGAATGATGTGAGTTGGTTTGAATTGGTAGATGAATGTTGATGAATAATTAAACTGTTAAAAAGATGAATTTTGATGTGAAAATTATGAATTTTGGGTGTTGAAACACGGAAAGTCGTAACCTGAAAAGTTGCAGAATTTGCCACTGTTATCGCGGGATAACCAGTTACCAGAATATGGTAACTGGTTTCCATATCAATGGTTGGAATGAGGTTTAGCTACTGTCCTGCAGTAACCGGTTCCCATAAGTGGCTAACCGGTTACCAGATGAATTTTTGAAAAGAAACGAGGCTACTATCCTGCGGTAACCGGTTACCATAACTAGGTAACCGGTTACCACTGCTACTGACAGCATTTTTGGAAAACTTCTAAAACTCATAACTTTTACCTCAGGTGTTCGTTTAACGCGCCGTTTTGACTGTTAGAAAGATAAAATAATTTTCTATATTATAAAAATGATTTATAATGCAGTAATTAACTATTTCATAAACATTTCTAATAATCCGTAAGTGTGTTCTGATTTGTATGCCATGAATTATGTTGTGGTTATTTGCGATGATTGTTTTGATTATGTGATACGAGATACATGATGAAGATGATGACGAAGGCTTGTATTGTAAATATTTTGATAAGTATTAAAGATAAATGCAAAGTATATTTTTGCATGATAGTGTCTCATGCACTCATAAAGCGAAGGCCTGTATTGGCGAGCGAAGGCATGTATTGGCGAGCGAAGTTGATTGCTATAAATTGGAATTATTATGAAGAGGGTTCTACCCTGATTTATAGCACATGCATTGCATCAGTGTCAGTCTTTTTGCATCATATTATGATTAATAATTCGATTGGGTGAAGATTGACAAAAGTGTGTATTGTATTGCATTGTATGTTATATGCTGATTATGTGCTTAAATCTTACCTATTCATTATTATGTTTCCTCTTATATTGTTATGATATCTCACCCTTTCTGTTTGAATGTTACCTCCACATGGGTAACATGCAGATGATCTGAAGTAGCTAAAGATCAAAGGTTAGTTGAGGAGTTCCTTCAGTTGTGTAGATTGAGTTGGTGTCTGCTCTTATACGTAACACTTAGGGGTTTCGCGTGATTTTTTTTGTTATGATTAGGAGTGAACATGTATTACTCCATTATTTGAATTATTTTATGATTTTTCTAATGTGTGAAGGATAATAATTATAACTCTGGTTGGAGGATCGAAATGACTATTATTGATGTTTTTCCGCTGCGAATAAATGCTTTAAAGTTTAATACTTTTGAATACACGATTTGTGTTGCGTATCCTTATTTTGATCATGTGTGATTGGCGAAGTATGTGACATCCTATTTGATTGATGATTATTTAGAAATTAATATACTCTGATTATTATATAAATTATCGACGGGGAAATAGGGTGTTACAGAGAACATCTCAAGAGGATGAAGGCAGAAAGACTTCTCGCCCAAACGATTGATGAATATGAGCAAGTTTGTCTTGAGTTAGAAGACCTCCGAAAGAATTTCCTCATGCAAAGGAGACTCTACACATAAATGAGGGCTGAAAATCTATATTGGGAAGAATAGTATACAAATATCGCCAAAGCAGGAAAGGATAATCATAAGATAATATCGGACCTCTACCAGGAATATCAGTTCTACAAAGACAAGCATGCAAGACTCACCTTCTTAGCCAACAACCTCATCGTCGACAACCTTAGAAGTTTCAGAGATACAGAAAATATGATGGTCTCACTTCCGAAAGATGTTGAAGACTTTCTCAAGATTTGTAGGAAAATGGTTGATGGTTTCAGAGCAGATATCTATAGGCGCACTTAAAAGATTTTTTATTTCCTTTTGTTTATTTCTTTCAGCAAGTTAATTTTGATGTTTTGGGTTTGAATATTTTTCAATATCTGAACTGTATTCTTTTTTTAAGGATAATGATTATTTCACTGAAACTTTTATTTATATATCTCATTTGTGTATTTTTTTTAGATGCTCACTGTTGAACCCCAAAATTTGCCCTCTCATTTTATCAAGATCCCCCCCCCCCACAAGGCTCCTTGAACTCCAGACAGGATTATGGTTTTGCTCTGCTCAAGACATCTCCTTGCAATGATGACCTAAATTAGGGTTTGATTTTGCACAGGGATTTTTGGACTTCTAATGCTCAAAGTGACTTTCATACTTCATTTTGGACTCATAAGTTTGTCCATACCAAGTTTCAAGCCTTGAATCAAATTTTTTCCCAGTCAATTGGACAGTTGACCTAGAAATCAGCTGTATTGGGGAAAAAGTTAACTGTGGCCAATTTATAGTCAAACCTCTTGATTTTGGACCCACATCAACCTTATGAACTCATATAAACCATTTGATTAAGTTTGGACCACAACTCCACAGGAAATTTTATCAGATCACCAAAAGGGCAAAATGGTCATTTTTAGGGTTTTGACTGCACAAGGGCAATATCTGACTTTTGACCAAGCCAGTGGAAAATTGGGATCAACCATGGACTCAAGGACTCAATGGAATCATCTTGACCTATTCACAAGGTTCAAAAGACCTCAATTGCATTGGATTGACAGATGAATTTTTCAGTCAACTGATCAAAATTTGACTGTATACTGAAAAGTCAAACTTTAACTTTTTGGTCAAAATCAAGTGCCAAGGGTCATTTTTTCATCAAGATGTGTCAAAATATGAAACTTGTTCATCAAGAAACCCAAATTTGCAAATTAGGGTTTAAAGTTGAAAAATTAGGGTCATTTTTCTTAATTTTTCCTAACTTTGTCCAACATTTTCACCATGATGCAATTGGATTCAAACAAAACTTCCAACATGAAAGTTGTAGTCCTCCACAAGTTCTACAACTTTTATTCACAAAGTTTTATCAAAAGAGGCTTGTATCTCAAGTTATGATTTTTGGAACAAGGGACCATGAAACTTGTAACTTAGTGAAATTTTGCCCTAGTTTAGGCAGGATTTTGACCTATCTTCATGGATATTTTTCACATAGTTCCACTTGGGATCTCAAGTTTCATTTCAAATATGGATTATAGATCATGTTTCAATATTTCCAAAATGTCCAAGAACTCTCCAAACACATTTGTGGTTAGGGAGAATCAAAGGCTTGAAGTTGGAAAAAACTCACTTTTCATCCATGGCATATTCATTGTGATACAAATTGCAAATTCAAATCAGCTTGCTTTGCACTAGATTACAGGCCTCAAAATCATTCCATACTCAATAATTAAGTTCAAAACCATTGGTCTAAGGCATTGTTTTGGTCATTAGGGCATTGCACACAAGATTAACCCTTAAATAGAAAAAGCAACATTACCATTTTTGCTTAAATCTTGCTTTATGTCAAAACTGATTACTTGAGCATTGGTCCATATCTTATGCAGCAAATCAAATCCACAAATTGGATGGGACAAGGGCAAAGTGTGCAAGCATATGGATATCTTGTACAGGCCTGTTGGACATCACTTCTCATGTTTGCTTAAAATACAAGAAAGATATCAAAAACACTAGAACTTGGACCTCAGCAAAAACCAACTGGTGCAAGCATTTGAAACATCTTTCTCACACCCCTTTGAGCCAAAAACACGACCCTTGGAGCCTTCAAACCTCCCATAGCCAGAAATCACCTTCCATTGGCAAAACAGGGCAGCATCTGCAACTTGACTTCCATAGCACAATTTGCTCGTGCATTTTGCCCCAATCCTGTTCAAACACCTTCCATTCAATCCATCCAAGATATCCCAAACCTTAAACACCAACTGTAACTCCATTTACAGGGTTTTCCATTTTCATTTTGAGCTTGTGCAGGTTGAGTTATGTAGGCTTGTTCAAGTACATTCAAGGCAAGCTAGACATTGGAGAAGGTCAAGTGAAGTTCAAGCAAGCTCCCAGACATCTCAAGCCTTGTTGAAAAGCTCCACATTTCCCTACACGATGTCAGCTGAAACAGGTTTTTATCAACTTCCTATCTCTCTATTTAGTACATTTAGACTTAGGTTTGTAAATAAGAAATGTAGTATTCATTTCCATGAAACTGTACATATGCTCAGTTTTCATTTTTATTAAGCATGCTAAGAGAATTTGATCCATGAATATCCTGAAAAAATTAGGTTAGATTTTAGGGCCAGAGAAATTCTCTCTGGTCTTTGAGAGTTAAGACAAGTTTTTTATATGGTTGGATTCGTCTTGAAAAGCTCTACAACTTTGATGTTGTGTGTTTTTGCAATATAGCTCATATGCAGGATCTAGCATTTGTATCAGGTGCGCGTGTTTTTTTGAAGTACAGTGGTTGAAGATGAAGTGTGATGGGCTGGGTGTGGTCCTGGCTCAGTATTGACACCCCCCCTTTTGCTTTTTGCACCCCCCTGGCCCAATTTCTTTATATTTTTGTATTTTTATATTTATTTTCACTTTCTGATTTTGTTTTATATTTTCCAAACATAAAAATATCCAAAAATAATTTCATAAAATTTTCACATTTATTTTTATTATTTTTTAGACATAAAAATAATTATTAGGGAATATATATAATTTTATTTTATTTAATAAAAACTTATAAATATTATAGAAATATTATATATTTTATTTTATTATTCATACCTATAAAAATAATATTTTTCTCATATACTATCATTTTTCATATATACTTGTATATATTTTATTTTATTTATTGTACATATTTAATATAATTAATATATATATATATATAATATATATATATATATATATATATATATATATATATATATATATATATATATATATATATAT